>SJYW01034429.1:138341-150740 GCA_006410735.1 Raphicerus campestris | reverse complement strand
GGTGTCACCATGAGGGGTTGGTGGCCGGGCGGGCGAGGGAGTGCCACCCTGATGGGTGAATGGCCTGGCGGGCCAAGGAGTGACACCCTGAGGGTGGGCTGAAGAGCGGGTGAGGGACTGACAACCTGGGGGGCTGGTGGCCAGCAGGGCGAGGGAGTGACCACTGAGGTGCCGGTGGCAGGATGGGGGAGGGATTGACACCCTAAGGGGGGGGTCTCTGCGTGAGCGAGGAAGTGACACCCTGAGCAGCGGGTGGCTGGGCGTACGAGGGAGTGCCACCGTGAGGGGCGTGTGAACAGCTGGGCGAGGGAGTGACACCCTGAGGGGCGGGTACCTGGCTGGGCAAGGTAGTGCCCCACACAGAGGCGGGTGGCCGACCGAGTGTGTGAGTGCCACCCTCATGGGTGGATGGCTGGCCGTGTGAGGGAGTGCCAAACTCAATGGAGCGTGGCAGGCCAGGTGAAAAATTGCAACACTCAGGGGCAAGTGGCCGGCCAGGTGAGGTAGTGCCACCCTGAGGGGCGGGTGTCCGGCCGGGCCAGGGAGTGCAACCCTCAGTGGCGGGTCGACAGCCAGGTGATGGAGGGTCACCCTCAGAGGCGACTGGCTGACCAGGCAAGGGAGTTCCAACCAGGGGAGCAGGTGGCTGGGCAGGCGAGGGAGTGCCTCCCTGAGGGGTGGGTGACCAGGCAGGCGAGGATGTGCCACCCTGAGGAGCGGGTGGCCGGGCAGGCCAGGGAGTGACACACTGAGGGGCGGGTGGACGGGAGTGAAAGGGAGTGCCACACTCAGGGGTGATGCCTGGCCAGGCTAATGAGTGCCATTCTGAGGGGCGGGTGGCCGGCCAGGCAAGGGAAAGCCACTTTCAGGGGCGGTTAGCAGGCCACGCGAGGAAGTGCCAGCCTGAGTGGTGGGTGGCTAGGTGACCAAGGGTTGCCACCCTGATGTGCGGGTGGCCGGGCGGGCGAAGGGGTGTCAGACTGAGGGTTGGGTGAAAGAGGGGGCGAGGGAGTGACCCCCTGAGGGCAGGTGGAAGGGCGGGTGAGGAACTGACAACCTGAGGGGCGGGTGGTTGGGCATGCGAATGCGTGACACACTAAGGGGTGTGTGGCCTTCTGGGCGATGGAGTTACCCTGTGAGGGGTGTGTGACCGGGAGGCAAGGGAGTGACACTTTGAAGGGCGGGTGGCTGGGCNGAGGTGGAAGGGTGGGTGAGGGACTGACAACCTGAGGGGCGGGTGGATGGGCATGCGAATGTGTGACACACTGAGGGGTGTGTGGCCTTCTGGGAGATGGAGTTGCCCTGTGAGGGGTGTGTGACCGGGAGGCAAGGGAGTGACACCTTGAAGGGCGGGTGGCCGGGCAGGCGAGGGAGAGATACCCTGAAATGCGGGTGGCTGGGCAGGCTAGAGAGTGACACACTGAGGGTGGGGGTTACTGGGTGGGCGAGGGAGTGACACCCTCAGGGACTGATGGCTGGCCGGGCAAGGGAGTGCCATTCTTAGGGGCAGGTGGCTGGCCAGGCAAGGGAATGCCACCCTGAGTTGCAGGTGGCCCGGCTGGTGAGGGAGTGCCACACTCAGGAGCAGGTAGACGGCCTGGCGAGGGAGTGCCAACCTGAGTGGTGTGTTGTTGGCCAGCAAGGGAGTGCCACCCTGAAGGGCGGGTGGCCAGGCATGTGAGGGCCTGCAGTTAGTCTGGACCCAAGCCCAAGCAGCGGTCTGAGAGAGCAGACCCGGAAGTTTCAGCACTCCAGCCCGGCTGCCTCTCTGTGATCCTGGTGCTGGGGTCAAAATGAAAAGTGAAACCCTCCGGTGACCCACTCCGACTCGGCCTGGAGGCGTCTCCTTAGTTGTGCTGGTTTTTGGCCTGGTCTGTGCCTCGTTCAGCCCGATTTTTCCACAAGCTCAGGCTAATGTTTTTATCTCTTGGGCTCACTCTTATGCTAAATATTATAATACTTCTGCTTGTTGGGTGTGTACAGCCATGCCTTTATCGGTACAAAACGGATTGCCCTGGTGGGTGATGCCGATTGATTATAATGTTACAAATTCTCTTTGTGATTTTTTTAAAACAACAAAAGCAGTTTTGTCTAAACAGCACTTATAATTATTCAAGCCTTTCTTGGTGTAAAATGCAAATGTTTCCTTATGTTCTGTTAACTTTAATATCATTGTTAGTTATGAAGTTGTAGGTTCTGCGTTTGCTGGATACGTCAACAGCACCAGGAAAAACCACCGACGTCAAGAGTCGTCCCGCCTCCTTGGAGACTATTATCAAATTTGGGACAAATATTTCTAGATGACACCGGATAAAAGACAGCTTATGAAACCTGCAAAATTATGCTGAGAGCAAAAGAAACATCAACCCAAGTTTAGACAGAAACTTTTGGAGACTCATCTTTTAAAACATATGAGAATACTGTCCCAAACTTTATGTAAAACTGTCTTTGATGTAACCTTTACTGCTAGTAAGCCAAATGTATGGCCAGGATCTGACTAGATGCATAACCCAGGTATTGGATGGGTGGCACCAAATGGTACTAAATGGGTATGTAAAATTAATGTTTGGCCCTGGCTTCCTATAGGGTGCGTTGGTAGATATACATTGAGATTTGTCTTTGCTCCTGGCTGCATTCATGCAGGCCACATGTCTAAACCAGCAAATCTGCCTTTCATCAAGACCCGATAGNCGGGTTAGGGAGTGCCACCCTGAGAGGCAGGTGAATTGGTGGGCGAGGGATTGCTACCCTGAGGGATGGGTGGAAGGGCAGACGAGGGAGTGACACCGTGAGTGGCTGGTGCCTGGGTGGATGAGGGAGTGCCACCATGAGGGGTAAGTGGCCAGGTGGACGAGGGATTGACACCGTGAGTGGCTAGTGCCCGGGCAGGCAAAGGAGTGCCACTCTGAGTGGCAGGTGAATGGGTGAGCGAGGGAGTGCCACCCTGAGGGGCAGGAGGACTGGAGGGCGAGGGAATGCCACTCTGAGGGGCAGGTGGAAAGGCAGGCAAGGGAGTGTCACCCTGAGGATCGAATGAAAGGGCGCACAAGGGAGTGACACCCTGATTGGCAGATGGCCAGGCAGGTGAATGAGTGCCTTGCTGAGGGGCAGGTGGAAGGGCAGGTGAGGGAGTGACAACCTGAGGGGCGGGTGGAAGGGCGGGCGATGGAGTGACAACCTGAGGGGCACGTGGCAGGGCTGCAATGGAATGAAACACTGAGGGGTGGTCGGCCGGGTGTGTGAGTGCGTGACACACTGAGGGGCGTTTGTCCATCCGGGGGATGGAGTGACAGCCTGCGGGGCAGGTGGCCTGGTGGGTGAGGGTGTGCCAACCTGTGGTGCAGTTGGCTGGGTGAGCGAGGGAGTGACACCCTTAGGGCCGGGTGGAATGGCTGGCGAAGGAGTGACACCCTGATTGGTGGATGGCCAGGAGGGTGATTGAGTGCCAAGCTGAGGGGCAGTACCCGGCCAGGTGAGGGAGTGCAACCCTTAGGGTCGGGTGGCCAGCCGGGCAAGGGAGAGCCACCCACATGGGTGGATCACCAGCCAGCTAGAGAGTGCCATCCTGAGGGGTGGGTGGCCGGGCGGTCAAGGGAGTGCCACCCATAGGTGTGGGTTGCCGGCCGGGTGAGGGAGTACCATCCTGATGGGAGGGTGGCTTCCCAGGCGAGGGAGTGCCATGCTGAGGGGTGAGTGGCCGGCAGGCGAAGTAGTGACACCATAAAGGGTGGGTGGCTGGGTGGGCGAGGGAGTAACACCCTTAGGTGCAGGTGGCCAGGCATGAAAGTTAGTGCCATCGTGAGGGGTGGGTGGCCGGGCTAGCGAGGGGGTGCCAACCTCAGGGGTGAGTGGTCGGCCGGGTGAGGGAGTCCCAGCCTGAGGGGCGGGTGATAGGACGGGCGAGGGAGTGCCAGCCTGAGAGGCAGGAGGCTGGCCGGGTGAAGGAGTGCTACCGTGAGGGTTGGGTGGTCAGGCAGGTGATGGAGTGACACCCTTAGATGCGAGTGGCCAGGCGGGCCAGCTAGTGCCTGCTTGAGGGGCGGGTGACTGGGCCTGGGAGGGCATGGCACCCTGAGGGGCGGGTACCTGGCTGGGCAAGGTAGTGCCCCCCTCAGAGGCAGGTGGCCGTCCGAGTGTGTGAGTGCTACCCTCATGGGCGTGTGGCTGGCCGTGCGAGGGAGTGCCAAACAGGGAAGCGTGGCAGGCCAGGCGAAAAAATGCGACACTCAGGGGCGGGTGGCCGGCCGGGTGAGGGAGTGCCACCCTCAGGGGTGGTTGTCCTGCCGGGCAATGGATTTCCACCATCAGGGGCAAGTGGCCAGGCGGTCGAAGGAGTGCCACCCTCACAGACAGGTGCTGGCCGGGCAAGGGAGTGTCACCCTGAGGTTCGGATGCAAAGGGCTAGAGAGTGCCACCCTAAGGAGCGGGTGACCGGGCGGTGAGTGTGTGCCACCGTCAGGGGCAGGTGGCTGGCTGGGCGAGAGAGTGCCACCCTCAAGTGCATGTGTCCAGGTGGGTAAGGGAGTGCCACCCTGAGGGTGGCCTCCAGACGAGGGAGTGCCACACTCAGGGCCTGGTGGCCAACTCTGTGAGGAAGTGCCACCCTGGGGGGCTAGTGGCTGGCCGGGCGAGGGAATGCCACCCTGAGCGGCGGGTAATCTGATGGGTGAGGTAGTGCCACCCTGAGGGCAGGGGGCTGGCCGGATGAGGGAGTGACACCCTGAGTAGCAGGTGGTTGGCCGGGCCAGGGAGTGCCACCCTGAATGGCGGGTGGCCAGCCGGGCCAAAGAGTGCCACCTGAAAAAGAAAGCTAAATGTTCCCAAAAGAGTTAAATGCTAGGTTAGTTTACGAAAATATAAAAACAGCTTACTGGACTAGAAAACCGTTCTCAAGGAGATAAATATTAGGTATGAATACTAAGTCAACATTCCCAAGGAGATGAGATACTAAGTACTAGGTCAGCTTTGNGGTTAGTTTACGAAAATATAAAAACAGCTTACTGGACTAGAAAACCGTTCTCAAGGAGATAAATATTAGGTATGAATACTAAGTCAACATTCCCAAGGAGATGAAATACTAAGTACTAGGTCAGCTTTGCTGGGACGGAAAGCCCCAAAATTTTTTAAAAAGGGAACAATAAATACCACCAGGTGTCTCACTGCAATGTTTGATCAGCAACCTAAAAAACAAGATCTAGCTCTGGGAAACAAGACCTTGATGCTAACAACAAAATATCACCAATGGTTACATAAACTTGCTTGCCTGCCAACCAATTATGCTTTGCTGAATAGTCTAGCCCCCTCCTCCCCTGAACTATAAGATAAAAGACTTCCAAAGCGGGTGTTCAGGGCTCCCCACCTTCGATTGGCCTGGTGGGGGCCCAGATCCAAAATTGTCAATAAACTGCTCCCACCCTCGATTGGCTTGGTGGAGGGCCCAGATCCAAAATTATCAATAAACCTTTTTCTTTCTAAACTCCGTCTGGTGGTCTCTATCGGCAGCTAAGTCCCTTACATTTGGGGGCTCATCCGGGATCACTGCCTTGAGACCCCCGGCGGATTATTTGGCCTCTAGAGATTGTGGGTTCGAGTCCCACCAGGGGGCCATTCCCCCGGAGATTGTGGGTTCGAGTCCCACCAGGGGGTCACTTCATCTGGAATCCTGAGTGGTGCCGGTAAGTCAGGGCTGTTTTCCGGTCTGGTATTAGTCTGCAGACTCTGTTCTGAGTTGCATGTGGACGGCGGGACACTGCCAGGTGGTCCCACGCAACTGCCTAACAGAGTGATGACTCCGGGAGGCCTGGATCTGGGTTTCTGGTTTTAAGACAGCCAGTTTGGCTGTTTGGCATTTGTTTTCCTGTCAGTTTTGGTGTCTGTCTTCCTGTCTGGTTTTAGGACGGCCTGTTTGGCTGTCTGGCGTTTGTTTTCCTGTCTGTTCCTTTTGTCTGATTGTCTAATTGTCAAAATCTGCCTCTCCCTCCCGGCCAGGATGGGACAAGGCAGTTCGAGTGGCCCATTGAGCCCACTCGAGTGCTTGATTGAAAAATTTCACTGATTTTAAGACTGACATCCTGATCACTCGAGGTACTCAGGGGCCGGCTTGTCTGCCAATGGACCAGACCCAGCGGCTGCAACC
Source organism: Raphicerus campestris (assembly GCA_006410735.1). NCBI lineage: Eukaryota > Metazoa > Chordata > Mammalia > Artiodactyla > Bovidae > Raphicerus > Raphicerus campestris. The sequence continues at coordinate 144,604 of SJYW01034429.1, read as the reverse complement.
AGGACCCTTTGTCCCAGTCTCCTCCTGATGCAGGCAGCTGGCCAGAGTGCCCTGACCGGCAAGGAGTAAGAGATCCCTCTCCCCTTCCCTACGTAGGTTTAATGAGTTACTAAGTATTTGAAGTCTACTAAATAGCTAAAGTCATTTCAAAATAAAAGTAAGCTCTTGGTTACTTAAGGAGGGAAAAAATGTGTTTTCAGTAAAAAAAGGTATAAAAGATAAAGTTTCATTTGTAAAGGAAAAATGAAGTGAGCCCGCCTTACAGGTAGCTTTTTAAGATTAAAAAAATTGCAATATTGGGTACAAAAAATGAGATAAGGTTTGTAAAAATAAACCGTAAAAAAGAGTTTTGTATATGGTTAAGACTAAGTTTAAGATAAAACATCTGTCTGTACTACAAGAGACCGGAGGCCAGTACGGACGTATGTCCCATTCACTGCCTCAGTTCCATTCACTACCTCAGATCTATCCAAAACCCCTCTTTTTCGGATGACCCCCAGGCGGTCATCACGCTCTTAAAATCTGTCTTTTGCCAACAACAACTCCTCAGTACCCTATTTACCACTGAGAAGAGGAAGAAAATAAATAAATAAAAACTGAAAGTAAAAAACAGGTCTGGGGTAACCAAAAAAACCTGACAACGGACTCCAACCTTATTAAAGAAGGTTTTCCCTCCACTCGCCCCACTTGAGACCACAACCGTACAGGGAGATTGGGGGCCCTCAACTGGTACTGCCAGACTCTATTGGCTGGCTTACAGCTGCAGCCCGAAAGCCTACTAATATGACCAAGATTACTGAAAATAGGCAGAGACCAGAGCAGAGTCCCACTGCCTTTAACCGGGCGGCTGTGGTGCTCTCCTTCATAGCTCAGGCGGCCCCAGACAATAAAAAAAAGTTGCAAAAATTAAAAGATTTGAAGAAAAGTCTCTGTCCAAACTCCTGGCAGTAGCCCAAAAGGTGTACGAAAATCGCGAAGACCCCACCCGAGCTACTCAAGCGCTCACTCAGAAAATGGCCAAGGTCCTCCTAGCCCACGAGGTGCCCTCAGGCTCCCAGGAAAAAACGCACCCAGAGGAGGGGCCAGCGAGGCGCTTTGGAAAAAAAAAAAAAAAAACAGTGCGCAATTTGCAAAGAAAAAAGACATTGGCTCCTTATCGCCACCTCAGATTATCTGAGTTGTAAAGAGGCTACCAAAGACCTACTCCGGACTCTGGCCCAGCTTGGGTACCGAATGTCCTTGGATACCAGATCAGCCAGGGACGCAGAGCCCTGTCTTCCAGCCGCATCCAAGCCATCCTTCAAATTCCCCGACCGGAGACTAAAAGGCAAGTATGAGAATTTCTGGGAGCTGTAGGGTATTGCAGGCTTTGGATCCCAAACTTTGCAGAGACAGCTAAGCCTCTATACACGGCTACCAGCGGCAAGGACCCTGCCCTCGTGTGGACAGAAGCCGCTGAAAAGGCTTTCAAGGACCTAAAGACCACCGTGGTGAGTGCCCCCACTCTCAGTCTGCCGGACTTAAAAAAACCCTTCCAACTGTTCGTGGCCGAGGCTAATGGGGTGGCGAAGGGAGTATTGACCCGAGACTTGGGTCCCTAAAAGAGTCTTGTGGCCTATCTGTCCAAACGGCTGGACCCTGTGGTGGCGGGGTGGCCAGGGTGTCTGAAAACAATCGCGGCTGCAGCCCTGCTAGTTCGAGCACCGCATAAAAAATGGCCTAAACCCTGCTACTCTGCTGCCGAGGGCAATAAAACCGCCCAAAAAGCCGCCTTAAGACTAGTAGGGGGAAAATCCCCTACTCTAGTCCTGCCAGATGACCGGGTGCTAGTTCCACAGGCTATTGGTAGAGCCCTCCTTTCTGAGACAACCAAACAACCCATCTGAGTGGAAACCAACTGGCAAAATTGCTGAAAAAAAAGGCATACGTCAGAAAAAAACTGAGCCAGGGGAGGCCTGGCGAGTAGACTTCAGCGAGATGCCTCCTGCACGAGGAGGCTACCTCTACCTCCTCGTCTTTGTTGGTACCTTCTCCGGCTAGACAAAAGCCTTCCCTACCCAAAAAGAGACTTCCCTGATAGTAGTAAAACAACTGATCTCTGAAATTGTACCCAGATTTAGATTACTTAATAGTCTGGGGTCCGACAATGGCCCGGCGTTTACCGCCCAGATATCTCGTCAACTGGCTGAGGCTTTAGAAATCAAATAAAAACTGCATTGTGCTTACAGGCCACAGAGCTTAAGGCAAGTAAAAAAAGATAAATAAGAGCTTAAAAAATATATTGAAAAAATACAAAATAGAGACTGGCGGAGACTGGGTTACTCTCTTGCCCTTTGCACTTCTCAGATCTAGGTGTACCCCTCTGTAATCGGATTCACGCCCTTCGAGATTGGCTATGGGCGGCCTCCTCCACTCATCCCCAAGCTGGGGGAGGAGATCCTTGCGAAAATAACTAACAACAGTCTCCTTAGATCTTTACAGGGCCTGCAGTTAGTCTGGACCCAAGCCCAAGCAGCGGTCTGAGACAGCAGACCCGGAACTTTCAGCACTCCAGCCCGGCCGCCTCTCTGTGATCCTGGTGCTCAGGTCAAAGTGAAAAGTGAAACACTCTGGCGACCCACTCCGACTCGGCCTGGAGGTGTATCCTTAGTTGTGCTGGTTTTTGGCCTGGTCTGTGCCTCGTTCAGCCCGATTTTTCCACAAGCTCAGGCTAATGTTTTTATCTCTTGGGCTCACTCTTATGCTAAATATTATAATACTTCTGCTTGTTGGGTGTGTACAGCCATGCCTTTATCGGTACAAAACGGATTGCCCTGGTGGGTGATGCCGATTGATCATAATGTTACAAATTCTCTTTGTGATTTTTTTAAAACAACAAAAGCAGTTTTATCTAAACAGCGCTTATAATTATTCAAGCCTTTCTTGGTGTAAAAATGCAAATGTTTCCTTATGTTCTGTTAACTTTAATATCATTGTTAGTTATGAAGTTGTAGGTTCTGCGTTTGCTGGATACGTCAACAGCACCAGGAAAAACCACCGACATCAAGAGTCGTCCCGCCTCCTTGGAGACTATTATCAAATTTGGGACAAATATTTCTAGATGACACTGGATAAAAGACAGCTTATGAAACCTGCAAAATTATGCTGAGAGCAAAAGAAACATCAGCCCAAGTTTAGACAGAAACTTTGGGAAACTCATCTTTTAAAATATATGAGAATACTGTCCCAAACTTTATGTAAAACTGTCTTTGATGTAACCTTTACTGCTAGTAAGCCAACTGTATGGCCAGGATCTGACTAGATGCATAACCCAGGTATTTGATGGGTGGCACCAAATGGTACTAAATGGGTATGTAAAATTAATGTTTGGCCCTGGCTTCCTATAGGGTGCGTTGGTAGATATACATTGAGATTTGTCTTTGCTCCTGGCTGCATTCATGCAGGCCACATGTCTAAACCAGCAAATCTGCCTTTCATCAAGACCCGATAGACCCGTACACTCTTTTCTTGGTATAAATATTTGGCAGCTGTGTTTGTGCCACCCATCGAAAATGTTGATGTTATGGCCCGTGTTGATTCTCTTACCAACTTTACAAAACAGTCTTTATTAGAAACCACTAAGGCCCTTGAGGCCTTAAATAAAAAACAAAAACAAATGCGAAAAGCTGTGCTACAAAATAAAATGGCTTTAGATATAATCACTGCTGCCCAAGCCAGAACTTGTGCTATTATAAAAACAAAATGCTGTGTATATATTCCTGATCTATCTAATAATGTCACTGAGGCCATTAAAAAAATACAAGATGAGGTCTCTCACTTTGGAGATACCTCTCCCTCCTTTTTACAAGAGGTTGCCTCTTGGTTTAAAGTTAGATGGTGAAAGCCTATTCTTATGGTTGTCCTTGCAATCTTGCTCTTTCTCTGTTTTGGCCCATGTCTCTTGAGTTGCCTGTCAAATTTTATAATTAAAAAAAACCCCAAACCACCGAATCCTCCTCTTACAACCAAGGGAGGAGGAGTCGAGGGATAAATCAAGGATTTGATTCCCCGTTAAGACTAGTAGGCATTGAAAAAGAAAGCTAAATGTTCCCAAAAGAGTTAAATGCTAGGTTAGTTTACGAAAATATAAAAATAGCTAACTGGACTAGAAAACCGTTCCCAAGGAGATAAATATTAGGTATGAATACTAAGTCAACATTCCCAAGGAGATGAAATACTAGGTACTGGGTCAGCTTTGCTGGGACGGAAAGCCCCAAAATTTAAAAAAAAAAGGGAACAATAAATACCACCAGGTGTCTCACTGCAATGTTTGATCAGCAACCTAAAAAACAAGATCTAGCTCTGGGAAACAAGACATTGATGCTAACAACAAAATATCACCAATAGTTACATAAACTTTCTTGCCTGCCAACCAATTATGCTTTGCTGAATAGTCTAGCCCCCTCCTCCCCTAAACTATAAGATAAAATACTTCCAAAGCGGGTGTTCGGGGCTCCCCACCTTCGATTGGCCTGGTGAGGGCCCAGATCCAAAATTGTTAATAAACTGCTCCCACCCTCGATTGGCTTGGTGGAGGGCCCGAATCCAAAATTGTCAATAAACTGCTCCCACCCTCGATTGGCTTGGTGGAGGGCCCAGATCCAAAATTTTCAATAAATCTTTTTCTTTCTAAACTCCGTTTAGTGGTCTCTATCGGCAGCTAAGTCCCTTACACCACCCTGAGTGGCAGGTGGCCTGGTGGGCAAGGGAGTGCCACCCTCAGGTGTGGGTGGCTGGCTGGGCGAAGGAGTACCACCCTCAGGTGTGGGAGGTCTGCTGGACTTGAAAGTGCCAACCTGAGGGTCGGGTGCCCGGACGGGTGAGGGAGTACCGACCTGAGGATTGGGAGGCCGGGTAGGCGAGGGAATGCCACCCTGAGTGTCAGGTGTGAAGGGCGAGAGATTGCTACCCTAAGCAGTGGGTGGCCAGGTGGGAGAGTGTGTGCCACCGTCAGGGGCGGGTGGCCGACCAGGCGAGAGTGCCACCCTCAGGTCCTGGTGGCTGACCGGGTGAGCGGGTACCACCCTGGGGGCAGGTGGTCGGCCGGGCAAGGGAGCAACATCATGAGTGGTGAGTGGCCAGAAGGGCGAGGGAGTGCCATCCTGAGTGGTGCGTAGCAGGGCAGGTTGCCTGCCAGGCAAGGGAGTGCCACCCTGAGGGACGGGTGGCCGGCCAGGCGAGGGATTGCCAAACTGAGCTGCGGGTGGCCTGGGCAGGCGAGGGAGTGCCAACCTGAGGGGGGGAAGGCCGGCAGGCTGAGAGAGGGCCAACCTGAGGTGCGTGTGGCCGTGCGGGCGAGGGAGTGCCACCCTGAGGGGTGAGTGGCCTGGGGGACAAAGGAGTGACTCCCTTAGAGTGGGTTGAAGAGCGGGCAAGGGAGTGACAACCTGAGGAGCTGGTGGCCGGCAGGGCGAGGGAGTGACCAACTGAGGGGCCGGTGGCAGGATGGGGGACGGATTGACACCCTGAGGGGCACGTCTCTGTGCAGACAAGGAAGTGACACCCTGAGTGGCGGTTGGCTGGGCGGGTGAGGGAGTGACACCCTGAGCAGCGGGTGGCAGGGTGTGCGAGGGAGTGCCACCATGAGGGGCGTGTGAACAGCCGGGTGAGGGAGTGCCACCCTGAGGGGCGGGTACCTGGCTGGGCAAGGTAGTGCCCCCCCCTCAGAGGCGGGTGGCCGACCGAGTGTGTGAGTGCTACCCTCATGGGCTGGTCGTTGGCCATGCGAGGGAGTGCCAAACTCAGGGGAGTATGGCAGACCAGGCGAAAAAATGCAACACTCAGGGGAGAGTGGCCGGCCAGGCGAGAGAGTGCCACCCTAGGGGGTGGATGTCCAGCCGGGCAATGGATTTCCACCATCAGGGGCAAGTGGCCGGGCGGGTGAAGGAGTGCCACCCTCACAGGCGGGTGCTGGCCGGTCGAAGGAGTGCCACCCTGAGGTTCAGGTGCAAAGGGTGAGAGAGTGCCACCCTAAGGAGCGGGTGGCTGGGCGGCGAGTGTGTGACACCATCAGGGGCAGGTGGCCGGCTGGGCGAGAAAGTGACACACACAGGGCCTGGTGGCCGACTCAGCAAGGAAGTGCCACCCTGAGGGGCGGGTGGCCAGGCGGGCGAGGGAGTGCCAGCCTGAAGAGCGAGTGGCGGGGTGGGCAAAGGAGTGCAACACTGAGGATCGGGTGGCTGGCTGGGCGAGAGAGTGCCACCATCAGGGTCGTGTGTCTGGCC
>SJYW01034429.1:101349-121963 GCA_006410735.1 Raphicerus campestris | reverse complement strand
TGTATAAGAGACAGCGTCCATCCTGTTTTTTAATTTTTTCATATATCTGTACAATGAGGCAAAAAGACTTGCTCAAATGAAGAGATCCCATTATGCTCACCCAGGGCATCCTTTCTCATGAAAATTTCAACACTTTCATCTCTATTTTCATTCAGCCTCAAATTTCTTTTTTGTATATTAACATCTAAAATCCATTATGCTTTTTATCAGACTATTTATTTATTTAGAAGCTGACACACAGTGTTCTTACAATTCGAACAATTTTGTCAAGTCCACTTGAGGCTATGTATATAATCTGGGAAAACCATAAAAATCCAGTTTCCTCTAATTAGTTCCATAGAGAATCACTACAACAAGCCAAAGTATAGAATTTTAACCTCACAGGTGCTGTTTTACAGTACCCTAAAAATGTGTTAAGCATCTTCCAACACTGTTTTAAAGTGAACACAGATGAATGATTTGGGTTACAAACAGGAGACTGGCGTAAGCACAGTGCTTAAATAAGCATGGTGTCAGAAGCAAATGTGCTCATAGAGAGCGCTTATCCCAGCTCTATTCCAATTAGGTTAATTTTCCTCTCTCTTTGGACCTCATTTACAACATTCATGTTTGACAGCCTTTTACATTTTTCTCTGAATAGAAATTTGGATTTCTAATTGCAGAAACTGAAATAAGACAAACTCCCACGTGTCTCATGAAATGTTGCATATTCACCTTTTGTTTTTACAAGCAGAGTCCAGGTTAAGTGGCCGCAGTGGCAGTTTGATAATCAATTCCCGACGCTTTGAATCGATTCTCAGGCCAGGTCTCTGATGACAGGCAAAAACAGTCCATCTGTGTGAATGCCAGTTTCTATTTCTCTCTTACCCTAAATAGCGAGGTCATTTACTCAAAACTAGGAAGGGAACTGGGGATGTGGGGGTGTGTAGGTTGCGTGGTTGGAGGAGGGACTGGAGTTGGCTAAAATGGCATAGATGATTGCTCTGACTCTATAGACTTCCTCTGTCAGTCAGTGGAGATGGCTATCTAAATTGATCACTGGTTTCCATGACAACCAATCTAGATAATTTGAGTCTTCCATAGCAGGGATTTTAAGGGTCAAATTATTTTAAAAATTGCCCAGTTTTCTCCTCCACAGTTATCACCTCAGATATTAGTTGTTCGAATGTAGAGATTGCTTCTTTATGAAAAAATATTGAAGCTGCATTCCCACAGAAATATTAACATGTCCAATGTTATGCACACGCATTCCTCAGGGATTTCTTTTCTGTCCCACATCTACACAGAATTGAATTTCAAAGTGACTGCTTTGGTGTTGATACGTTTTACAAGAGTAGACAATGTTTCTGATTTGTAAAGAGAATAAAGCAGTCGAAACCCATAGAAATATTGAAATGGAAGAATATGTTTCTAATAATTTTGGCATTTCCTTATACATATCATGGCTACTTTGTAGATTATTATTCTCATACATGAGATGAAACCAGCTTACTTCTAACTCATCTCAGCTCCTGTGAACTGTGGTTTACTTTTCTAAAAAGTAAAATAATTCCATCTTTGAATTGCATGTTTGGTGGTCATAACCTTATAATGCTAAATATTATTACTATCTCCAGACACTTTCAGAGAAGGCAATGGCACCCCACTCCAGCACTCTTGCCAGGAAAATCCCATGGACAGAGGAGCCTGGGAGGCTGCAGTCTGTGGGGTCGCTAAGAGTCCGGCACGACTAAGCGACTTCACTTTCACTTTTCACTTTCATGCACTGGAGAAGGAAATGGCAACCCACTCCAGTGTTCTTGCCTGGAGAATCCCAGGGACAGGGGAGCCTGGTGGGCTGCCGTCTATGGGGTTGCACAGAGTCGGACACGACTGAAGCAACTTAGCTGTAGCAGCAACCAGACACTTTATTCAAAACATAAGGACAGATATTCTATAAAAGGATTTTAAGGAGGCTAATATTGTAGCTTAAAGATCTGTTTTACCAGGAGCTCAAAACGATTTGAGTCACCTTTGTTAAAAAATGGTTGATAAGTTTCAGGGGTCGTCTGGGAATGGTGGGAAGAGCAGGCTGACCATCACTACACGTGTACAAGTGACCTTACTATCCTCAAGAAGAAGCCCACTCACAGGAGCATATCTGTTCTGAGCAACCAGATCCTGGGCAAAAGGGACATGTGGATTTGAATGTGTAATGCAGATATCTTACAAGTATTCCAACTCTAATAAAAAAATATACAGCTTTCAAACTTTAAAAAATATATAGCTGATATGCTAGGAGAAGAGAGTAAATATCATCAGTCAAAAAGCAATGATTGTCAGGATGGGTGAAAATGCTAGCTCCAGCTAGAGGTTGTCTATGAGAGACCTGCTTTGAATAGATAGACATAGATAGGAGAAAGGAAAGAGAAAAAGATAAATCCTGAAAAAGCGAATTAAAATAAATTTGGAGTAGCTAATGAAGTTTCAGACAAAATAGACATCCTAACAAGAAAGATCACAGAGATGAAGAAATGGTCAGTTCTCAAGAAAACACTTTAGTCCTTAGAATGTATGCACCCAGGAACAGAGAATCAAAATATGGGGGACAAAAATTGAGATCTGCAAGAAAAAAAGGGTAAATTCCCTAAGGAAATCGGAGACTTCTATCCTCTTTTTTTCTGTAATTGATACAAGCAGTAGGCAGAAAATCCATAAGGATTTAGTTGAACTAAACCGCATCATTAATCAACTTGATCTAATTGACAGATACAGAACATTTTCATCCAAGAACAGCAGAATACACAATCTGCTCAAGCTCTTGTGGAATATTCACCAAAAAAGACCAATCCAGGGCTATAAAGCACACTTTAACACATTTAAAAGAATAAGAATCACAAAGAGTAAGAACTCTCTGAAAATAAGCTGCAAGTCAATAACAGAAAACTGGAAATCCCAAATACCAGAAAATCAAACAAAGCACTTCTATAGTAACATTTGGGTCAAATAAGTCTCAGGAGAATTTTTTTTTTTAAATTAGAGATAAATGGGAATAAAGATCATTTATAAAAATTTGTCAGATGTCTGAACTTTCAGTTTCCTGGCTACAAAATGAGTGTGATACTGTAATCATATCTGTTCCAAACGGTTGTTGGGAAGATTAATGAGACGATGCACACAGTTGGCTCTCAGTGAAGTTTTCAATAACTATTATAAATATAACAGTATTGATAAATAATCTGTGCTGAATGGAATTCTGGAACAGAAAAAAGGATGATTTGGTAAAAACTAAGGAACTCTGAATACAATATGGACTATGTTAATAATGCTTTATCAGTATATTTACATTAATGATAACTAGCAAAGTAATGTAAAATATTAATATGGGGAAACTTTGTGTGATTATATGCAAATTTTGTACTATCATCCCAATTCTTCTGTAAATCTAATATTCTCCTAAAAAATAAAGCCTAATTAAAAATTAATGACAAAAATCATATTGGAATATTTTTTCTAACAGCTTATTCTAAATATATCTCATTTATTCCAGCAATATCTTAGTCTTTTCTTTTAAATTTCTGTATTTATTCCATAGAGCTATGGTTGTTGTTTAGTCACTAAGTCACGTCCACCTCTTTTTGACCTCAGGGACTACAGCATACCAGGCTTCCCTAGCCTTCACTATCTCCCGAAGTTTGCTCAAATTCATGTGCACTGAGTCAGTGATGTCATCCAACCATCTCATCTTCTGTTGCCCCCTTCGCTTCGTGTCCTCAGTCTTTCCCAGCATCAGGGTCTTTTCTGATGACTTGATTCTTCTCATCAGGTGGCCTAAGTATTGGAATTCAGCTTCAGCATCAGTATTTTTAATGAATATTAAGGTTTAATTTCCTTTAAGATTGACTGGCTTGATCTCCTTGCAGTCCAAGGGCCTCTTAAGAGTCTTCAACATCACAATTTGAAAGCATCAATTCTTCAGTGCTGTCTTCTTTATGGTAGAGCTGTTGGGAGGGTTAAAATATCATAGTGTGGTTCTGGCATGGAGAAGATGGCTGATAATTATTCCTATGCTTCCATAACTAAAACTACTACCGTAGTAGTTTTAGACTGGCCCCCAGGGCCATAGGGGGGAAAATTCATGAATTATGCTGAAATACAGATATTGAACAAAATGGTATTTAAAGCATGGCCATCTATCATATTAATTTGATTTTTATATTCATTTTTTTCAGATAACAAATTTGCCACAATTCAAAACATTTTAAAGAATATATATTAACAATTTCCTTGGAAACAATGGCAAGCTTGTAAACCACTAAAGGTGGCAGCAGAATGTATCATTAATAAAATATATTCAGGAAGCAGGGAGATTTGGATTCAAATCAAAACATGCTGCTTATCATTTTGTGCTTTTTAATAAGTTACTTGAACTTTCTAATATCAACTGAAAACAAAGATGGTATTTTAACTAAGTGAAATAATGCTTAGTAGATATTTAACAGTCCTTGGTATATGATAAACTGATATGGACCCTAAATTTTCTGTTCAGTTCAGTTCAGTTCAGTTCANTCAGACCCAGGGCTTTCCTCATTTCAGTGTTCATTTCAAGAGTTCTTTGGAAGCATCCACTCCTCTGGACACACAGCCTGGAAGGAGAAGAAAACTGAGGCACCTGTGAAAAGAAACACAAGGTGGCTGTGATACTGACAGTTATATTCAGAAAAAGAGGCGAAATGTGTTCTCTGTGGTTCCAGAGAGTCTGTGCTGTTGGGGAAAAATTTGTTTGATTTTTAATATAAGGATCTGCTTTAGAAAATTTAGAGTTTTCTGAAATGGAAATAATAGACTGCCTACCTTTTGCAGTAGTAGGTTACAAAGTGAAATAATTCTTACAGAGTAGACAAGTTCTTGTCAACAACGTTTAAGTCTGTCTTTGTATATGTGCTGGGCTGAATGAATCACGAACTGGAATCAAGATTGTCAGCAAAAATATCTACAATCTGCTATGCAGATGATACCACTGTTATGGCAAAAAGTGAATAGAAGCTAAAGAGCCTCTTCACTAGAATAAAACTTGAAATATTCTTACTTTGGATTAAATATTAGGGTCACCTGGGATGCATGTTACAAAAGGATGCTGTGCTGTGCTTAGCCGTGTCTGACTCTTTGTGACCCTGTGGAGGTAGCCCACCAGGCTCCTCTGACCATGGGATTCTCCAGGCAAGAATCCCGTAGTGGGTTGCCATTTTCTCCTCCAAGGGATCTTCCCAACCCGGGGAGTGAATCCTTGTCTCCTGAGCCTCCTGCTTTGGCAGGTGGATTCTTGACCACTGCATCACCTGGAAAGCCCCAACTACAAGATGCCTGGACCCCACAGGTAGAGATTCAGTTTTGATTGCTCTGGAGTGAGGTCTCACCATGGTTCTTTCTAAGCCAGGATTACCAAAACTCCCTGATTGTTCTAACATGCACCCAGAATCAGAAATACTTAATGCTAGTTGACTTCCAGAAGTATTTCTCATTGGATGAATCTGGTACTTTTTGTAGGTACTCGTACTGATCAAAGTTAAAGCAACTCAGCATGTAGCTGGGCTGGCTGCATGGCTGACAGGCCTGATACCAAGCGCTAGGAGGAGATTGGTGGAGATTAAACAGAGGGCTGATCCATGACTTGTTTATTACTGCTTTATTCAAGAGACAAGCATCAGCCGCGTCTTCTGGTCTCCGCCTCAAATAGAGACAGGCGCTGACAGCTCCAGCCCGCCCATCCTCCCCGGGAAGACGACCTTCACGGCACGCAGCCAGCAACACCATGCCAGCGATGGGGACAGAGAAAAGGTTATGATACACATCCTCCGATCTGGTACATTGAAAGATTGCAGAGTCCAGGGTGTATTAAAACCACCCCATTCCCAGAGCCTGTTAGCAGTGACTGGAAAACATCATTCTCAGCACAGTGGGGAGAATCCTGTCACTTTGTGGTGGAGGCAGGTTGGGGATGCTGACAGCTCGGTGACAGCGTGTGTGTGCTTGTTACGACTGCTCTTCTCAGTGACCATGCTCCCCAGACTTTATGACACCAGTCTTGGCATAGTCCTCACCCTCTCTGAACATTTGCCTCTGCTGAGAATTAGGCATTTAATTTTCTGGGTCCTTATTGTGGCTTTTGGATGTCCATTTTCATTAAGCTATTTCTGTGTACATAGAATTTTGACATAATAAGAGCACCGGCGTAGACTGGTGTGGCCACTGGCAGATCATTTGAAATCCATCTCTTCCATACTGTGGCTTAATTTAAAGGCTGGATTACTTGAAAATGCATTTATTAAGTCTGACCTACTTTTTAAATATTTAATATTCCATTTTGGTTTCCTTGTAACAGAAGAAGCTTCAAGGTCTTCATGTTCTTGCCAATTTTTAAAGCACTGATATTGATTCAGCTAATAAGAAGCTGTACAGACTCATCGTTCCCTGGACCACTTTCAAGATGTGTATTTAAAGCAATTAGCAGTTCACAAGATCTTCCTGGTACCTGGATGTCCCAGAGGGCTGATCTACATTTGTTCTTGATAAAAAAAAATTATCCTCTTTCATTTTCTTCAGATATGACACTGTGTATTGGCAATAAGGTCCTGAATCTACAACAGGACAAATATCCACCATCTTCACAGAGGAAAGCCTGCTTATATCTTATTAAGGCTTATTCACCTGATCAAAACATTCTGATTTAAGAAATGATAGATGTAGGTAAAAGATAGATAAAAATTATTGAGAATGGGGAAGGAACAAAATAGGGAGAAAATAAAAATAAGTGCAGTGCAAACTTGTGAGATTTAAGCAGTAGTTGTATGTGCAAACTGCTTAGTTCATTGTAAAAATAAGATAGCATACTTATGTCAAGAAAACTCAATAAAAGACAATAAAAAATAAAGATGCATTTANACTCTTCACTAGAATAAAACTTGAAATATTCTTACTTTGGATTAAATATTAGGGTCACCTGGGATGCATGTTACAAAAGGATGCTGTGCTGTGCTTAGCCGTGTCTGACTCTTTGTGACCCTGTGGAGGTAGCCCACCAGGCTCCTCTGACCATGGGATTCTCCAGGCAAGAATCCCGTAGTGGGTTGCCATTTTCTCCTCCAAGGGATCTTCCCAACCCGGGGAGTGAATCCTTGTCTCCTGAGCCTCCTGCTTTGGCAGGTGGATTCTTGACCACTGCATCACCTGGAAAGCCCCAACTACAAGATGCCTGGACCCCACAGGAAGAGATTCAGTTTTGATTGCTCTGGAGTGAGGTCTCACCATGGTTCTTTCTAAGCCAGGATTACAAAAACTCCCTGATTGTTCTAACATGCACCCAGAATCAGAAATACTTAATGCTAGTTGACTTCCAGAAGTATTTCTCATTGGATGAATCTGGTACTTTTTGTAGGTACTCGTACTGATCAAAGTTAAAGCAACTCAGCATGTAGCTGGGCTGGCTGCATGGCTGACAGGCCTGATACCAAGCGCTAGGAGGAGATTGGTGGAGATTAAACAGAGGGCTGATCCATGACTTGTTTATTACTGCTTTATTCAAGAGACAAGCATCAGCCGCGTCTTCTGGTCTCCGCCTCAAATAGAGACAGGCGCTGACAGCTCCAGCCCGCCCATCCTCCCCGGGAAGACGACCTTCACGGCACGCAGCCAGCAACACCATGCCAGCGATGGGGACAGAGAAAAGGTTATGATACACATCCTCCGATCTGGTACATTGAAAGATTGCAGAGTCCAGGGTGTATTAAAACCACCCCATTCCCAGAGCCTGTTAGCAGTGACTGGAAAACATCATTCTCAGCACAGTGGGGAGAATCCTGTCACTTTGTGGTGGAGGCAGGTTGGGGATGCTGACAGCTCGGTGACAGCGTGTGTGTGCTTGTTACGACTGCTCTTCTCAGTGACCATGCTCCCCAGACTTTATGACACCAGTCTTGGCATAGTCCTCACCCTCTCTGAACATTTGCCTCTGCTGAGAATTAGGCATTTAATTTTCTGGGTCCTTATCGTGGCTTTTGGATGTCCATTTTCATTAAGCTATTTCTGTGTACATAGAATTTTGACATAATAAGAGCACCGGCGTAGACTGGTGTGGCCACTGGCAGATCATTTGAAATCCATCTCTTCCATACTGTGGCTTAATTTAAAGGCTGGATTACTTGAAAATGCATTTATTAAGTCTGACCTACTTTTTAAATATTTAATATTCCATTTTGGTTTCCTTGTAACAGAAGAAGCTTCAAGGTCTTCATGTTCTTGCCAATTTTTAAAGCACTGATATTGATTCAGCTAATAAGAAGCTGTACAGACTCATCGTTCCCTGGACCACTTTCAAGATGTGTATTTAAAGCAATTAGCAGTTCACAAGATCTTCCTGGTACCTGGATGTCCCAGAGGGCTGATCTACATTTGTTCTTGATAAAAAAAATTATCCTCTTTCATTTTCTTCAGATATGACACTGTGTATTGGCAATAAGGTCCTGAATCTACAACAGGACAAATATCCACCATCTTCACAGAGGAAAGCCTGCTTATATCTTATTAAGGCTTATTCACCTGATCAAAACATTCTGATTTAAGAAATGATAGATGTAGGTAAAAGATAGATAAAAATTATTGAGAATGGGGAAGGAACAAAATAGGGAGAAAATAAAAATAAGTGCAGTGCAAACTTGTGAGATTTAAGCAGTAGTTGTATGTGCAAACTGCTTAGTTCATTGTAAAAATAAGATAGCATACTTATGTCAAGAAAACTCAATAAAAGACAATAAAAAATAAAGATGCATTTAGGCGGAGAAATGTAAGAGGGGAGGTCACTCTCAGCTAAGGGTAAACTCATCACACAGAAACCCTGCACTTTAAATTGTGTCCTAGATGGAGTGCAAGTTCCCCAGCAGTCAAAGCAAAGATAAGCCATGGTGATTACTTGAATTAACTCTCCATATGATTGGAGCAAACAGGTCACTCAGAAGTGAAGTTCTTTTTGATTCCGGTCTCATGGAGAGTTTCTCTAATAGAGTCACTTGAAAGGAATACTTGAGGTCTAGATGACAGCACCCAACAAATTAGAAATAATAAATGTGATAGAGGATTTCATAGAATTGAAAAAAAATTATCAAATTATGTTCATATTTAGATTCGGGAGCAGAAATGCAGTAGGTGATGCTCAGTCTCTCCACGTGATCTCGTTTATGACTGTCTTAAAAGCAACAGATGTCAAAACTGCCAGGAGGTGGCGGTGGTGGAGGTGAGTGGATTGTTGCTCAATTAGCACTGAGAAGAAGTGTTGCGTGTCAGACAGGCTGGTAGGGACGTGCTTTACAAGAGCAAAGGATTTGGCTTTCATCTTCTGCAGAGTCTGAAAACATGACTACTGGAAAAACCATAAAAATTATTTGTCTAATAAATGGAATATCTAGAGACCACAGAGTATATTGAATAATAAGACCTCTTTTTAAAGAGCAAACCAAGCCTGCAAAAATTTCATGAAGGCCACTTGATCTCAAGTTAGTCTGAAATTTTTTTCTGAAAAGAGGTTATAACAAAATCCTAAATATAAACCAGGGTTAAAAGTTTTATTTATCTTTCAATATCCCGATCCCAAACCACTACCTCCTCAAAGCCATCCTGAACCTATTCTGGTTTTATACCATGAATCTTAAAGAATTTTCTTCTTGTTTTATTGTCTCTGTTATCCAAGAGCTTCATGGGAGCAAAGACCTCCCCTTTGTATTAATATTTTGGGTCCCATTTTGTGCATATTAAGTAATCATCAAACCTCTACTGAATAAATATGTCCAAGATGATTTATTAGAGAATACTAAATACCAGCAGGTGTGATGGAGGATCTATTAGGATACAGATATTGTCGTAGACCACAGATCAAAGCAATTTAGAGACCATTCATTAAAGATGTCATATGTTTACCTGGGAACCCTTTTAGGTTTTATTTCTGCTGCTCATTCTGACTCCAATGTGTCCTAATTCCAGTACAATAGAACACACCCAACTCCCTGATAACATGCATCACAAGCCCCAAGACAGCTGATCAAATTAAAAGTGTAGGTGCCTCATAATTCACTTTTTATTTACTGGAAATTTAGCTTACCACTGATATAATATTGCATATGATTAATTATGCCATAAAAGTTGTATGTTCGGCTTATGCTTGCTCCTGTACGTGGAGCCATGCCTATTTTTTCGTATTCTATAGAGAGCTCAGCACGACTCATTGAATTTCCATTTGCATTATATTTACATATATTTGCATTTCCATACAATCTTACTAATTTTACACAAGAAATACACCAAATTCTAAAGATAATGAAGTCTAATCTTACGAGTTCCCCCCAAAGCTGGCACTATTGGAAGAAACTGGATAATGCAAGAAGTTGGCAAAAAGTACAAGATGTGTTTTAAAATATTGAAAATATCTCACTGCTGCATAAAGAGTTCTATTTGCAAAACATTTCCATATATTTCATCTCCTTTGAACTACATTTGAAAATTTTAGATAAATAGGTCAGAGGTGACACCCATCTTACCAAAAGAAACTTTGTCCTGGAAGTTCAAGGTTATGTTCAAGGTCAAGGAATAGGTTCCTGAGAGATTGACAGCTTGAACTCTTGAGCCAAATCTCCAAAGCTGAAGCATCTTCCGCCTGGTTCTGGACTTGGGTCCACATGGAAGATGAAGAGGTTGGAAGAGAACTATTCTACAGACTAGAGAAGTGTAGAATCCATGCTTTTTCCTCCTCCATTTGAGGCTCTCACTCCATCCTTCCCTCTGAACCCTATTTCCCTCTCTCCAAATGCATAGCTTTGTCCCCATGAACTGACTCTGCTAAAGAGAAACAAAAAATTCAAGGGGGTCTCTCTCTGGAACTTGTGCTTTTAAAAGGAGGTTCTTTCAGTTAAAAGAGCTTTTTTCTTAGAGATATGGCGCTGATATTGCAGGATTATCAGAGAGGTTATTATCAGACAGGTTGCTTTTTGACAACAGAAAGGCCAGTCCTGACTTTGATTGTTAAATTGCTGAAAGGATAAAACAGAAAGACAGCTGAGTGTTATGAACTCTAAGTTCTTAGGAAGATGAGAATGAGTTATAAAGGGAGATTTGGAGGTATCTTCAGGGGCAGCAGTGAACTCTTTAGAGAAACAATTGAATCACAAAAGCATTTAATGATCAGCCCCACAATAATTGCCTGTCTCCTATCCACTTTGAGACACTGTGCTCAGTAGATCGCACTGTCCCTAATCCTTTGAGTTAATCCATAAACTAGTTATCACTAACTTCCTAAGTAAACAATCCAGTGGTTAAAAAAATTACATAACCTGCCCAGAAGTCTCATAGCTAAACAGGTAGCCTCAAGATTCAGACTGTGGTCTCTCAAAAATTTCAACCACTTTATTAATGTCATTCTTCAGATTATTGACAAACATACGTTTGAATAATTAGAAAACTAGAAGGACATACGCAAGCCTGGCCTGGTATCCTGCATTTCACAGGAGAAGGTCATGTCCTGATGGCGTGATCCAGACTGGAGAGCTGGTTGGTGGCTGTATCTAGGTGAGAACGGAGTCTCACGCTTAGATTGTTTTCAATTGTTTGTTGCTTTGCCCCAAAGTATCTGGCTTCCACTCTTTTTCCTCAAGCTGACTCTCTGTACATGTGCCCCACTTAACTGAGTCTCTGTGATGATTTCTCCTGCTTGGATCCCAGTAACTGACATGAGTCAACAAACATACCACAACCTGTAGGGTGACTAGCAGCAGCAGAGTACTGACAATGAGTAAGGGAGACATTAGTTCACCGAGAATGTAAGATTTTGCATTTTGGATTATGCTAGATGTCCATCTACTTCACTGGAGTTAGAGCTGGAAAAATTTGTTTTCCAGTCTCAGCATGAGTGTATGTAAGTGGCACGTCCTGAGTTCTGACATATATGCCTTCTGAGACTCAGCTTTTACACACAAACAGTTGAAATAATTAAAACCTGTCTCACAGAGTTGTTGGAAGTAAGCACAACTATAAATATAATAAGATGTATAAATCATACATGTATGCATAATAAATGACATTTCCATTTTTTAAACTTGTTTGTTTTATGTAAACACCTCTAAAGCCATTCACATTGGTGTGTTGAGTACCTGGTGAAAACTGAGACATTAACTGTATTCTCTGGTTTAAGTCAGAGTCGAGTAGTTTTCCAATGAAGCTCCGGAATTAACTGTGTAGTCATGACGTGAGTCTTAAAGGAAAGAGCTGCTCCCTGTAAGCCTCTTCAGCATCCACCACAGGTACTCAGTTCTTTAGTAGTTATCCATCTAACTTTTCTTTCCTTTTTATCCCTCTTGTTCTGCAGTGAATATAAATGTAGTCAATTTTGTAACATCAATAACCTCAGATATGCAGATGATACCATACTTACGGCAGAAAGTGAAGAACTGAAGAGCCTCCTGATGAAAGTGAAAGAGGAGAGTGAAAAAATTGGCTTAAAGCTCAACATTCAGAAAACTAAGATCATGGCATCTGGTCCCATCACTTCATGGCAAATAGATGGGGAAACAATGGAAACAGTGACAGACTTTATTTTTGGGGGGCTCCAAAATCACTGCAGATAGTGACTGCAGCCATGAAATTAAAAGATGCTTACTCCTTGGAAGAAAAGTTATGACTAACCTAGACAGCATATTAAAAATCAGAGACATTACTTTGCCAGCAAAGGCCCATCTAGTCAAGGCTATGGTTTTTCCAGTAGTCATATGGATGTGAGAGCTGGACTATAAAGAAAGCTGAGCACCGAAGAATTGATGCTTTTGAACTGTGGTACTGGAAAAGACTCTTGAGAGTCTCTTGGACTGCAAAGAGATCCAACCAGTCCATCCTAAAGGAAATCAGTCCTCAATATTCATTGGAAGGACTGACACTGAAGCTGAAATTCCAGTCCTTTGGCCACCTGACATGAAGAGCTGACTCATTTGAAAAGACCCTGATGCTGGGAAAGATTGAAGGCAGGAGAAGAATGGGATGACAGAGGATGAGATGGTTGGATGGCATCACCAACTCAATGGACATGAGTTTGAGTAAACTCTGGGAATTGGTGATGGACAGGGAGGCCTGGAGTGCTGCAGTACATAGGGTCACAAAGAGTGGGCATGACTGAGTGACTGAACTGAACTGAACCGAAGGGCAGTTATGTAATATTGATTCCGTTATCAACATAGCATCCTTCCTATCTCACACTTACTACATGATGTGTTAGGTTTCGTGTGTGTGTGTGTGTGTGTGTGTGTGTGTGTGTGTGTATCAGTCGCTCAGTCGTGTCCGAGTCTTTGTGACCCCATGGACTGTGACCCCAGACTCCTCTGTCCATGGGATTTCCCAGGGAAGACTTCTGGAGTGGGTTGCCATTTCCTCCTCCAAGGGATCTTCCATATATATATGTCATATATTAATATATTATTACACTGCTGCTGCTGCTGCTGCTAAGTCACTTCAGTCATGTCCAACTCTGCTACTCCAGAGACGGCAGTCCGCCGGGTTCCTCCGTCCCTGGGATTCTCCAGGCAAGAACACTGGAGTGGGTTGCCATGTCCTTCTCCAATAAATTCCATGGACAGAGGAGCCTGGTGGGCTACAGTCCTGGGGTCACAAAGAGCTGGACATGACTGAGCAACTGAGCACACATATGGAGCACACTCATGTATACGAGGCTCACAAACCCCAGGCAAATCTGTGGGTTTCATATCCTGTTTCCTCTGCCCTCACCCTCTGCTTCCAGGGAAGAGGTGTCCGGCTGACAAATGTGCAGATCAGTGGCTTCAGTAGCTCCCGAAGCACCTTGACCTCTAGTCTCAACACTGCCCAGGCTTATCTCTATGCCACTCGTGCCACAGAATGAGATCAGGGAAAAGCATCAGACAATTGACAGTATGTGGCAGAAGTTGCTCTGCTGAGCTTTGTGTCTCACTGAGCTCCTTGGCAGGCTGTCCCCTGGGGAAGGTCGCCCCCTAATGTCATGGGAAGAAACCAAGTACTCTTGCTTTAGCTTAGTTGAGAAATGGCATACCCCTAATTTGATCTTAAAACCTGCATGTGATCATAAAGAGATATAACGCAACTGCAGCGTATCTTAATGGCAGTTACGATTTCAGCTTTAACATTTTCAGATTTTCATTTCAGCTTTAACATTTTTAAGATTTTCAGCCAGTTAACATTTCAGCTTTAAACACTGTACTATATGCATTAAGAAAGATAAAGTAGCATTTTTATTCATGATTAGCTTTTATAACTTTGTAGATTTTTACCTGAAATCACATTCAATTTTTATTTTCTATTTATTTCCTGACAATTCCTATGTTCTAAAGTTTTTCTTACTTCTGAACTCTTTTGTCCTTAAACATGAGCATATTTCTAAGACTTTTACCATATGCTTCCTTGAAAACAAGACTTGAAAATATGGTCAATTATTCTAACAAAAGATAAATTCAACGATTATTATATAATGCTTAATCATAATACAGACAAGTTCACTGTTTGTTGCTATCTTAACTGCGGAGACTTTTAGTTACAAAAGTCTTAGAGAAAAGCTTAATCTGTATTAAACTTTTCCAAAAATCATAATTGGGAATTATAGTCTTTTGTTAAAATATTTTAATTTGGACTGAAATATTTGATATGTAAGTGGAATATTAACAGAACATAAAGGAT
This sequence comes from Raphicerus campestris, assembly GCA_006410735.1. Classification (NCBI taxonomy): domain Eukaryota; kingdom Metazoa; phylum Chordata; class Mammalia; order Artiodactyla; family Bovidae; genus Raphicerus; species Raphicerus campestris. The sequence continues at coordinate 107,233 of SJYW01034429.1, read as the reverse complement.
AATCTTAAGGAAGATTGATGTGTTTATATAAATATTTATTAACAACTAAAGGATAAATAAATATAAGGAAAAGTCTTAAGAAAAAGTAACCAAAGAATTATTTCAACTTCTGTGTAATTTTAATAAACTTTACTTTAAATTTGAACATACTCTGACAAGTTAAGCAGAACAGCTATTGAACTGATTTAAATATTCAAGAGCTAATAATACTTGATTTATTAACAAAAACAACTTTTCAAATAAATATGAATTATACTGTTTTGGATATAATTTATTATGGGTGATCAGATTTTTAAAAGGTTAATTACAATTAGATCTATTACCCTACTGCCAAAGAAATGCAAAACAACTCTCCAAGAATCTTTTAAAAATATGGTTTGTATGATTTGGGTAGCATGTAGATGAATGCATACTTCATGACAGATGTGTGTCTATACAGCAAATAAAGGAGGCAATTTCCTGAGGAAATTTCAATTTCTTCCAGTTGATCACAATTTCCAGTTTCTCTTCACCTGGATAAAATCTTAAAAATTTTGAATCATAAGGAGACGAATAATATTTAGTACATCGAAAATGTAAAATAAACTATTCCTATAGTTTAAATTGAAATCATACTTATTTCAGCAAGAATTAAAGTTCCAAACTCACATTTGAAATTCTGAGTTTTCCAAATGGGGATTGATCATGCCTTATTGTCAGCAGGGGAATGAGTTTAAATGTTTCCTGCTTACATTAGAAGTTGGAAGGTTATTTTTAAAACGTTGCTTCATTTCTTTGCAGAGATGCTCCAATGATGTGCAGTTTTAACTGTCTATTTCAAATTGTCTATTTGGTTTTTTATCAAACAACTCTCTCAGGATCTCTGTATTAAATTGATTATAAGGCAACATTAGATATTAATAGGCCTTCCCTCATAGCTCAGTTGGTAAAGAATCTACCTGCAGTTCAGGAGAATTGGCTTCGATTCCTGGGTTGGGAAGATCCCCTGGAGAAGGAAATGGCAACCCACTCTAGTATTCTGGCCTGGAAAATCCCACGGACAGAGAGGCCTGGCAGGCTACTGTCCATGGGGTCGCAAGAGCTTTAATTCAATTATCAATTACAAGAATAAAGGACCTCCACTACTTAGAGGCTGTAAAGCACAGACTTGATTCTTTGCCTCTTATGTGTCACTTGAATCTCTGCAGTGTGTGTGTGTGTGTGTGTGTGTGTGTGTGTGTGTGTATGTGTGTGTGTGCGGTGACCTAGACGGGTGGGGTAGGGAGGTGGGGGGAGGTCCAGGAGGAACGGGATATGTGTGCATATATCCTTGGTTCACTTCGTTGTACAGCACAAACCAATACAACATTGCAGAACAGCTAAACTCCAATTTTTAAAAAAGAATTTCTTATGTGATGCTCACGTGTAGCCTGTATCCAAAGACACAACCCGCTGGAAGATCCGTTTTCATATACAACCTGATTAAAATAGGGTTGTTTTATTTAGAGCTTCAACATATTTCTGAAAGAAGATCGTTGCGTTCTGATGCTTCACGTTGGGTAACAGCATCAGTCGGATGCCTGCTTTTCTTGACACTGCCTTTTGCGTTTGAATTCCCTCTGTCCATCAGTCAGCCTCTCATTAACCCTCTTCGAAGGCTGTTGATTATCTATTGGGAAAGCAGAGTTCTCTTTGTTTATGAAAACGGCACCGCCCCCTCTGCTTCCCAGGGGCCGGTGACATGTCTCAGCCAGGTCTCGGCAGGTGAAGCTCAGTCCTAATTGGAGCCGTTTCCCTGGGCAGGTGGAGATGCTGCTGTCAGAAGCAGGAAGAACACAGACAGGTGGTTTCAGAGGCGGCTGTAAAGGACGTGAGTGAGCACATAATAAAGTCACCAGAGACCAGCCGGCTTGCTGCTTCTGATGCTCTTTCTGAAGCTGACCTTTTCCTGGCCGCGTGGGTCTTATCTTAGCCCTGTGATAAATGCGAGCCTGAGTCACAGAATCATGACCTTTGAACACAGGGCCTAGCTTTCAGCAGCTAATTCCCAGCAAGGCAAGAACACGGGTGACAGTCGCTTACGGTTGTTACTTTCATGTGCAGGCTGTTGGCAGCGGTCTTTTACAGGCAGCTTCGTTTGGAGGCACGTTGTCATAAAGTCAATCACCAACGGGACACACTGCAGTTCTGTAATTGCGATTTCCTTCGGCGCTGATTAAATAAGTAGAATCAGAGCGGAGACTCAGGATGCACGACCTTGATGTTCTCTGTGTGTCTGAAGCTGCCCTGTCTTCCATCTACTAATTTTAAACAGGAATCACAGTGGAGGCTCAGTTTCCAATCTCAGTACCTAAGATATCCTTCCTTATTATGACCCAATGAACCAATTTTAAATGCACAGCACAGGCTTTAAGATTCTATTTTCGGAAATGTTGAGGACAGTGTGGTGAGGGTAAAACCTGTGTCCTGCAGCTCTGTCCTCTGCTCAGAGTTCTTCTGGATGCTGTCTCACCTGGCTCCATTGTCAAACCATTCTCAACCACTCCTTAACACTGGTCCTCCAGATTCTTCCAGCAGTTCTCAGGTCTTGCTGGTTTTGTCTTCCCTGATACCTTGTGGAAAACTTCCTGTTTGGGGAAAATAGATCTTTCCCTTCTCATCCTGCGCCTTCCTTCTGGTCTCTCCTAACTTTGTTTGCACACCGCCCCCTGCACAGTCTGTTCAGGTCTCAGAATTAGTCTCTGTCCTGTTTGGCAGCTCCTGGCCTTCCTAGTGGTCAGCTTACGGGGTTCTTATGCCCACAAGGCCCGCACAGGGGAGTCTTAGACCTTCCACACAGCCCAGAGAGACAGAGTCCCACCAAGAGATGGCGGGAGAGCCCAGGAATGGTAGTCAAGCGACGGGGACGACTGCAGGGCTGCTTCTTGGGCTCACTCCTGCGTGCTCTGTGCTGAGCTGCTCAGTCATTCTTATTCTTTTCGACCTCATAGACTGTATACCACCAGGCTCCTCTGTCCATGGGATGTCCCAGGCAAGAATACTGGAGTGGGTTGCCATTTCCTTCTCCAGGGGATGTTCCCCACCCAGGGATTGAACCCAGGTCTCCTGCATTGCAGACAGATTCTTTACCTCTGAGCCACCTGCAAAGCCCAACCCATTCCTGTTTCCTCGTAATAAAGAGCCTTTCTCAAGTCAGCTTAATTCAACTGGACTGTTGCTATTTGCCAAAAATAAAACGGTCCTAGTTAAATAGCTTCCTGTCAACTGTTTCCTCTGCGTTAATGTGTAGTTAATAGTAAAATTCCCTGTCTCACAGGTTTGCATGTGTTTCTAATAAGATAATATAGAAATGCCTTAAATAAAGTTATATAGACATATAATATTAAAACTTGAATATGTCTTTGTGCACAGAATATCTGTTTTTCCACTGCAAATAATCTTGGAGACTTTATGTCTCCAGTCTATTTCTTTCAGAAATATAAAAAGACTATAGTGGAGATTTTGTTCACTGAGCATCAACCTTTACATGCTTAACTAGATGTGGAGGGCAGTAGTTTACTAATAATTTCTCAAGCTAGTTTAGATTTTATGGGGAAAAATGGGGAAAAAACTTAAATACACATAATTATATAGAACTGAATACACATATACACTGTTTTGTCTCATTTCTGGAAATGGAACATGTTAGTGACTAGATCCATACATTTAGGCTTTCTCGAAAAAAAAATTTAAAAATCACCTTTGAAAGAAAAATATATCCTTTGCCAACTCAGTTTTTAATTTTCTTCATTTTATTCACTAGATTTTGACATATAACTAAGGTTTTATTTTTTCTTAAAAAAGCAAAAGATTTCAACTTAGCAAAATGTTTACTGGACTAGTCCTTCTTTGTAAGTCATTATAAGAGATTATTTGGAGAACAGAATCATAAGTATTTTATAAATCCTTCTCCTGAGAATTTGGAGTCCAGGGGAAGAGGCAATGCATTCACCATCAGCTGCCCCGCGCTGAGTTGCTGCGGTGGTGGTATAGTTGTTAAGTCANTTATAAGAGATTATTTGGAGAACAGAATCATAAGTATTTTATAAATCCTTCTCCTGAGAATTTGGAGTCCAGGGCAAGAGGCAATGCATTCACCATCAGCTGCCCCGCGCTGAGTTGCTGTGGTGGTGGTATAGTTGTTAAGTCATGTCTGACTCTTTGCGACCCCATGGACTGTATCCCTCCAGGCTCCTCTGTCCAAGGGATTCTCTAGGCAAGGATACTGGAGTGGGTTGCTATTTCCTTCTCCAGGGGATCTTCCTGACTCAGGGATAGAACCCAGGTCTCTTGCACTGCAGGCAGATTCTTTATTGAGTGAGATACGAGAAATATGGAAAAATGTAAACACACTGTACTTGGAAAAAAAACTTAAAATGTATTTAATTCTGCTTGGCACTGAAGGAATCAGGGAAGCCTTAACAAAATAATTAACTTTGGAGATATTTGTTTATTTATTTGCACTCTATGTATTATAAATACATTTTGAGAGGACTACTTTTCAGTTGTACTTTGAAGAATAAGTACAATTTCAAAAATATGCTGCTGCTGCTAAGTCGTTTCAGCCGTGTCGGACTGTGTGCGACCCCACAGATGGCAGCCCACCAGGCTCCCCTGTCCCTGGGATTCTCCAGGCAAGAACACTGGAGTGGATTGCCATTTCCTTCTCCAATGCATGAAAGTGAAAAGTGAAATTGAAGTTGCTCAGTCGTGTCCGACTCCTAGCGACCCCATGGACTGCAGCCCACCAGGCTCCTCAGTCCATGGGATTTTCCAGGCAAGAGTGCTAGAGTGGAGTGCCATTGCCTTCTCCATAGGTCAGGAAAAAAGTATTACACACAGCAGAAACATTACATATGATAACACAAATTGCCTAATAGGAAGTTAATAGTTAAATTTTTTTTCTTATCATGGTATGCACAGAATGAATGAACATTTGTGGAAGACTAATAAGTAATAAAATTACCCATAACCCACTGTCATGAAGTATGTTATATATCTTTCTAATTTATTCTAAATAATATTTATACAAATTCAGGTAGCCTACATCTATATCTGTGCTGCCTTTTTTATTAATATACACAATACACTTTAACATTAATACATCATGAGTGCATATTTTCATTTTAGCACACAGTTCCTTTTCACTTTTTCCCCTAACTTTTCTCTAGTAGTTGCTATAATTTACATTCATACCAACAGTATATGAAAGTATCTTTTCAGTTACCTTTGCAATTTGAATCACAAATGTGGTGGTGTATTGTTTCATGTTTGTTTCTGTAACTGGTAAGCAGTTGAGATGATCGATTATTATTTTACAGGCTTAGTGCTTGTATGATTTAAGGTACATTCTGCTGGATCGTCTCTAAATGTGAGTGCCTGTGTGTCATAAACACTTTTTCATGAGAGCAACTTGTCCCAACACTGTTCTGAATTTAAAGACATGTATGGAAGTCTCTTCTGTCTTAAATCACTTTCATCCCACAGATTAAAACTTGAAATTTTCATGCAGCAAGATACTAGGTAAAGTCTAGGCATAATTTTCAGAAAGAACCCCAAGACAAGATATTACTCACTTAATGCTCTCATAGTTCAACAAATATGCCTTGAGGGTCTGAAAGTTGCATGGTTGTATGTATGAACCCTTGGTTGGCAAAGGGCCTGAGTTTAGACATTCTGCATAGTTATGGGGTACCTTGTCTTGCGAGATTGAGGTCTTCTGAACCTGACAGACTTGGACACGAAGTCTTAAAAATTAAAGTGGACAGTGGACATATCTCACTAGCAACGCCAGCTATATTTGTGTCACCCAGTCGTCTCTGGGGATCCTCGGGGGACTGGTACCAGGAACTTGTGGATACCAAAA
>SJYW01034429.1:53058-100606 GCA_006410735.1 Raphicerus campestris | reverse complement strand
GGTGACCTAGACGGGTGGGGTAGGGAGGTGGGGGGAGGTCCAGGAGGAACGGGATATGTGTGCATATATCCTTGGTTCACTTCGTTGTACAGCACAAACCAATACAACATTGCAGAACAGCTAAACTCCAATTTTTAAAAAAGAATTTCTTATGTGATGCTCACGTGTAGCCTGTATCCAAAGACACAACCCGCTGGAAGATCCGTTTTCATATACAACCTGATTAAAATAGGGTTGTTTTATTTAGAGCTTCAACATATTTCTGAAAGAAGATCGTTGCGTTCTGATGCTTCACGTTGGGTAACAGCATCAGTCGGATGCCTGCTTTTCTTGACACTGCCTTTTGCGTTTGAATTCCCTCTGTCCATCAGTCAGCCTCTCATTAACCCTCTTCGAAGGCTGTTGATTATCTATTGGGAAAGCAGAGTTCTCTTTGTTTATGAAAACGGCACCGCCCCCTCTGCTTCCCAGGGGCCGGTGACATGTCTCAGCCAGGTCTCTGCAGGTGAAGCTCAGTCCTAATTGGAGCCGTTTCCCTGGGCAGGTGGAGATGCTGCTGTCAGAAGCAGGAAGAACACAGACAGGTGGTTTCAGAGGCGGCTGTAAAGGACGCGAGTGAGCACATAATAAAGTCACCAGAGACCAGCCGGCTTGCTGCTTCTGATGCTCTTTCTGAAGCTGACCTTTTCCTGGCCGCGTGGGTCTTATCTTAGCCCTGTGATAAATGCGAGCCTGAGTCACAGAATCATGACCTTTGAACACAGGGCCTAGCTTTCAGCAGCTAATTCCCAGCAAGGCAAGAACACGGGTGACAGTCGCTTACGGTTGTTACTTTCATGTGCAGGCTGTTGGCAGCGGTCTTTTACAGGCAGCTTCGTTTGGAGGCACGTTGTCATAAAGTCAATCACCAACGGGACACACTGCAGTTCTGTAATTGCGATTTCCTTCGGCGCTGATTAAATAAGTAGAATCAGAGCGGAGACTCAGGATGCACGACCTTGATGTTCTCTGTGTGTCTGAAGCTGCCCTGTCTTCCATCTACTAATTTTAAACAGGAATCACAGTGGAGGCTCAGTTTCCAATCTCAGTACCTAAGATATCCTTCCTTATTATGACCCAATGAACCAATTTTAAATGCACAGCACAGGCTTTAAGATTCTATTTTCGGAAATGTTGAGGACAGTGTGGTGAGGGTAAAACCTGTGTCCTGCAGCTCTGTCCTCTGCTCAGAGTTCTTCTGGATGCTGTCTCACCTGGCTCCATTGTCAAACCATTCTCAACCACTCCTTAACACTGGTCCTCCAGATTCTTCCAGCAGTTCTCAGGTCTTGCTGGTTTTGTCTTCCCTGATACCTTGTGGAAAACTTCCTGTTTGGGGAAAATAGATCTTTCCCTTCTCATCCTGCGCCTTCCTTCTGGTCTCTCCTAACTTTGTTTGCACACTGCCCCCTGCACAGTCTGTTCAGGTCTCAGAATTAGTCTCTGACCTGTTTGGCAGCTCCTGGCCTTCCTAGTGGTCAGCTTACGGGGTTCTTATGCCCACAAGGCCCGCACAGGGGAGTCTTAGACCTTCCACACAGCCCAGAGAGACAGAGTCCCACCAAGAGATGGCGGGAGAGCCCAGGAATGGTAGTCAAGCGACGGGGACGACTGCAGGGCTGCTTCTTGGGCTCACTCCTGCGTGCTCTGTGCTGAGCTGCTCAGTCATTCTTATTCTTTTCGACCTCATAGACTGTATACCACCAGGCTCCTCTGTCCATGGGATGTCCCAGGCAAGAATACTGGAGTGGGTTGCCATTTCCTTCTCCAGGGGATGTTCCCCACCCAGGGATTGAACCCAGGTCTCCTGCATTGCAGACAGATTCTTTACCTCTGAGCCACCTGCAAAGCCCAACCCATTCCTGTTTCCTCGTAATAAAGAGCCTTTCTCAAGTCAGCTTAATTCAACTGGACTGTTGCTATTTGCCAAAAATAAAACGGTCCTAGTTAAATAGCTTCCTGTCAACTGTTTCCTCTGCGTTAATGTGTAGTTAATAGTAAAATTCCCTGTCTCACAGGTTTGCATGTGTTTCTAATAAGATAATATAGAAGTGCCTTAAATAAAGTTATATAGACATATAATATTAAAACTTGAATATGTCTTTGTGCACAGAATATCTGTTTTTCCACTGCAAATAATCTTGGAGACTTTATGTCTCCAGTCTATTTCTTTCAGAAATATAAAAAGACTATAGTGGAGATTTTGTTCACTGAGCATCAACCTTTACATGCTTAACTAGATGTGGAGGGCAGTAGTTTACTAATAATTTCTCAAGCTAGTTTAGATTTTATGGGGAAAAATGGGGAAAAAACTTAAATACACATAATTATATAGAACTGAATACACATATACACTGTTTTGTCTCATTTCTGGAAATGGAACATGTTAGTGACTAGATCCATACATTTAGGCTTTCTCGAAAAAAAAATTTAAAAATCACCTTTGAAAGAAAAATATATCCTTTGCCAACTCAGTTTTTAATTTTCTTCATTTTATTCACTAGATTTTGACATATAACTAAGGTTTTATTTTTTCTTAAAAAAGCAAAAGATTTCAACTTAGCAAAATGTTTACTGGACTAGTCCTTCTTTGTAAGTCATTATAAGAGATTATTTGGAGAACAGAATCATAAGTATTTTATAAATCCTTCTCCTGAGAATTTGGAGTCCAGGGCAAGAGGCAATGCATTCACCATCAGCTGCCCCGCGCTGAGTTGCTGTGGTGGTGGTATAGTTGTTAAGTCATGTCTGACTCTTTGCGACCCCATGGACTGTATCCCTCCAGGCTCCTCTGTCCAAGGGATTCTCTAGGCAAGGATACTGGAGTGGGTTGCTATTTCCTTCTCCAGGGGATCTTCCTGACTCAGGGATAGAACCCAGGTCTCTTGCACTGCAGGCAGATTCTTTATTGAGTGAGATACGAGAAATATGGAAAAATGTAAACACACTGTACTTGGAAAAAAAACTTAAAATGTATTTAATTCTGCTTGGCACTGAAGGAATCAGGGAAGCCTTAACAAAATAATTAACTTTGGAGATATTTGTTTATTTATTTGCACTCTATGTATTATAAATACATTTTGAGAGGACTACTTTTCAGTTGTACTTTGAAGAATAAGTACAATTTCAAAAATATGCTGCTGCTGCTAAGTCGTTTCAGCCGTGTCGGACTGTGTGCGACCCCATAGATGGCAGCCCACCAGGCTCCCCTGTCCCTGGGATTCTCCAGGCAAGAACACTGGAGTGGGTTGCCATTTCCTTCTCCAATGCATGAAAGTGAAAAGTGAAATTGAAGTTGCTCAGTCGTGTCCGACTCCTAGCGACCCCATGGACTGCAGCCCACCAGGCTCCTCAGTCCATGGGATTTTCCAGGCAAGAGTGCTAGAGTGGAGTGCCATTGCCTTCTCCATAGGTCAGGAAAAAAGTATTACACACAGCAGAAACATTACATATGATAACACAAATTGCCTAATAGGAAGTTAATAGTTAAATTTTTTTTCTTATCATGGTATGCACAGAATGAATGAACATTTGTGGAAGACTAATAAGTAATAAAATTACCCATAACCCACTGTCATGAAGTATGTTATATATCTTTCTAATTTATTCTAAATAATATTTATACAAATTCAGGTAGCCTACATCTATATCTGTGCTGCCTTTTTTATTAATATACACAATACACTTTAACATTAATACATCATGAGTGCATATTTTCATTTTAGCACACAGTTCCTTTTCACTTTTTCCCCTAACTTTTCTCTAGTAGTTGCTATAATTTACATTCATACCAACAGTATATGAAAGTATCTTTTCAGTTACCTTTGCAATTTGAATCACAAATGTGGTGGTGTATTGTTTCATGTTTGTTTCTGTAACTGGTAAGCAGTTGAGATGATCGATTATTATTTTACAGGCTTAGTGCTTGTATGATTTAAGGTACATTCTGCTGGATCGTCTCTAAATGTGAGTGCCTGTGTGTCATAAACACTTTTTCATGAGAGCAACTTGTCCCAACACTGTTCTGAATTTAAAGACATGTATGGAAGTCTCTTCTGTCTTAAATCACTTTCATCCCACAGATTAAAACTTGAAATTTTCATGCAGCAAGATACTAGGTAAAGTCTANCAGTACTTCTCTGTGGGATTCATCCCCCAAATCCGTAACTCCAGGCTGATCATAAGAAAAGTATCAAGTAAATCCAAATGGAGGATTATTCTACAGAATACTTGGCCTTGAAACTATCAAGATTTTGAAAAACAGGCAATGTCTGAGAAGCTATTGCAGACTGTTGGAGGCTAAAGAGACATGATGATATCATGATTAAATAAAATGTCATGTCTTGAATGAAATCCTGGGACATACAATAGGACATTGTTAAAAAATAAAAGTAGGGCTTCCCTGATAGCTCAATTGGTAAAGAATCCACCTGCAATGCAGAAGACCCTGGTTCCATTCTTGGGTTGGGAAGATCTGCTGGAGAAGGGACAGGCTAATTATTCCAGTGTTCTTGGGCTTCCCTTGTGGCTCAGATGGTAAAGAATCCACTTGCAATGTGGGAGACCTGGGTTCTATCCCTGGGTTGGGAAGACCCCCTGAAGAAGGGAAAGGCTACCCACTCCAATATTCTGGCCTGGAGAATTCCATGGACTGTATAGTCCAAGGGGTACCAAAGAGTTGGACATGACTGAGTGACTTTCACTTCAATTTCAAAAAATAAAAGTAAATTTTGAATAATCTATCCAATTGAGTTAAAAATACTGTACTCACGCTAGATTTTTATTTGCATATTTAAATATATGAAACTGGATAATGGGAATTCTCTGTAATATATTTACAAGTGTTCTGCAAATCTAGAAGAATTAAAACTATTCAAACATTTTTTAAAAACTTGTTTAAATAACCAACAAACCTCTGATGTGATTCATCCAAAAAATAAAGGGACATTATAGCATTGATGATGAAAAATGAAACTTGGCTACATAACCAGCTAGCCTGAAAACGATAAGAGAAAAACGCCATGAAAAAAACTTTATGTCAATCATTTTGAAACACTTAGAGGAAACGGGGAAACTCCTAAAAAACAGTTAATTCAAAATGAATGAGATGAAAGGAAGAATACTTATTTAACGATAAAGAAACTGAGTCACTTAAATACATTCCTACAAAGAAAGAAAGAAGCTAGATTTACATAGATGCTATTTCGTGGGAAAAAATATTCTCACAATAAACAGATAATTCCATTTTACAGCAACTTCTCACAGAGAATGAGACAACATGAGACAACAGGACATCTTTTCATTTATGAGAACATGTGTTGGGCTTGTCCTAGGAGATGACAGACAGAATCACAGTGCTGGGGACCCAAGAGCAGGAAACACAGTTCCTTCTCCCAAGAAGCTTGTCACAGACTCAGGGACACAGGTCACAAGCAGAATAGTAACCAGCCATGCAGTAACTAGCTTGAAGAGAAACAGGTGTGTTACCGAGTAGAACAAGGTCAAATGTCTACTAACTGTCCCCAGTTCTAGACTTATCCCATCAGGTGACCTCCTTGCAAGTAAGAAGCAGATGCCTGGTGTTAAAGATGCATCACCAACAATGAAAGCAAAAGTTTATTTTCCCACCTCACACAACTCCTGGTATGTTTATGACCTGCCTAGAAGATTCCCACTCTCTTCTTCTCTTTAAACAGACTGAGTTGTCAGGGAGAGTGGGGGCAGTACTTGATACTTACTAGAGATTCAGGAAAAATACAAAATTATTAATTTTTAGAAAATAACATGGGCAAAGTGATTCACTTATACATATACAGATATCTCTTCTTTTTCTTAGCTGTACATCTGAAATAAACGCAAAACTATACTCCAAAATAAAATTGAAAGATATAATACTAATAAAAAAGAATACATCATGTATTTTGACACCAATTTACATATAACAATACATTTTTAACCTCAAATATGATATCACACTTGTCAATATTAAGAATAAGGTTGCATCAATTACATTGCTTTCAAAATGTTTAGAGCTGAAGAATTTCTGTGTGTAAGGAAGTCTGAAATAGTAGCAAAAAATGGTAATAGAATTTTCTTTTCTTCAAATCATAAAATAATATATCTTTATTATGAAAGAAAAAACAAAATAATAAGATTAAAAAATCACTTATAATTTCACTTTCTAAAGAAAATTGCTGTTTTGATTTTATTATATTCCATTCAAAGCTCCCTGTTAAATATTTTATGTATTTTGTATTTGTATTTATCTTATGTATTTTATAGGCATGCTCATTTTTTCTCTGTCAATAGAGAGACAGATAAACAGATATAATAATGTGTGTATGGAGAGCATGGTTATAAAATTGAAAAGCTTTTCTTTCTTCTTTTCTTTTCTTTTTTAACTAAACAATCATTTGAAATAGAGATCCATGGTAGAAGTCTACCAGTTACAAGAAGAGTTGATGAGGCTAGAATGGAAGCCCCTGTCACTTGCTTATATTTTTAATCAGTAATTAAAGGATTTTGCTGATTCCATTCACTAGTAGTTTCTTTCTTAATGGCCTGCAGTTATTCAGCTAGATCAGTGATTTAATCATGTTATCACGCCATCAGCTTTGGACTGAAATCCTTTTGTAGGATCCTTTACAGTTTTAAGGAGGCCTATTTTCAGGTTAGAATGATCTGAAGAGTTCAAGATTAAGGTCTAAGGAAACCTCATGTATTTACCCAGTACTGATCTGAAGCCTTGAATATGCAGACCAAAATCTTTGAGTGTGCAGTTTCAAGAGCTCATGGGGATGGTTTGCTATTTTAAAATGGCCATCTTCTAAATATGTTAGGGGTCTGATTATTTACAAACGTGTTTACTTCTATTATACTCTCCTTAAATGTGATTGTCCTTAAAAATACATATGCTTGCAATCAAAACACAAATCTATTTTAGTGTGATTTAATTTTGAACTTCTTGGTTAAAATCATCTGAGAAATCTAAACGACTTTAAAAGTTTTTACATAATTTGAAGGAATGATCGCTTTCCATAGACATTCTGTTTTTTTCTCTTTAAATTCACTATTTAAGAAAAAGGAAAAAAGATATGTATAATGATAGTCCTGAATTATCATAAAAATATGATTATCACAAAGATCACAAAGAATTTTGTACTTTTGATCATCGTGATGTAAGGGCCAAACTTCATCACCAGGTCNACAAAGAATTTTGTGCTTTTGATCATCGTGATGTAAAGGCCAAACTTCATCACCAGGTCTCAAGGAGTGAGGATTATCTTTAGACTAGTAGATAAACCAGCAAAATGCTGAAGATAAAAGTTCCAACTGGACTTAGGCAATCAGGCTTCTCACCTTCACTTCCAATGAAAGCCACCCCATCTACAGGCCTGTTGTGTGAATATGTTTATTTCACTTGATGCTTACATGACCACAATGAAAAATATATGATATTTTACACAAAGTGTATGTCCACGTATGTTAATAAATGTATGAATGTGCACATATATATATATAAAATGATGCACACATTTTAAATTATACAGTACTTTATGAATATAATCTCAGCAAGCCTTTACAACAAAATAAAATATCTATTCTAAAACTGAGAAAAGACAGTCTTCTGCAGAAAAATAACATGTCCATAGCAGTCACACAGTAAATTGGCTTCTATCCATTTCACTAAATATCTGTGCTTTCAACAACCAGGAAGTGGCCTTTTGTCCAGGTGCACTTAGCTGTACTCCCTTATTTCATTCACAGTATTAAAATATGCTCCTTTAGTTGTGGCTGGTCCATGCTGCCCACCGTGAATACGCTCCCTTTGGTGTGGATAGTCCATTGGGCACACCAAAAGCAAGAGTCAAATTCATTCACACTGACAATACATTGTAATCATTTTTATAAATTTTTATCATGGATATTTATTCCAATAAACTGTGAATCCCTAGAGATAGATGGTTCTATCTCCAGTATTCACCATGACTCGTTGCCATGTAGGTCTCATCTCAAGTGTCATCTCCTCTCTTTTGGCCTCTTAAAGTACCACCTCCAGGTTACATTTGTGCACTAAATTTGTCAATATCAAGCCATCCTCCTAGTGTGTTTACTTGTGTATGATCACTCTGTACTCATTAGGAGGTAAGTTCTGGTTTTGTCTTCTTTGTTCTGTGTTCTCAGCAACGGGAGCAGTGCCTTGCATGCAGTAATGCTTGGAAGGATTGTTATAAGCTAAAATACAATGATGTGATTTTCTTTTGTTTCAAAAGAATGTACCTACCTGACATTCTCCTTGAGCAGCAAAAATAAGACACATTTTTAGTGTCTGTTTCTTTCACATGATATGTTCTCTTGCCACTTGAAGACCTGGTATGGGTGGCGTCACCCAGAATTGTTCACAAGAACTCAAGAGGCTTGGTGGGAAAAGTGTTATATATGCACGCCTAGAGATTCTTGAGATGTCATCCCCCTTTCACATACATGCAAAACGAAATTCATGTATTCCAGGGACTTTCCAAAGTTACACAAGTAATTAGAAGCGAGCTGAATATAATACTGTGCTTATTCCACGGAGCTTTCACTCTCCCACTTTTTGTGTTTATGAAATCCTACATTTGGGATGCTTTGTCTATAATGAAATAGCATCATTTGTGAACAAATGCCAAGTTAGAGAAACACCGTGGGGCAGATCACCTCCCTAAGGCAGGCTCCCAAGGTGTGCCCATGGGTGCAGGTGGGGCCCCACATGCTCACAGAACCTCAGCAAGGCTCACCCCCGTTCACACACACAGCATCTTGTCCAGTGCATTTATACGGCTGAACCTAAATACTGTGACATCTTACCAGCATGCATGTGTGCGTTACTTTAAAATACTCAGGAATTTAACTGTCCCAAAAGTTTTAAATATATCCAGCATTCCATGGACAGTTTTCATTTTGCTCAAAACTCACTAAAATTTGAAATGGGCAAATCCAGTTAACAACACCTGTGGTGTCTTTTTCAGACTCCTCATTCTCCCTCTGGAAACCCCTGCTCTGTAAAAACAGAGGCATTCTGATGATTTGGGCACATCTGAGTAATGCTACTGATTACACTGATGCTACTTTCTACAGTATATGAGCTGTTTTTCTCCTCTCTGGTGGCTTCTCCATCACTCATCAGCCAACAAAGTACCAAACATCTTGCCTTAAGTTGAGGGAGGGCTGTGCCCCATGCATTAGAGCCTTTTGCCTCCAGCCAAAATTCTTCACGAATCCAGGTCCACACATGAAGAGGGATCTCAGAAAATGAGAAGCTATGCAGCTATGAGTGACTGCAAGAGTGAGATGTTTTAGATCATATATTTTAAGAATTATTTAAATAAATTCCAACCCCTCAGCTTGATTGAAAACAGCTGGAGGAGAATACTAAAAGCTAAATTTGGATGCTCAAGAAACAGAAGAAGACATGCTATCCAGCCTGAAGAATTAAACCAAGACTGATAGAAACTCTTAGGAAAATTTTCACTTCAGTTTAAAACATAGCTGCTCAAAAATCTAAGTTGTCCAGATATGGAAAATAATACTGTTTTCTTTCAGCTTCAGAAGAAAAAATTATTTAGTAAATTATTATATGAACAGCAGGCTTCCAGATGGTAAAGAATCTGCCTGTAATACAGGAGCCCTGGGTTTGATTGCTAGGTTGGGGAGATCCCCTGGAGGAGGGCATGGTAAGCCACTCCAGTACTCTTGCCTGGAGAATCCCCTGGACAGAGGAACCTGGCAGGCTATCTGTATAGCACTGGTGCTATACAGCCAATCCACGTGCTCCAGTCCACATGGACTCTCTCTGCTGAGGGCTGCAGGGAACACAAGGGTAGGTAGACTGGGTCCTTGCCCTCAAGTTTGTGCCCTCTGCTTAGAGAAAGAAGTAGAAAAGAAGAAAAGCAAGATATCACATCCACTTAAATGAAGTGACCAGCCTCTAGTAATGGATCCTGCCAGGTATCAGACATGGTGTGAGGTTCTCATTTTGCTGGTGAAAGCAATTTGCTGAAAATGGCAAACTCTCAATAAGTGATGACACTCAAGCCCTAAGTTACTGATGTCTGATCCCAAAGCCCATGTTCTTTGCCATCCCTGTGTTGTAAGGGGCAGCTCCAAAGGTCATCTGACTGTGAGGTCAAAGCCAAGGTTTCTCTGTACCGACATGCTCTCAACTGCAGACTGTCCTACCCTTCATCCTCTCGAGGACATCTCAATCCAAAGTGTTGTCACATGTAAGCATCTTGGGCATAAATAGTTCCATAAACATTTTTAGCTCCTCATTGTCTTTTTTTTTTATGCTCATTTTTGTCTGATGTAATAGAAAATGCTCAGCACCAATGCCCTAAATGTCTTCCAAAGAAAACACCATCTCTAGTGACAGGTGTTTAAGACGGTGCTACACAGCAGTTGACGTTATTTTTTCTTAATGCTCCATCTCCCACCCCTTAATTCCTTGACTAAATTAGAAAGCATATTGAAATTTTTAAAAAGCTAACTAAGAAAATAAATAATTATACCCGCAAACTTCTAAGTTATGTTCAAAACTTTATTTTTCTTGCTGCTTTCAATTCAGTTCAATTGCTCAGTCATTTCTGACTCACTGTGACCCCATGGACTGCAGCATGCCAGGCCTCTCTGTCCATCACCAACTCCCAGAGCTTGCTCAAACTCATGTCCATCAAATCGGTGATGCCATCCAACCATCACATCCTCTGTCATCCCCTTCTCCTCCTGTTTTCAATCTTTCCCAATATCAGGATATTTTCCACGGAGTCAGTTCTTTGCATCAGGCAGTCATAGTGGCCAAAGTATCTTGTTGCTTATTTCATGGTATTGGTTTCCTCAGTTATAAGTGAAATCCCATTACCTCAGTTATAAGTGAAATCCCATTACTAGTTTAATAAATAGAAATATCAAAATAAAAAATGCCAATCATTAAATTCAGCTAATCCTGAGTTGTTCATGCAATTCTTGAGCTTGGAAGAATTTGCCTCTAAACACTAACCATCTCTCTTAAAAAGGTCAAAACAAGTGAATTTGATAAGTCTATGAATTTGATAGACTTTATTGTTTATTGAAGAATTTTCTATAAAAAACATTTATCCAAACTCCTCAGAGTTCTTCTTTAAGAGAATTTCCTCAAAAAAAAAAAAAAAATCAGACAGTAGGTTTTGTGAATGCCTCTTATCAAAATATTTCATACAGGTACTGATGTGGTTCTAAGTCTTTTAAACCTTTCAGTGCATGTCATCTGTTGATTTCCTCTGACTAAGGCTGAAATTGGTGAACCCCTAGTCACCTGCCTTCTGATGTACTGGAGAGAAGACCGATCCAGGTCTGGTCTGACTCACTGTCCTTCATGACAAAAATAGCTTCTCTGCTGGTACAGTTCCTTCAAGGGCGTTCCCTGAAATGCTGCAAACTGGTTTTGTGAAGAAGAATTCTTGTCAGTTCCTTTGGTTTGAGAGAGAGGAAAACAAGAGCGAGCTAAGGCTGTGAGCTGGGAAAGGCAGGGAGGAGAGAGAAAAACCTGTGGTGAACGGGAGGCGGGAACTGGCCAAAAAAGCTTGTGACAAAAAGGAGCCCCCTCTCCGCACGAGGTGCTAAATCAGCCAAGAAAGATGACACAGTTAAGCACAGAGCTTAGTCATCATCGCCGACTTGGGACATCGGGGTAAGCTGGGTGACTGGCAGCATGTACATACAGCCCTGTTAGGATAAATGCTTGTTACACACACGGTACAAAGCCCTGTGCAGGGGCTTGGGGGGCCGGGCCAGGGAACAGATGCTTCATCCTCAATGCTTAGAGCCTGAGAGTGGGGAGGGAAGATGCTCATGGATGAAATGAGCACCCTGGGATGAGCTGCAGAAGTTAGCAGAACAGGCCTCAGAGAAACCGTGCATCGCTTCAAGCATCATGAAAGGAGCAAGGGGAAAGTGACCACGGGCAGAGTCGGGAGAGAAAACGTGACCCAAGGAAACGCCAGAGAGCTTGACTTTTGATGAAGGGAGTGGAAGAGGTGGGAAGAGGGCAGATCAGAGGGGCAGATTCAAACTAATCCAAAAGTTCTTAGTATTTTCCTACATCGAACACTCACTTAGTGAACAGGCCTCAACTGAATTTCTGTGATCACTTGGATCTTTGCCTCCTCCAGGGGATCTTCCCCATCCAGGAGTTGAACTCACATCTCTTGGTCTCCTTGCATTGCCAGGCAGATTGTTTACCACTGAGCGACCTCAGGAGCCCCCTAAACATATAAAGGTGAGTACAGGAAAATATTCCTGGCCACAGGGCTCACACTGTCTTTGCAAAGACCCTGGACAGAGGGGACTGCAGGCTCCAGAACAGGACCCATAACTCAAGAGGTCTTTAGTACCAGTTCTTCCATGCAGATGAGTGAACTGAGGCACAGAATGTTGAAGAAGCACAGTCAAGGTCATTCAGTCATTAAGGGATAGAACTGGGATTTTAATTAAAGCCATTTGGTTTCAGAAATCTGCTCTTTCATACATGCGCAGGTTTCCAGTTTTACATGTGTGTTGTGTATGTTACCATGGAGTTCCACTGTGTANCACTCCAGTACTCTTGCCTGGAGAATCCCCTGGACAGAGGAACCTGGCAGGCTATCTGTATAGCACTGGTGCTATACAGCCAATCCACGTGCTCCAGTCCACATGGACTCTCTCTGCTGAGGGCTGCAGGGAACACAAGGGTAGGTAGACTGGGTCCTTGCCCTCAAGTTTGTGCCCTCTGCTTAGAGAAAGAAGTAGAAAAGAAGAAAAGCAAGATATCACATCCACTTAAATGAAGTGACCAACCTCTAGTAATGGATCCTGCCAGGTATCAGACATGGTGTGAGGTTCTCATTTTGCTGGTGAAAGCAATTTGCTGAAAATGGCAAACTCTCAATAAGTGATGACACTCAAGCCCTAAGTTACTGATGTCTGATCCCAAAGCCCATGTTCTTTGCCATCCCTGTGTTGTAAGGGGCAGCTCCAAAGGTCATCTGACTGTGAGGTCAAAGCCAAGGTTTCTCTGTACCGACATGCTCTCAACTGCAGACTGTCCTACCCTTCATCCTCTCGAGGACATCTCAATCCAAAGTGTTGTCACATGTAAGCATCTTGGGCATAAATAGTTCCATAAACATTTTTAGCTCCTCATTGTCTTTTTTTTTTTTATGCTCATTTTTGTCTGATGTAATAGAAAATGCTCAGCACCAATGCCCTAAATGTCTTCCAAAGAAAACACCATCTCTAGTGACAGGTGTTTAAGACGGTGCTACACAGCAGTTGACGTTATTTTTTCTTAATGCTCCATCTCCCACCCCTTAATTCCTTGACTAAATTAGAAAGCATATTGAAATTTTTAAAAAGCTAACTAAGAAAATAAATAATTATACCCGCAAACTTCTAAGTTATGTTCAAAACTTTATTTTTCTTGCTGCTTTCAATTCAGTTCAATTGCTCAGTCATTTCTGACTCACTGTGACCCCATGGACTGCAGCATGCCAGGCCTCTCTGTCCATCACCAACTCCCAGAGCTTGCTCAAACTCATGTCCATCAAATCGGTGATGCCATCCAACCATCACATCCTCTGTCATCCCCTTCTCCTCCTGTTTTCAATCTTTCCCAATATCAGGATATTTTCCACGGAGTCAGTTCTTTGCATCAGGCAGTCATAGTGGCCAAAGTATCTTGTTGCTTATTTCATGGTATTGGTTTCCTCAGTTATAAGTGAAATCCCATTACCTCAGTTATAAGTGAAATCCCATTACTAGTTTAATAAATAGAAATATCAAAATAAAAAATGCCAATCATTAAATTCAGCTAATCCTGAGTTGTTCATGCAATTCTTGAGCTTGGAAGAATTTGCCTCTAAACACTAACCATCTCTCTTAAAAAGGTCAAAACAAGTGAATTTGATAAGTCTATGAATTTGATAGACTTTATTGTTTATTGAAGAATTTTCTATAAAAAACATTTATCCAAACTCCTCAGAGTTCTTCTTTAAGAGAATTTCCTCAAAAAAAAAAAAAAAATCAGACAGTAGGTTTTGTGAATGCCTCTTATCAAAATATTTCATACAGGTACTGATGTGGTTCTAAGTCTTTTAAACCTTTCAGTGCATGTCATCTGTTGATTTCCTCTGACTAAGGCTGAAATTGGTGAACCCCTAGTCACCTGCCTTCTGATGTACTGGAGAGAAGACCGATCCAGGTCTGGTCTGACTCACTGTCCTTCATGACAAAAATAGCTTCTCTGCTGGTACAGTTCCTTCAAGGGCGTTCCCTGAAATGCTGCAAACTGGTTTTGTGAAGAAGAATTCTTGTCAGTTCCTTTGGTTTGAGAGAGGAAAACAAGAGCGAGCTAAGGATGTGAGCTGGGAAAGGCAGGGAGGAGAGAGAAAAACCTGTGGTGAACGGGAGGCGGGAACTGGCCAAAAAAGCTTGTGACAAAAAGGAGCCCCCTCTCCGCACGAGGTGCTAAATCAGCCAAGAAAGATGACACAGTTAAGCACAGAGCTTAGTCATCATCGCCGACTTGGGACATCGGGGTAAGCTGGGTGACTGGCAGCATGTACATACAGCCCTGTTAGGATAAATGCTTGTTACACACATGGTACAAAGCCCTGTGCAGGGGCTTGGGGGGCCGGGCCAGGGAACAGATGCTTCATCCTCAATGCTTAGAGCCTGAGAGTGGGGAGGGAAGATGCTCATGGATGAAATGAGCACCCTGGGATGAGCTGCAGAAGTTAGCAGAACAGGCCTCAGAGAAACCGTGCATCGCTTCAAGCATCATGAAAGGAGCAAGGGGAAAGTGACCACGGGCAGAGTCGGGAGAGAAAACGTGACCCAAGGAAACGCCAGAGAGCTTGACTTTTGATGAAGGGAGTGGAAGAGGTGGGAAGAGGGCAGATCAGAGGGGCAGATTCAAACTAATCCAAAAGTTCTTAGTATTTTCCTACATCGAACACTCACTTAGTGAACAGGCCTCAACTGAATTTCTGTGATCACTTGGATCTTTGCCTCCTCCAGGGGATCTTCCCCATCCAGGAGTTGAACTCACATCTCTTGGTCTCCTTGCATTGCCAGGCAGATTGTTTACCACTGAGCGACCTCAGGAGCCCCCTAAACATATAAAGGTGAGTACAGGAAAATATTCCTGGCCACAGGGCTCACACTGTCTTTGCAAAGACCCTGGACAGAGGGGACTGCAGGCTCCAGAACAGGACCCATAACTCAAGAGGTCTTTAGTACCAGTTCTTCCATGCAGATGAGTGAACTGAGGCACAGAATGCTGAAGGAGCACAGTCAAGGTCATTCAGTCATTAAGGGATAGAACTGGGATTTTAATTAAAGCCATTTGGTTTCAGAAATCTGCTCTTTCATACATGCGCAGGTTTCCAGTTTTACATGTGTGTTGTGTATGTTACCATGGAGTTCCACTGTGTACTTGTATGAGAGACGTGGGCTTCCCTGGTGGCTCAGGGAAGAACCTGAGTTCCCTGGTAAAGAACCTGCCCGTAACGCAGGAGACTCGGATTTGATCCCTGGGTCAGGAAGATCCATTGGAGAAGAGAATGGCTACTCATTCCAGTATTCTTGCCCAGAGAATTACATGGGCAGAGGAGCCTGGAGGGCTGTATCCATGGGTCTCAAAGAGTTGGCCATGACTAGACATGCGGGGAAAGCTTCTGAGCTGACACCTGGACAGTCTAGTCTGTTGAAAAGAGCGTTGCTAACGAGTTGCCAGGGGTGTGGAGGTGTTTCCAGATCCTCAAGGCCTCTGTGTAGACCCCCTACCCACACTCAGTACACAGAATTCAGGAGATATACTTCATAATCCAAGTCCACAAGAAAACTTTTTTTTTTAATGTTTCAGNGGAGGTGTTTCCAGATCCTCAAGGCCTCTGTGTAGACCCCCTACCCACACTCAGTACACAGAATTCAGGAGATATACTTCATAATCCAAGTCCACAAGAAAACTTTTTTTTTTAATGTTTCAGTTCAATTCGTTTGCTCAGTTGCATCCGACTCATTGTGATCCTATGGATCCCAGCACATCAAGCCTCCCTGTCCATCACCAACTCCCGGAGCTTACTCAAACTCATGTCCATTGAGTCAGGGATGCCATCCAACCATCTTATCCTATGTCATCCCCTTCTCCTTCCGCCTTCAATCTTTCCCAGCATCAGGGTCTTTTCAAATTAGTCAGCTCTTCCCATCAGGTGGCCAAAAGACTGAAGTTTCAGCTTCAACATCAGTCGAGTTTCAACTTCAACATCAGTCCTTCCAATGAACACTCAGGACTGATCTCCATTAGGATGGATTGGCTGGAACTCCTTGCAGTCCAAGGGACTCTCAAGAGTCTTCTCCAACACCACAGTTCAAAGACATCAATTCTCCGGCACTCAGCTTTCTTTATAGTACAACTCTCACATCCATACCTGACTACTGGGAAAACCATAGCCTTGACTAGACAGACCNTCCTCCCACATGTTTCCCCTCTGTTTTTCCTCCCTGACTTGGCATAGATGAATTACTCAGTGTGGGAAGCCGTGGTTCTGCTTCCCACAAGTATTCTGTGCTCATGTTCAAGGTCCAGGGCACACACTTGCTCCAGCCTGAAAGCTTCACTGGCTCTTTCAGACAGAAGCCTTCCTGCCAGCCTCTCCTCCTCCTAGCAGCACTGTCTCATGGCGGTGATGGACAGGCCCCTACTTCACTCTCCACTGGACCCCATGCTCTGGGTAAGGGGGAGTTCTCCTACATCGTGCTCTCATGAGCTTTGCTTATGATGAACGGTCAGAACATTTGTGTCACATAAACATCTTCATAATAATACAAGTGACTAGAATAATCTTTACATGTCAATGTTTGCATCTATTAAACTGTCTTCACCTTCACTCATACATTCCTGATTTAGCCCTAATGCAGTTGCTATAAACCTAGGTCTATGACACCAGATCATAAAAATTTACCCNACATAAACATCTTCATAATAATACAAGTGACTAGAATAATCTTTACATGTCAATGTTTGCATCTATTAAACTGTCTTCACCTTCACTCATACATTCCTGATTTAGCCCTAATGCAGTTGCTATAAACCTAGGTCTATGACACCAGATCATAAAAATTTACCCTAAGAAACTTAAAGTTGTAAAGAACCTTAGATATTACAGAATTCAATTTCAGCTATTATTTTCCAGATGAGGAAATGAAAAGCCAGAGAGGAATAGAGATTTGCCTGAGGCACGGGGACTCAGACACTATCTTAACTTCAAGGGCATAAATTTTTACTGTCAGAGAAGACCTCATCCCCTCCCCACCCCCCAACCCCCGCAAGACTCTCTTTCAAAAGAGCATGGATAAGTTAAAGGAATAGTGTTAAATATTAGCAACCAGGAAGGAAAAGGTAAGATCAAAAGACATGCCTGTGTCCGGGCACCTCATGCAGTTAAACACATGAAAATCCATGCTTCCTTTGTTCCTTCCTTCCTGTGCTGTGGTCACTCCATGGGGCTTCCCTGGAGCTCAGCTGGTAAAGAATCCGCCTGCAATGCAGGAGACCCCACTTCAGTTCCTGAATNAAAGGTAAGATCAAAAGACATGCCTGTGTCCGGGCACCTCATGCAGTTAAACGCATGAAAATCCATGCTTCCTTTGTTCCTTCCTTCCTGTGCTGTGGTCACTCCATGGGGCTTCCCTGGAGCTCAGGTGGTAAAGAATCCGCCTGCAATGCAGGAGACCCCACTTCAGTTCGTGGATCAGGAAGATCCACTGGGGGAAGGGATAGACTACCCACTCCAGTAGCTGGGAAAGAATCTGCCTGCAATGCAGGAGAGCCAGGTTTTATCCCTGGGTTGGAAAGATCCTCTGGAGAAGGATAGGCTACCTGCTCCAGTATTCTGGCCTGGAGAAGTCCATGGGGTCGCTAAAAGTAGGACACAACTGAGCGACTCACACAGTGTGAGGAGTCAAGCCTCATGCACGGGCCTGCTTGCTTCTCCATCTTTTTCAGTGGACCTCTGTATTCCTTATAATTCCCATCACTANGAAAATTTACCTTAAGAAACTTAAAGTTGTAAAGAACCTTAGATATTACAGAATTCAATTTCAGCTATTATTTTCCAGATGAGGAAATGAAAAGCCAGAGAGGAATAGAGATTTGCCTGAGGCACGGGGACTCAGACACTATCTTAACTTCAAGGGCATAAATTTTTACTGTCAGAGAAGACCTCATCCCCTCCACACCCCCCAACCCCCGCAAGACTCTCTTTCAAAAGAGCATGGATAAGTTAAAGGAATAGTGTTAAATATTAGCAAACCAGGAAGGAAAAGGTAAGATCAAAAGACATGCCTGTGTCCGGGCACCTCATGCAGTTAAACGCATGAAAATCCATGCTTCCTTTGTTCCTTCCTTCCTGTGCTGTGGTCACTCCATGGGGCTTCCCTGGAGCTCAGGTGGTAAAGAATCCGCCTGCAATGCAGGAGACCCCACTTCAGTTCGTGGATCAGGAAGATCCACTGGGGGAAGGGATAGACTACCCACTCCAGTAGCTGGGAAAGAATCTGCCTGCAATGCAGGAGAGCCAGGTTTTATCCCTGGGTTGGGAAGATCCTCTGGAGAAGGATAGGCTACCTGCTCCAGTATTCTGGCCTGGAGAAGTCCATGGGGTCGCTAAAAGTAGGACACAACTGAGCGACTCACACAGTGTGAGGAGTCAAGCCTCATGCACGGGCCTGCTTGCTTCTCCATCTTTTTCAGTGGACCTCTGTATTCCTTATAATTCCCATCACTAGATTACACCTTGTGTGTTGATGCTGTACCCACGAGACACAGCTGGATGCAGCGCCAGAACCAACCCAGAGAGATCTGCAAGGCCCGGGCATATGATACTTAGATAAATACTGGAACCTGTGCTGATGACTGCTACCAAGTCCTTAAATGGCAGGCAGAACCTTGAGAATGGAGTGACAGCTCAGAGATGTGGGCGGAGCCTCCTGGGACACAGGCTAACCGCAGCAAGTGCAGTGAGAAGCCAAGGTCAAGGCTGGAAGCAGCAGGCCTGGAATGCGGGAGGAGTGGAGAGCGTGGGGTCAGCAGGCGGGGACCCCTGAAAACGAATGGTGGGCTTTCACTTTTGTGCAGGGCTCTCCTAGACACAGACATCAGTGACTGCCTTATTCAGTTCAAATCAGTAAGAGTTGCATAACTGCCCGCTTCACAGAACCTTCTCATTAAATCTGAATTTAGAGACGATGGGCCGTGTAGCTAACTCACAGTGGCAGAGATATTCACAAATCTGACCCTCAACAGTTTCAAATTCTGATTTTAGAAAGACAATTACTGGAGTTAAATCATTAGCCAACAACCCTGAAGCTCTTTAATGGACATTTCTGAGCACCAAGAAGAAAAGTCTGGAGAGATGTGTACAGGTGAGGGTGTTTAAAGTGATGTGATGAATTGTGTAATTCAGTGAGACACTGAGAAAAAGATGTCCATCTGTGGTAAGTATGTGGGTATGGTTAAGATGAAGGAAGAAATTACATTGAAAGGATACAAGTTTGTCAAGAGAGATGATATGAACCACAAAGCAAACGCTGGTCTAAAAGCAGCAGTGACTCACTGGTTAATACACCTCTGCTAGAGATTTCATTTAGGAGTATATTTCCACAGTCTGGGACAAAATTCTAAACACAGAAAGAGAAGAATCAGAACAGCACTTATTAAGAACAGGAGTGGCATGTACAGGGTTTAATTAAAGCTACTTGAGAAAGCAGAGAGCTAATGCAGACCCTGTCTGAATTTTCAACAACTGTCTCCTCCCAAATGTCTCCCTAATATATCATCAGATTATATAATCAGTACATCTTCTTTTTGTAACACCAGGAGTTCACTGCCTTATAAAAAAAATAGTGTTCTGAATATGGTGTGTATATGTAGGCATACACATGTCTTTAGGGCAGAAAGGAGCATCATTTTGCCTTTGAAGTGTGCAGATTGTAAACCTTCATTCATTCTCTGTTCCAGTTTTCTCTTCTGTCCTGTCTCTGTATTTACTCATTCAGCCACTCAGAATTTTCAAGTTCCTGGTATTAGCGTTCCTGGTAATGAGGATGGGGGCAATGAATACAGCACAGACCCTTCCCTCTCAGAGCTCACAGCAGGATGAGCAGACACACAGACAAGCTGATCAAAGCAAGTTGTCACAAGACAAGTGCTGGGTCCTCTGAGACCACAGAAGATGGAGGTTACTGTCTTCATTGGCTTGAGCAGCTGCAACAAGGCATCATAGATAGAGAGGTTTAGACAGCAAGCATCATTCCTCTCATTTCTGAGGCTGGAAGTCCAAGATCAGGCATCAGCATAGTCAGTGTCTGGTGAGGGTCCTCTCCCTTGTTCAAAGACAGCATCTTCTTCTGAGTCTTCATGGGTGGAAAGGACAAGGGAGCTCTTGGGGGTCTCTTATGAAGGCACTGACCCCATTCATGAAGGCTTTGCCCTCTGGACCTAATCATCTCCCAACAACCTTACTTCCTGATGCCGTCACATTGGGGTTAGGATTCTAGTAAATGCACCTGAGAAGGACATAGGCTTTCAGTCTATAGCAGTCATCTCGATAGACTTCCCAGATGAAATGATATTTATTTGGATTTTGAGAGGAACAGCTTGGTGTAAGGTAAATAGCTGGGTTGTGCAGTCAGAAATTTGTGTATCAATCATCTAACATTTGGGAAGAAAATCTCTCTAAACCCTCCATTCATAGCTGCTCAATGCAGGTGATGATGCAGGAAATGATTTGAATGTGTGACAGCAAGGATGGTAGATACTTGGCCATAATATGTAGCAGAGTTAGCACTAGTTATAATCCAAAGAGACAGAGAGAATGGGGGAAGGGAAGAACAGGTAAACAGAGATAGCAGACTGCAAACCCCTGGATAAGGAGAAAGAATGGCCTTCCTGTGGAAGCGCAAGCTTTGTATAGTTCTATTCTAGCCACACGTGGTGGGATAGGGCCAGTGGAACTGAAACGTTGGGAGGGAGCCAGATGGTGAGGGTCATGCATACCCCCCTGAGGGGATGAAAATTCTTGTGCAGATAATAAGAAATCAACAGAGGGGTTTTCAGAAGAGACTGGTGCGATCAGATCCATGTTTGAGAAAGATGACCTGAGCATTCAGAGCACAGAGTGACTAGAGTCGGTGAAACTGGGTCCGGGAGAGCAACCAGGCAGTCATGGGAGGCAGTGCGGGAGCCGCCTTGGTCAGCGTGTGCAGGATGAATCAGAGGCGTGCCATGGGCAGTACTGCTGGGGGGAACTGCAGAGGGCGGTGGAGAGGCCTCCGTGTGGGCCTCAGCTCTCCAGCTTGGCCCATTGCCAGTGCCCACATCTGAGATGGAAAAGGAATAGATGGTGATGGAGGGAAAATTCATCCACGTCTGTGCACGTGGAGTCAGAGTGACCTATTGGTTGTTTGGGCAAGAGCACACAGAGACGAGGAGCATGAGAGAGAAGTCCGCTTATGCACAGAGACCTAGGGATGCTCAGTGTCTCTATGGCAACTGGGAATGGGCGCACGGGTCATGCAGATTTATTCTGTTCATGTGATGTAATCTTTGATGTGACCACAGTTAAATTAAAATTCACATTTCAAAGACATATCACAACAGTCATCAATTTGCAACCAATTCAGGATTACCATTAATTTTACCAGACAGGATCCAAAGGAAACTGCCGGGGTCCAGCCCCGGTGGATTCAGGGTAATTCAAAGGTGGGGACGGAATAGGCATCCTGGAAAAAAGCTATTATAGATATATACAGAGATTAGAAATGGATAGTGTAGTAGGAAAATTACTGGAGAAAAAGAGGCTGAATAACTGGTTTATGTGGAATACTAATCACCATGTACATAGGCCAAAGGCGTCTTTTCATTCTCCCAAAGGAGAGGAGGCGCTGAGGCCTCCCCGGTCTAATCTTAGAAGCCCAGGTAGAGTAAATAGACTTGGTGCATACCCCCATATCAGATGGGAATTCAGCTAGGAAAACGGGGAGCAAGAAAGAAACAACACGGGGGAATCAGTCTTTCCAGAAACTGATCCGATTTCTTTATTTTTCAGGTTTGTTTTTATACCTTTTGTTATACATAGGGATGAATACAGAGTCACGCGGGGTCAGCAGACCTGACCCTTGTCACAATCAGGTGCTTCATATAAAATTATACAAAGGTCTTATGGGTTTTACATCATCTTTTGGCCATGAGGTCTGCTGACATTTTTTGGCCCTTTCTGATACCGGTCAGTTAACCAGAAAACTTATTTTTCCAGGGGTGGTATTTTCTTAAATCAGGTGCCACCCCCAAATAAAGTTGCATTCCTATAGGGTGAGAGTGTAGTGAGTTACAATCAAGAAAGGAATTTACTTAACCTAAGGTTAACATGATTAATCTTAAAAGTTAATACTTATTTTTCCTATATGCTAGTTATATTCATTATAAGGGCAGGGAATATGGAGATTTAGCAGCAAACATTAGCCCAACAAATGAAAATCCTTTCACCAATGTTCCCCTTAAGATCTATTTAGTCTTAAGATAGTGATAAAGTTACATTTTTACCTAGCAAAGGACACAGTGATTTATAACAAAGTACAGCGGTCTATAACAAAAGAGAAAATTCATTAACTCAAAAAGTCTAGTATTGCTAACCTTAAAAACTACTATATTTCCTTTTCTATATTCCAAATACATTGATTAATATATTCCCAGGTGGCTAAGGATATGAGAAAAGCCCTAAGCTAATACTTCAAACTCTTTGTGCTGTTTATGGTTGAGAGGTTGTCACACAAGTTAGTCAGTCTGTCAGCAGAGAGGTTTGACCTGAGACACCCTTGTCACACCCAGGGCAGGGGATTAGCAGTAATTATTGGCATGACAAATGAAAAACCCTTCATCAATATAATTCCTAACCAACCCACTATATTAATAATTTCTAACTTCTCAAAAGAATTTGTAAACAATCATATGCGGCCGGAGGAACCTATACAGGCAGGCTAGATAACCTTCAGAGGAGTCCCGTAAGTTGAAACACTCTAGTCACGCCCAGGAATTTTTACTGCCTTGGAGCTGNCTAAGAGTAGGACACAACTGAGCGACTCACACAGTGTGAGGAGTCAAGCCTCATGCACGGGCCTGCTTGCTTCTCCACCTTTTTCAGTGGACCTCTGTATTCCTTATAATTCCCATCAGTAGATTACACCTTGTGTGTTGATGCTGTACCCACGAGACACAGCTGGATGCAGCGCCAGAACCAACCCAGAGAGATCTGCAAGGCCCGGGCATATGATACTTAGATAAATACCGGAACCTGTGCTGATGACTGCTACCAAGTCCTTAAATGGCAGGCAGAACCTTGAGAATGGAGTGACAGCTCAGAGATGTGGGCGGAGCCTCCTGGGACACAGGCTGACCGCAGCAAGTGCAGTGAGAAGTCAAGGTCAAGGCTGGAAGCAGCAGGCCTGGAATGCGGGAGGAGTGGAGAGCGTGGGGTCAGCGGGCGGGGACACCTGAAAACGAATGGTGGGCTTTCACTTTTGTGCAGGGCTCTCCTAGACACAGACATCAGTGACTGCCTTATTCAGTTCAAATCAGTAAGAGTTGCATAACTGCCCGCTTCACAGAGCCTTCTCATTAAATCAGAATTTAGAGACGATGGGCCGTGTAGCTAACTCACAGTGGCAGAGATATTCACAAATCTGACCCTCAACAGTTTCAAATTCTGATTTTAGAAAGACAATTACTGGAGTTAAATCATTAGCCAACAACCCTGAAGCTCTTTAATGGACATTTCTGAGCACCAAGAAGAAAAGTCTGGAGAGATGTGTACAGGTGAGGGTGTTTAAAGTGATGTGATGAATTGTGTAATTCAGTGAGACACTGAGAAAAAGATGTCCATCTGTGGTAAGTATGTGGGTATGGTTAAGATGAAGGAAGAAATTACATTGAAAGGATACAAGTTTGTCAAGAGAGATGATGTGAACCACAAAGCAAACGCTGGTCTAAAAGCAGCAGTGACTCACTGGTTAATACACCTCTGCTAGAGATTTCATTTAGGAGTATATTTCCACAGTCTGGGACAAAATTCTAAACACAGAAAGAGAAGAATCAGAACAGCACTTATTAAGAACAGGAGTGGCATGTACAGGGTTTAATTAAAGCTACTTGAGAAAGCAGAGAGCTAATGCAGACCCTGTCTGAATTTTCAACAACTGTCTCCTCCCAAATGTCTCCCTAATATATCATCAGATTATATAATCAGTACATCTTCTTTTTGTAACACCAGGAGTTCACTGCCTTATAAAAAAAATAGTGTTCTGAATATGGTGTGTATATGTAGGCATACACATGTCTTTAGGGCAGAAAGGAGCATCATTTTGCCTTTGAAGTGTGCAGATTGTAAACCTTCATTCATTCTCTGTTCCAGTTTTCTCTTCTGTCCTGTCTCTGTATTTACTCATTCAGCCACTCAGAATTTTCAAGTTCCTGGTATTAGCGTTCCTGGTAATGAGGATGGGGGCAATGAATACAGCACAGACCCTTCCCTCTCAGAGCTCACAGCAGGATGAGCAGACACACAGACAAGCTGATCAAAGCAAGTTGTCACAAGACAAGTGCTGGGTCCTCTGAGACCACAGAAGATGGAGGTTACTGTCTTCATTGGCTTGAGCAGCTGCAACAAGGCATCATAGATAGAGAGGTTTAGACAGCAAGCATCATTCCTCTCATTTCTGAGGCTGGAAGTCCAAGATCAGGCATCAGCATAGTCAGTGTCTGGTGAGGGTCCTCTCCCTTGTTCAAAGACAGCATCTTCTTCTGAGTCTTCATGGGTGGAAAGGACAAGGGAGCTCTTGGGGGTCTCTTATGAAGGCACTGACCCCATTCATGAAGGCTTTGCCCTCTGGACCTAATCATCTCCCAACAACCTTACTTCCTGATGCCGTCACATTGGGGTTAGGATTCTAGTAAATGCACCTGAGAAGGACATAGGCTTTCAGTCTATAGCAGTCATCTCGATAGACTTCCCAGATGAAATGATATTTATTTGGATTTTGAGAGGAACAGCTTGGTGTAAGGGAAATAGCTGGGTTGTGCAGTCAGAAATTTGTGTATCAATCATCTAACATTTGGGAAGAAAATCTCTCTAAACCCTCCATTCATAGCTGCTCAATGCAGGTGATGATGCAGGAAATGATTTGAATGTGTGACAGCAAGGATGGTAGATACTTGGCCATAATATGTAGCAGAGTTAGCACTAGTTATAATCCAAAGAGACAGAGAGAATGGGGGAAGGGAAGAACAGGTAAACAGAGATAGCAGACTGCAAACCCCTGGATAAGGAGAAAGAATGGCCTTCCTGTGGAAGCGCAAGCTTTGTATAGTTCTGTTCTAGCCACACGTGGTGGGATAGGGCCAGTGGAACTGAAACGTTGGGAGGGAGCCAGATGGTGAGGGTCATGCATACCCCCCTGAGGGGATGAAAATTCTTGTGCAGATAATAAGAAATCAACAGAGGGGTTTTCAGAAGAGACTGGTGCGATCAGATCCATGTTTGAGAAAGATGACCTGAGCATTCAGAGCACAGAGTGACTAGAGTCGGTGAAACTGGGTCCGGGAGAGCAACCAGGCAGTCATGGGAGGCAGTGCGGGAGCCGCCTTGGTCAGCGTGTGCAGGATGAATCAGAGGCGTGCCATGGGCAGTACTGCTGGGGGGAACTGCAGAGGGCGGTGGAGAGGCCTCCGTGTGGGCCTCAGCTCTCCAGCTTGGCCCATTGCCAGTGCCCACATCTGAGATGGAAAAGGAATAGATGGTGATGGAGGGAAAATTCATCCACGTCTGTGCACGTGGAGTCAGAGTGACCTATTGGTTGTTTGGGCAAGAGCACACAGAGACGAGGAGCATGAGAGAGAAGTCCGCTTATGCACAGAGACCTAGGGATGCTCAGTGTCTCTATGGCAACTGGGAATGGGCGCACGGGTCATGCAGATTTATTCTGTTCATGTGATGTAATCTTTGATGTGACCACAGTTAAATTAAAATTCACATTTCAAAGACATATCACAACAGTCATCAATTTGCAACCAATTCAGGATTACCATTAATTTTACCAGACAGGATCCAAAGGAAACTGCCGGGGTCCAGCCCCGGTGGATTCAGGGTAATTCAAAGGTGGGGACGGAATAGGCATCCTGGAAAAAAGCTATTATAGATATATACAGAGATTAGAAATGGATAGTGTAGTAGGAAAATTACTGGAGAAAAAGAGGCTGAATAACTGGTTTATGTGGAATACTAATCACCATGTACATAGGCCAAAGGCGTCTTTTCATTCTCCCAAAGGAGAGGAGGCGCTGAGGCCTCCCCGGTCTAATCTTAGAAGCCCAGGTAGAGTTAATAGACTTGGTGCGTACCCCCATATCAGATGGGAATTCAGCTAGGAAAACGGGGAGCAAGAAAGAAACAACACGGGGGAATCAGTCTTTCCAGAAACTGATCCGATTTCTTTATTTTTCAGGTTTGTTTTTATACCTTTTGTTATACATAGGGATGAATACAGAGTCACGCGGGGTCAGCAGACCTGACCCTTGTCACAATCAGGTGCTTCATATAAAATTATACAAAGGTCTTATGGGTTTTACATCATCTTTTGGCCATGAGGTCTGCTGACATTTTTTGGCCCTTTCTGATACCGGTCAGTTAACCAGAAAACTTATTTTTCCAGGGGTGGTGTTTTCTTAAATCAGGTGCCACCCCCAAATAAAGTTGCATTCCTATAGGGTGAGAGTGTAGTGAGTTACAATCAAGAAAGGAATTTACTTAACCTAAGGTTAACATGATTAATCTTAAAAGTTAATACTTATTTTTCCTATATGCTAGTTATATTCATTATAAGGGCAGGGAATATGGAGATTTAGCAGCAAACATTAGCCCAACAAATGAAAATCCTTTCACCAATGTTCCCCTTAAGATCTATTTAGTCTTAAGATAGTGATAAAGTTACATTTTTACCTAGCAAAGGACACAGTGATTTATAACAAAGTACAGCGGTCTATAACAAAAGAGAAAATTCATTAACTCAAAAAGTCTAGTATTGCTAACCTTAAAAACTACTATATTTCCTTTTCTATATTCCAAATACATTGATTAATATATTCCCAGGTGGCTAAGGATATGAGAAAAGCCCTAAGCTAATACTTCAAACTCTTTGTGCTGTTTATGGTTGAGAGGTTGTCACACAAGTTAGTCAGTCTGTCAGCAGAGAGGTTTGACCTGAGACACCCTTGTCACACCCAGGGCAGGGGATTAGCAGTAATTATTGGCATGACAAATGAAAAACCCTTCATCAATATAATTCCTAACCAACCCACTATATTAATAATTTCTAACTTCGCAAAAGAATTTGTAAACAATCATATGCGGCCGGAGGAACCTATACAGGCAGGCTAGATAACCTTCAGAGGAGTCCCGTAAGTTGAAACACTCTAGTCACGCCCAGGAATTTTTACTGCCTTGGAGCTGCACGTTTACTCCTTCTCCGAGAGAAACGGTTATGGGGGAGAGCTCCCCAGAAAGTCAAAGGTATAGCTGAGAGCACAAAACAGACTCTGGTTTTGGGGTTAGATGCTTGGGAACAGGGGGTTTCCTGAGGCTTGATCACGCCTTTGTGTATGCCAAGCTTCCTTCCTCAGGACTTTTGTCATGGATGGAGTTCCTCATGCTGGCTCCCGGCAGGAAACTTCAGAACGTTTATACCTGCTCTCAATCTTTAACTGCCTAAACCACTTGCTTAGGAAGGTCCTAGAGCTGCTAACATCACTTTTTGGTCTGATAGGTCATGTCTCATTAGTGGTATTAAATATATCACTGTGTTATTAATGATGCTATTAATATAGTCAGGTTTTAATATTGCAAACATTCATTTCCAAGTCATAAAAGTCAAATAATTCATACCCAAATTCCTGACAGAAACAAGATTCAAGTCTAGTTTGTTTGATGCTAAACCCCACTCTTGTTACACTTGTCAGGCATCCATCATGTAAGTTTTATAGAACAGGAATCGGGAACGAAAATCCATAGTTTCTTTCTGCTACTATATAAAAACTAGTCCCAGTCTGGGTCATAAATTTGTCTTTTTTGCTGTAAAATAACTTAGACAACATTTCTTATGTGACTCAAAATTCCTGAGATATTTGAATTAAAGTCAGAATTTGGTGTGAGAGGAGAGACATGAAGGAATATTTAATGATGCCCACCCATCAGTTCTAAAGCTTAGCATCATGATAGTCAAGGCTGACAGCTTTAGACCACACCATGGCATCTGTTTTAGTTTGCTCCACTACACTTTGTTTTTAAGAACCCAAGCGATAAACTGGGATTCTCAGGTGGCACAGAGGTAAAGAATCCACCCGCCAATGCAAGAGACGGCAGCTTCAATACCTGGGTTGGGAAGATCTCTTGGAGAAGGAAATAGCAATCCACACCAGTGTTCTTATTTGGAAAACTCCATGGACAGAGGAGTCTGTTGGGCTATAGCCTGTGTGGTCACAAAGAATCAGACAGAACTGAGTGAGCTCACAGAGATAAACCGGCACTGGGGTTAAATCTACCACCAATTGTCAATGCACCAGTTCTGAAAAGTGTCCCTGGAAATTGTGAGTTGCTGGGAATTAGACTGTAGATAAAGGATTGTTCAGAAAAGCCCCACATGTGCCCCACATGTTCTCTTTCAGCTCAGTTGTGTTTGCCAGATAGAAAACACTCTCTCCTGAGAGGTTAACTTTTTCTAAATGATGAGCATTGTGTTCTCAGTCTGGTTTTGATATTAATTAACACAATCCTTTAAAAACATTTAACTATGTGAGCATTTTTTACCCAGAGCCTACAGCAATAATTTATTTCTACTAATAGAGTTAAGTCTTCCAACTGGGTATAAATTAAAAAGTTGTTATTTCTAGATTTGTGTGGAAAGGCTGATTAAAGAGTTCCATCACGGGTGTTAGGGACAAGATATATCTTCCTTCTTGCGCATTCATAGTTTTAGGAGTCAGTGTTAAACTGCAGTTAAACCGTGTTAAACTGCAAATTCACCTCACTGGAAGGTGTTCATTGCTTCTAGTGCCAATGAGAGAGACCAGGTAACTTGCAAGATGTTGAACTGAAGCTTGATTCAAAAAGTGGTAGGCAGAGAAAAAGTAGGGGATTTATTTTTTTGATTCAGTCTTATAGTTTTATTTATGCCATAAACATGTGTGTGTATATATGTGTGTGTGTGTGTGTGTGTGTGTGTGTGTGTATGTGTCTGAGTGTGTATCCATAGGCTTCTCTGGTGGCTCAGTGGTAAAGGATACACTTGCCAATGCAGGAGATTCAGGTTCAATACCTGATCTGGGAAGATCCCCTGGAGAAGAAAATGGCAAACCATTTTAGTATTCTTGCCTAGAGAATTCCCTGGACAGAGGAGGCTGGTGGGCTCACGGATGCAGTTATCTTCCATCGCCTGCAAACAAGTTCTATTGCAGCAGGTTTCAATCAGAACCATTCGTCTTCCAGGAGACATTAAACACAATCAGGGGCCATTTTCGTCTGCTTCTACTAGAGGTTAAGGGGATGATGTTGGTAAAACCCAAAGATGCTGCTAAACCCCAATAATATACAGAACAGCCACCCTCCACAATACAGAATGATCCAGTTCAAAATGGTGCCCTATGTTCTATATCATTTTGGGTAAATGACTACACAGAGTTAATTCTTAGACCTGTCTCCACTGGAGTTTAAGCTTAGAGGTGGGGTCACAAAGAGTTGGACACACCTGAGTGACTAACATTTTCACCTTTTCATATATATATATTTGTGTGTGTGTGTGTGTGTGTGTGTATCTCTATCTCTATCTATCTATGTATATCATTAATGTATAAATAGATGGGGGTGGGGAGATGGGAGAAATATTTAGATTCATCAGTGTTTTTTTTCAAACATTTATAGGCATTTTGATTTCCATTTCCATATGTAAAGTAGTTCATGGAAGCCAAATGAATGTTTTCTTAAAAATTCCATTCTAATATGAGTTCAATGACCTTTGAAGGTATTGATGTGTGATAAGCACTGTGTTGGAGGTTTGTGACATTGTACAGGAGGCAGGGATCAAGACCATCCCCAAGAAAAAGAAGTGCAAAAAGGCAAAATGGTTGTCTGAGGAGGCCTTACAAATAGCTGTGAAAAGAAGAGAAGCAAAAGGCAAAGGAGAATGGGAAAGAAATACTTATTTGAATGTATAATTCCAAAGAATAGCAAGGAGAAATAAGAGCCTTCTTCAGTGATCAATGCAAAGAAACAGAGGAAAACAACAGAACTGGAAGGACTAGAGATCTCTTCCAGAGAGTTAGACATACCAAGGAAGCATTTCATGCAAAGAAGGGCTCAAAAAAGGACAGGAATGGTATGGACCTAACACAAGGAGAAGATATTGAGAAGAGGTGGCAAGAATACACAGAAGAACTGCATAAAAATGAAATCATGACCCAGATCATAATGATGATGTGATCGCTCACCTAGAGCCAGACATCTGGGAATGTGAAGTCAAGTGGGCATTAGGAAACATCACTATGAACAAAGCTAGTTGAGGTGACTGAATTCCAGTTGAGCTATTTCAAATCCTAAAAGATGATGCTGTGAAAGAGCTGCATTCAATATGCCAGTAAATTTGGAAAACTCATCTGTGGCCACAGGACTGGAAAAGATGTTTTCATTCCAATCCCAAAGAAAGGCAATGCCAAGGAGTGCTCAAACTACTGCACAATTGCACTCATCTCACACACTAGCAAAGTAATGCTCAAAATTC
Source organism: Raphicerus campestris (assembly GCA_006410735.1). Taxonomy (NCBI): domain Eukaryota; kingdom Metazoa; phylum Chordata; class Mammalia; order Artiodactyla; family Bovidae; genus Raphicerus; species Raphicerus campestris. The sequence goes on along the minus strand of SJYW01034429.1, from coordinate 69,637 downwards.
TTCAAGCCAGGCTTCAGCAGTATGTGAACCATGAAATTCCAGATGTTCAAGTTGGATTTAGAAAAGACAGAGGAACCAGAGATCAAATTGCCACCATCCACTGGATCATAGAAAAAGCAAGAGAGTTCCAGAAGAATATCTACTTCTTTTTTATTGACTACACCAAAACCTTTGACTGTGTGGATCACAACAAACTTTTCGTGGAAAATTTGCAGAAATTTTTCAAGAGATGGGAATATCAGACCACCTGACCTGCCTCTTGAGAAACCTGTATGCAAGTCAAGAAGCAACAGTTAGAACTGGACATAGAACCACAGACTATTTCCAAATCAGGAAAGGAGTACATCAAGGCTGTATATTGTCATCCTGCTTGTTTAAGATATATGCAGAGTACATCATGTGAAATGCTGGGCTGGATGAAGCACATGCTGAAGTCAAGATTGCTGGGAGAAATATCAATAACCTCAGAAATGCAGATGACACCATTCTTAGGGCAGAAAGTAAAGAATAACTAAAGAGCCTCTTGATGAAAGTGAAAGAGGAGAGTGAAAAAGTTGGCTTAAAGCTCAACATTCAGAAAATGAAGATCATGGCATCTGGTCCCATCGCTTCATGGCAAATAGATGGGAAAACAATGGAAACAGTGACAGCCTTTATTTTGGGGGGAAGGCGGGGCTCCAAAATCACTGCAGATGGTGACTGCAGCCATGAACTTAAAGACTCTTACTCCTTGGAAGGAAAGTTATGACCAATGTAGACAGCATATTAAAAAGCAGAGACATTACTTTGCCAACAAAATTCCATCTAGTCAAGGCTATGGTTTTTCCAGTGGTCACGTATGGATGTGCTGCTGCTGCTGCTAAGTCGCTTCAGTCATGTCCGACTCTGCGCGACCCCATAGATGGCAGCCCACCAGGCTCCTGCATCCATGGGATTCTCCAGGCAAGAATACTGGAGTAGGCTGCCATTTCCCTCTCCAATGCATGAAAGTGAAAAGTGAAAGTGAAGTTGCTCAGTCCTGTCTGACTCTTAGCGACCCCATGGACTGCAGCCTACAAGGCTCCTCTGTCCATGGGATTTTCCAGGCAAGAGTACTGGAGTGGGTTGTCATTGCTTTCTGAGAGTTGGACTATAAAGAAAGCTGAGCACCAAAGAATTTATGCTTTTGAACTGTGGTGTTGGAGGAGACTCTTGAGAGTCCTTTGGACTGCAAGGAGATCCAACCAGTCCATCCTAAAGGAAATTAATCCTGAATATTCTTTGGAAGGAGTGATGCTGAAGCTGAAACTCCAATCCTTTGGCCACCTGATGTGAAGAACTGACTCATTGGAAAAGACCCTGATGCTAAGAAAGATTGAGGGCAGGAGGAGAAGGGGATAACAGAGGATGAGATGGTTGGATGGCATTACCGACTCAATGGACACGAGTTTGAGTAAACTCCGGAAGCTGTTGATGGACAGGAAGGCCTCGCGTGCTGCAGTCCATGGGGTCGCAGAGAGTCAGACACTACTAGTGACTGAACTGAACTGAAGCAGTTTATATGGTGGATCCTGTCTCCACGAATGGAGTTATCTTCCATCTCCTGCAAACAAGTTCTATTGCAGCAGGTTTCAATCAGAACCATTCGTCTTCCAGGAGATATTAAACAAAATCAGGGGACATTTTCATTTGCTTCTACTAAAGGTTAAGGGGATGATGTTGGTAGAACCCAAAGATGCTACTAAACCCCAATAATATACAGAACAGCCACCCTCCACAATACAGAATGATCCAGTTCAAAATGGTGCCCTATGTTCTATATCATTTTGGGTAAATGACTAGTGTAGAACCCAAGGATGCTGCTAAACCCCAATAATATACAGAACAGCCACCCTCCACAATAAAGAATGATCCAGTTCAAAATGGTGCCCTATGTTCTATATCATTTTGGGTAAATGACTACACAGAGTTAATTCTTAGACCTGTCTCCACTGGAGTTTAGGCTTAGAGGTGGTCATGTGATCAGAGGGATAGAAATATGCTTCATCTTAATAGGGCCAGATTCAATAAAACTTCCATCTGGCTTCCCTGCTGAGGCCTGCGGAAGCCTTAAAGAATACATTTATTATGGCTTGTGCTGCATCTAGCAGTGGAGAGTTCCAACTGAGTATTTATTGAATTTGGCACAAGCACTGGTTTTTGTTGGATGTTTGCATATAATTTTATTAATTCAACTTTTACCATATTCCAATATTTTTGGTTAACATGGGACTTTAAAATTAGTGGGCCATCTGCTTTAGATGTTGCAGAGTACTTGCTGCCAACGATTTGGAAAGATTCAAAGTATGAGATGTGTGTATTGCCTCAGGAGAATAAATAAAGTAATTAAAATGTTGCATTTACTATTGTCCAACTGAGTTTTCAAAACTCTGATTTTCAATTTTTGCTAAGAAGTCTGATGAACATTTAAATAAGAAAGCACATTTTGATATGCAGCTTTCCACAGAGAGATGTCTATTTGTGTACTCTCCCACACTGTATGGGCGCTTCGACATCAAGAAAACTTTTCATTCAGTGTGGATTTTAACAATGTTGGGTGTATACGATATATTTAACTTGCTGAGACAAATCCTGTGCACATGTGTTCTTTACCGTTTACTCACATGTGTCAGAGATATCTTGATGTCTTAAATGTACTGATTTGATGAATGAGACTGAGGCATACTCTAACACTTGGACACATGGCATTTCCAGAGACCTGTCTAAAGTTCAAGAATTCCAGTGCAGTCAATCTTCTGCTCAAGTACTTCTTCCATAGGAGCGACGACACTGAACAACTTTCTAAAGTAGACCTCCCGTCCTCTCTGTGCCTGCCTCACTATGCTTTCTCTCCATTGCATTTACTAGTGCTAACTTTATAGTATATGTGTATTTGCTTATTTTCTGTTCTGTTTTCCCCACTGTACTTGTGTAATTCACTGAAAGTACATTTCTTTTCTATTTGTTCTTTTATCCCCAGAAGCTATAGAGTGTCTGGCATTAGCCAAAGGCAAAATAAAAATGTTTGCAATGAATTTTAGGGTGACGTTTCACAAAAGTTTATAGATATGAACAGTAAGAATAGCAGCTTAAATGTATGGACCATTCACTATGTGCCATATGCGTTATGTTGTATCTTGTTTAATGCCCATCACAACCTAACCTTCCAATTGGCAGGTTAGAAAGTCAAAACCCAACAAAGTTGGGGACTTTTCCCATCTAGAAATGTACAGGTAAGATTTTCACCCAAGATTTTGATTCTGGAACCTGCAAATCTAACCACTTATGCAACACTCCTTTCCTAGTAGATGAGGTTGACGGTCGAGTTCAGTTCAGTTCAGTCATTCAGTCGTGTCTGACTCTTTGCGAACCCATGAATCGCAGCACGTCGGGCCTCCTTGTCCAACACCAACTCCCGGCGTTCACTCAGACTCATCCTCATCAAGTCAGTGATGCCATCCAGCCATTTCATCCTCTGTCGTCCCCTCCTCCTCCTGCCCCCAATCCCTCCCAGCATCAGAGTCTTTTCCAATGAGTCAACTCTTCGCATCACATGGCCAAAGTACTGGAGTTTCAGCTTTAGCATCATTCCNACAGAGAGATGTCTATTTGTGTACTCTCCCACACTGTATGGGCGCTTCGACATCAAGAAAACTTTTCATTCAGTGTGGATTTTAACAATGTTGGGTGTATACGATATATTTAACTTGCTGAGACAAATCCTGTGCACATGTGCTCTTTACCATTTACTCACATGTGTCAGAGATATCTTGATGTCTTACTGATTTGATGAATGAGACTGAGGCATACTCTAACACTTGGACACATGGCATTTCCAGAGACCTGTCTAAAGTTCAAGAATTCCAGTGCAGTCAATCTTCTGCTCAAGTACTTCTTCCATAGGAGCGACGACACTGAACAACTTTCTAAAGTAGACCTCCCGTCCTCTCTGTGCCTGCCTCACTATGCTTTCTCTCCATTGCATTTACTAGTGCTAACTTTATAGTATATGTGTATTTGCTTATTTTCTGTTCTGTTTTCCCCACTGTACTTGTGTAATTCACTGAAAGTACATTTCTTTTCTATTTGTTCTTTTATCCCCAGAAGCTATAGAGTGTCTGGCATTAGCCAAAGGCAAAATAAAAATGTTTGCAATGAATTTTAGGGTGACGTTTCACAAAAGTTTATAGATATGAACAGTAAGAATAGCAGCTTAAATGTATGGACCATTCACTATGTGCCATATGCGTTATGTTGTATCTTGTTTAATGCCCATCACAACCTAACCTTCCAATTGGCAGGTTAGAAAGTCAAAACCCAACAAAGTTGGGGACTTTTCCCATCTAGAAATGTACAGGTAAGATTTTCACCCAAGATTTTGATTCTGGAACCTGCAAATCTAACCACTTATGCAACACTCCTTTCCTAGTAGATGAGGTTGACGTTCGAGTTCAGTTCAGTTCAGTCATTCAGTCGTGTCTGACTCTTTGCGAACCCATGAATCGCAGCACGTCGGGCCTCCTTGTCCAACACCAACTCCCGGCGTTCACTCAGACTCATCCTCATCAAGTCAGTGATGCCATCCAGCCATTTCATCCTCTGTCGTCCCCTCCTCCTCCTGCCCCCAATCCCTCCCAGCATCAGAGTCTTTTCCAATGAGTCAACTCTTCGCATCACATGGCCAAAGTACTGGAGTTTCAGCTTTAGCATCATTCCTTCCAAAGAAATTCCAGAGCTGATCTCCTTCAGAGTGGACTGGTTGGATCTCTTTGCAGTCCAAGGGACTCTCAAGATCTTCTCCAATGCCACAGTTCAAAAGCATCAATTCTTCCACGCTCAGCTTTCTTCACAGTCCAACTCTCACATCCATATATGACCACAGGAAAAACCATAGCCTTGACTAGACGGACCTTAGTCGGCAAAGTAATGTCTCTGCTTTTGAATATACTATCTAGGTTGGTCATAACTTTTCTTCCAAGGAGTAAGCGTCTTTTAATTTCATGGCTGCAATCACCATCTGCAGTGATTTTGGAGCGCCCCAAAATAAAGTCTGACACTGTTTCCACTGTTTCCCCATCTAGTTCCCATGAAATGATGGGATCGGATGCCATGTTCTTCGTTTTCTGAATGTTGAGCTTTAAGCCAACTTTTTCACTCTCCTCTTCGATTTAGAACTTAACCATATTTATCAGCATCCTAGATGTAATAAAAATGCATTTGTTTATACAACTGCTATCAATAGGCAGTGCAAGAAGACTGTGATGTGAGAGTTGTAATGAACTGAGACATTATGTATCCTCTGTCTCTGTATGCTCACTCTCTCAGTCATGTCTGACTCTTTGTGACCCATGGCCTGTAGCCAACAAGGTTCCTCTGCCCGTGGAATTTCCCAGGCAACAATACTGGAGTGGTTTGTCATTCCATTCTCCAGGGGATCTTCCTGAAACAGGGATCAAACCTGTCTTCTGTGTCTCCTGGATTGCCGGGTGGATTCTTTACCACTGAGCCACCTGGGAAGCTCCTCTCCTCTCTCCAACTAAAGACAAATAATTTAGCTCTGGTCACAAAGAAACTCTCAAATAGTCTTCCTCCAAAGGAGCACAGAAGCACTGTATCCTGAGCATATGTATATTTGGCATCAGAATCAGCAGCTTTGCTTCTTTCTTCCTGAGCTCCAACCCAACCCTACCAATTTAAGTGTTCTGCAGATTAGACCCAGGTGATTCTGATCACACTTGTTCAAACACTGGGTAAGGAAAATATCCTGGAAATGTCACACCAGTCTTGCTGATGGGGATCCAGCAAGTATGTGAATANGCACTGTATCCTGAGCATATGCATATTTGGCATCAGAATCCGCAGCTTTGCTTCTTTCTTCCTGAGCTCCATCCCAACCCTACCGATTTAAGTGTTCTGCAGATGAGACCCAGGTGATTCTGATCACACTTGTTCAAACACTGGGTAAGGAAAATATCCTGGAAATGTCACACCAGTCTCGCTGATGGAGATCCAGCAAGTATGTGAATGTTTTATAATTCTATAATAAAATACATTGCAGATTCCTTTCCAAGCTATTTTGGCTCCGTGGCTAGTTTTACAGAACTGTTCTTTCTCTAGAAAGTCTTTTATTCGCATTGTTCCTAGAAAGACTGGTGATGCCCCTAATATCTGCTTCTGCCTGTGTTTATGCTAAGTTAGATACTGTACCTCTCTCCCACAGATGCACGCGGCAGTTTACTGAAAACAAGACCATCTTAGAAACTGCTAGACTTAATGCCTTCCTCTGGTAGCTCAGCTGGTAAAGAATATGCTTGCAATGCAGGAGAGCCCGGTTCAATTTCTGGGTCAGGAAGATCCACTGGAGAAGGGAAAGGTTTCCCACTCCAGTATTCTGGCCTGGAGAATTCAGTCCATGGGGTCTCAAAGAGTCAGACACAACTGAGTGACTTTCACTTTCACTTTAGACTTAATGCAATTTCTTCAAGCAGGATCAATCAACTGAGGTTTTTTCTAATGCTCTAGTATTTCTAGCATGCTATAGAATTAAAGGGATGATGCTTAGAGTTTGCTAGAATATTAATGCGTTATTAAATGTCATTTAAATATTCAATAATTTATATCAACACTTTAATTGTCATCATCCCCAAATAAATGCACTGTTGCTGTTTGAATTTGGAGGACTATTACTCCCTCACTGCATCTTGTTTGCTCAGTTTGTAGAAAGATTGCCAAGTTTTGATCTGCTCCATGGTTCCAACCAGTGATCTTCACAACGGGATTCATTACTCATAATAAAATTTGACAAGACCATGGAGTCATCAGGGAGAACCACCAATGAGATTGGAAACACCGCTTAAGACGCATGCTGTGCAATTATTATATTAAAGGCCAAAGTCACAGACACACCGATGGTGACCACAGTAATCACTGAAATAGTATCAAAATGGTTTCTGCTTATATTATTGAATTTGGTCTTCTCCATTTTTTAATTTGCATCTGGGATTTTTTGGCAATTGACATAAAAGCATTCGACACTAAGTTGTCTATCTTCGTATAACTTGCACATGATAGAAATGAGACTGGAAATTTTGCTCAGTGCGTGTGTGTGTTTAAATGAACACACAGGTGCTCTTGTTTATCTGAAACATGTTAATTTACCCAAACAAATATATATTGATAAAAGTCCTTTTTCTCCTACTGTTTCACATTTACAACTTCTGAAAGTTTTCCCCTTTGGTCAGTATTCATCTTTATCAATCAATTTTCATGAAACATGTCAAAACAATTAGAACACTAGATACTGGTTTAATCCATAGGCTTTTTAGTTTTAAAAGTTCTTTTATAATAGCATCTCCATGAGGAAAAAAAAATAGATTCTGTGAGTTTATATCACTCTTCTCTGACCCCAAACTATTTTAAATGACTTTATAATTATCCACAGCAGACCCAGCTGAGGCTGAGAAGAAATGGTAGGGGAATAAAATTTTCAGAATTTGCTTACTTTGTCTCTTACAATGGTAATAAATCTTACTAATTTAACCTAGGGGGGAAAAGATGATGTCATTTAAAAAATAATCTATATTTCTTTGATTATACCTAAAGTAAAAACTGTGGTTACAACAGTGATTCCCAAAGTAGTATCTGTACTTAAACCCCTAGGGGAGGACAGGTCCCTGAGTTGCTTTCTGGGACTCTGAGAGGTAGAAAGTATTTTAACAGAAACCTAACATGCAATTTGCCTTTTAAATTCTGTTGGCATTTGCCCTCATGTAGTAAAAGCAATAACGTTTGGAACAGAAAGTTAGTGCTTTATGGAAGACATACTACAGTCCGTGCTAATAAGAAAATACTTCTTGAAAATTTACAAAGCAACAAGTTGAATTTTTAGACCAAAGATTTGCCACTTAAACAAAGAGCATGCATATTTCTTCTGGAATGATTTGTGAGAAACACTGTTACAGTCAGACCTATCCAGGATGGAGTCCTCGTGTATCCATTCAACTCTGTGAACATGGTGAGTTACTAAAATTTCTCAGCCTCAGATTCTCCTTCAAATGAGGATAATACTTTGAAACATGAGGTTATTAATAAACATATATAAGTACCCAGTGTTATTCACAATAGCAAAGATATGGGAACAACACATATGCTCATCAAAGGATAAATGGATTGAAAAGATGTGGTATGTATTATATAACAGAATATTACCAGCCCTAAGAAAAGAAGATATTCTTTCAAGAGAACGTATTGTAAATAAGTAGGAAATAATCCATAGAGATAAAATTGTCAATTGTCTGCCTATATGAACACAGACAATATTATTGCATTATAATAACATAATGTGATAAACATTGCTGCATCAATTGTATTACAATATACAGATGTATCACATCACCTACCTTAAACTTATGCAATATTACATGTTAAATTTACTCAATAAAATAAAAACCCTGCTGATTACTTAGACTATGTAATTCAGCAAGAATTATTTTATCTTTCTACTCCCTTTCTCCAAATGAACGGCCATAAATCCTACCAAGAATTCTTTCACAGTAGTTGTTTAATATTTTTAACAGAACATGTGATTTCAAAAGGATGATTGGTTAGATACTGACATAAGTACAATGCTTTTGCTATCAAAAACTTGCTGCTACCTGCAAAGGATTTTGATCCAAAATTTATATCTTTCTAGAAAATTCCTTCCTAATTCACTCTTGGAAGGAATTTTATGACCAACTTAGACAACATATTAAAAAGCAGAGACATTACTTTGCCAACAAAGGTCTGTCTAGTCAAGGTTATGGTTTTTCCAGTGGTCATGTATGGATGTGAGAGTTGGACTATAAAGAAAGCTGAGCGTGGAAAAATGGATGCTTTTGAACTGTGGCATTGGAGAAGACTCTTGAGAGTCCCTTGGACTGCAAGGAGATCCAGCCAGTCCATTCTGAAGGAGATCAGTCCTGGGTGTTCCCTGGAAAAACTGATGCTGAAGCTGAATGTCCAATCCTTCGGCCACCTGATGCAAAGAGCTGACTCATTTGAAAAATTCTTGATGTTGGGAAAGATTGAGGGCAGGAGGAGAAGAGGATGACAGAGGATGAGATGGTTGGATGGCATCACCGACTCGATGGATATGGGTTTGGGTAGACTCCAGGAGTTGGTGATGGACAGGGAGGCCTGGCGTGCTGTGGTTCATGGGGTTGCAAAGAGTCGGACATGACTGAGTGACTGAACTGAAATGAAGTCACTCCTAACAGCTGCTTGATTAGCAATGAGTTTGTATATGACAGGTGGCCTTGAAATGCTTGGCTCTGTGTCTCTTCAGAGTAAAGTGAGTTGATGTTTTTACATCGCCCCTCTTTTGAAAGGTAAAACACAGACTCAGATACTGCAAAGCTTTATTCTTCTGTTAACTTTACATAGTTTAGGTAAGTAGCTCACGGTCCATTTCCTGAGACTAGAGAAAGACAAGACCTTAGCATGTGGTTGGTGCCAAAAGGTAACTACTGATCAGAAGGAAACATTTTCTGCCTGAATTAGGTCAATACACCTTCCCCCCGCAAGAGTCTGTCTTCTGTGTGCATCTCTTATCTTCAGGTTTGGGTCCTCTGCCACTCAGTGAGCTGGATGCAGAGATGAGATTAAGATCCTTTGAAATCCTCCAGAGCTGGTGGGATGTCTGATGTCTACAGGAGGCAACCATAACTCAAGAGTCCCTTCTTCTGGGAAGTGTGATAATAATTCTGATCTACAGAGCAATGGCATAAATGAACATGGGTCAATGTACACACATGGTTGGCCCAAGAAGCCCGCTGAAGATAAAATGTTCTGCTTAGATCTGAAGCTGTGTTTTGCATCCTCACTGAGAAGAATGCACATTTAATGGGCCTCTTGCTGGGATAGAGAACATGTGACCTCAAGGAAACAACTCAGATCCTGTTTGTGAGGACAGCCTGCACTCCTGGGTCAGGTAGACCCAGCTCATACCTGTGCCCACTCTTCCCCCAAGTGGGAGGAATGTCTTTAATAGGGTCTGGACACAGTGGAGGGACCACCCCAAGAAAGGACTGTTTGAAGGCAGAAGAGGGGATGGCAGGTGGAAACTGGCGAGAAGGCTTCCAGAGAAGTCTTCATGCTTTGACACTAAGTTGAAAACAAGTTTAGTGTCAAAGAATGAGGAAAAGGACCAGGAAATGTGAGTCAGCTCAGAGCTCAGAGCTTCCTCTTCAGATGTCTCTCACACTTCAGTTTTCAGCTGAACACACCAACATATTGTTGTTGTTCAGTCACTAATTCATGTATGACATTTTGCGACCCCATGGATTGCAGCATGTCAGGCTTCCCTGTCCTTCACTATCTCCTTGAGTTTGTCCAAACTCAAGTCCATTGAGTCGGTGATGCCATCCAACCATCTGATCCTCTGTCATCCTTTTCTCCTCTGCCTTCAATCTTTCCCAGCATGAGGGTCTTTTCCAGTGAGTGGGCTCTTTATATCAGTTATAAAAGCGTAAAAGCCAAAGCTGAAGCTGAAGCTTCAACATCAGTTCTTCCAATTGATCTTCAAGTTGATGGATATACCAACTATCTGGTGTAAATCAGAGACAACTATCAAATAAAATTTCAAGGGACTTATGCAAAGGAAGAAGCTCTTATTTAACATTTAAAGAGGGGGATGGTGAGAAGGCACAATGTGATTCACCCAGGTGGGCTGTGCCACTTAGACACACCAAGGAGAAGCCGTGTTGCCTGCGAGTATATGGAATTGGCTAGTATGACACATAGCTCACTGAGAAAACTGCCTGAAACTGCCCAATGATATCTTCTAAGAACAAAAATAATCTTCCAGCAAGGTTATTGAGCACTTATTACAGACTTTATAATAATAATAGTAATAACTAATAATGGTTAAAGTTTACCTCTCTAGACTTCCCTGGTAGCTAAGCTGGTAAAGAATCTGCCTGCAATGCAAGAGACCCTGGTTTGATTCCTGGGTCAGGAAGATCTCCTGGAGAGAAGAAACATTACCCACTCCAGTATTCAGGGGCTTCTTGGTGGCTCAGATGGTTAAGAATCTGCCTGCAATGCATAAGACCTTGGTTCCATCCTTGGGTTGGGAAGATCCCCTGGAGGAAGGCATAGCACTCCAGTATTCCACTCCAGTATTCTTGCCTGGAGATTCTCCATGGACAGAGGAGCCTGGTGGGCTTCAGTCCACGGAGTCTCAAAGAGTTAGACACAACTGAGTGACTAAGCACAGCACACAAAGTTTATCTAATGGGATATTGTATCACACTTTGATACAAATTTTATATGGAAACCAATAATAAAGCCACACAAATGTTTCAAAGCTAAATGAAGCACAGATAATGAATGTAACAAGTACCTGGAATCCAGAGAAAGAAGAGATTTAAACTCTTCCAAAAGGATTGGCTTGGAGCATAAAAATCTCCCCTGAATTTGCAGACTGAAGGAGTAAAGAGCAGTAATGAGTGCTGGGCATGGAAGGGGAAGAGAATGACTTGGCACTTGTGGAGAAGGTGTTGTGGATTCACAGAGGAGGTTTCCCTTGAGCTGCAGCTGGAAGAAGACTGCTGCACGAGGGTTTACACAGGCAAGTGGAGTGGGCTATAGTCAAGAGGCATAGGAGAAGCTGAGCGCCCCATCCTTCAGGAAGGAGAAGCCGTTGCAGCAGGTTTGTGCCTCATCATGAAGCCCAGGCAAGCAGAGTGCAGATTACACATGCGCCCTGAATGCACAGGAAACGTCTGGGACTTTCTGGGTGGCTTGAGTTAACGACTCCTCTGATTTAATATGAGCTGTTAAAACGAATCACTGCATTTCGACCAAATTATCATACCACCGAAAACGCTCGTCAGCCTGTCACTGCTGAGGCTGCAACTTGAACCCTCTGATGATTTAACTTTCCTGCAATATTCCGTCTTCTTAACATAAAACTGTAGACAAATGACTCGGCTGCACACAGACATTCTTTTAATATTTTTCAGGCAGCTTCTTTATGAGTCCAGGGACCCTCTGCCCCTCAACTCAGTGGAAAAGCTTAGCATGAGAATCTTGGCTGCAAAACCCAACATTCTGCACTAGCAGATGGAGAGCATGGCCATTTTTGAAATGGAACAAATGTATGAATTTAATTAGAGAGGAGTTGACAAGCTCCTTTCCTTTAGTTGCATAATGTTGAAGACAACTGTGATAAGGTACATGCTTTCTTATTTCTTACCATGATAAATGGTTGCAGCATTTTCTCATTTTTCTTTTTTTTCTGATTTTCTATATGTCTTCCTCACTTTATGAGCTCATTAACAATATTGTTTATGCATTTTTTTTCAGGTTGGTGGCAAAGACTGGCTATCTCTGTGATGCTGTGAACCTGTGGGCCCTGAATTTATGGCTGTCAGAAAGCTTGCAGCAGCCTGCCTTTGAGACCACGAGAGTCTCCCTACTTGAGCGATTTGTCAGGGAAATTGTAAATTGGATCAGGTGCAATCTCTTCAGAGGAGTGGTCTCAGTGCATTCTGTTATTTTTATAGGGGATGCTTTAGGGGCATAATCTCTGGCCTAATAACAAATTAAAGAGCTAAGGACAAAGGAAGCACACTTAATCTCAGTCCAGTTCTTGATATTAAGCAGCACCAATTTTCCAAGTGTCAATATGAATGGAGTGCTTGTAGAACTCTCAACAGACAGAAACCCCCTCCTAACATGTTTGACCCATTAAAGGATTAAATGGGAAACTGGGGGGTTGTGTGGACAGATGAGTCACGAGCAAGAATTTTTTTACTCTTAGGTATTTTTTTTACTTGTAAAATGGTTATAATACCATCTTACTTACATTTTAGACTAAGGCCGATAAAGAGCAATGATATATGTACACAAACTAGAGGCATTCAGACGTTAAGGATAAACACATTATTGAGCCGTTCACTAACCATGGCCTGGGAGGCTCCCTCAAAAGCCTGGGCCAGGCCACCTGTTCCTTGAGGACCCCCAGCATCTGAACTACATCGGATTATGGAAATCTTCTATTCTCTTTGGGACTCATTGTAACTATTCATCTGCCTGCTGAAATCTGGCCCCTCATGGACTGCAGTGATGCATGGAGAGGAAATTACGGTTGGGGGACAGTGAGTAGACATTGAGACTGATTCTCCAGCTTTTTCTATGTCACATGGAATGATGATGGCTCAAGATGTGACTCAGAATATGTCACATGGCCCTGGAAAGTGGAAATAGAGGAATCCTTTATGTAGTCACTGAACAAACACATATCAAGTAATTGCCATCAATCAGTCCCATGTTCAATATGTGAGAATGCAGAACAGATATCATTCCTTCTCCTTTGAGAAGAGTTTAGCGGCAGACACCTACCATAAAGAGTAAAACGACATCCTCAGGTGATCAGGACTCCAGGGAACAAAGCAGGGAGGGGGCAGGTGGTGAGTGGTGAAATGACATCGCTGTTCCAGAAATGTTTAAGATGAGTCGTGAAGGCATAAAAGAAGCCCATCAGGAGAAGAACACAGAGAGGGAGCATCCAGACTGAAGATACAGCCCGTATGCAGGTCTTCAGGCAGAAAGGGACTCTCATTTCTGAGGAGACATAGACTCACATTAAGGGCAATGTGTCTCCACAAAGGATGCTCTGAAGTCCCAACCCCAGGGACTTCTGAATGCAGCCTTCTTTGGAAGTAGGGTGTTGGCTCAAACTAATGTCCATTGAGTCGGTGATGCCATCCAACCACCTCATCCTCGGTCATCCCCTTCTCCTCCTGCCCTCAATCTTTCCCAGCACCAGGGCCTTTTCCAATGTTGGCTCTTCCCATCAGGTGGGCAAAATCTTCGAGCTTCAGCATCAGTTCTGCCAATGTGTATGCAGGCATGATTTCCTTTAGGGTTGACTAATTTGATCTTCTTCCTATCCAAGGGATTCTCAACAGTCTTCTCTAGCACCACAGTTTGAAGGCATCTAATGTTAAAATTAGAGCATTTTATTCACCATGTTTCATTAACTTATTATGCATAATTCTTCTGCATGAACTTCTCTTCAAAGTTAAGGTCAAGGGTTATGCTACACACAAAGCCATTCTGTCTGAACTTAGGTCTAAATTCAAAGATTGGTATTTCACTTTAGACATGAGAAGTATGGGACTCAGAATAGATTACTTAATGGTTCAGTGTTCTCTTCACTCCATAATTCTTAACATGAAGGTGGTAGGCTTGAAATATGTTTAGAAATTTGCAAGCTGCAATATGCTCTCTGAAATTATAAACACATGATGTCTATACATATTAGGTATGGTTTCAGGAACATATAAAAACCAAAATTGTAGAAAATCTTTAGTCTCTGCTATCTAGTATGAAATAGGTTGTCTTGGATATTACAATAAATAGAAAATACAAAATTCATGTTGGTAGCAACTGTGAGTTTATTTTTAAGTGATATTAACTGTCAGCACATCGTGTTCAAAATGGCCTTTGGCAGGTGATCCTAGGAAGTAAAGCTGTGTTGCTATTAAAAGTCTATAACAGGAAGTGATTATATTAGAACAATGTATTGTAATCCTGGAATATTAAAAGCAAAGTGAACCCTGGATAATCATGATCAGATTATTTTTAGGGCCAGTGCTCTTGGAATGGGGCTGTGGACCCCGGTGATTACAGGATGAGGACATTTCAGTGCTGAGAGGCTGACACCTGTTCCGATAGTGGGGCTCGCTTTGAGAGACTCACTAAGGAACCAGAGGAGAGGGGCCCATTCACTGAAATGTGAGTCCTAATGCGTTAAAAACATGCATGTTCTTCAGCGCATCTAGTCTACACTCCTTCTGAATTAAAGATCAGTGAAATGGAAACATGAAAGAATGTGTAGAAAAAGTATTCAGGGGAATATTAGTAGTGTGAAAAGCAAAGCTCAGATAAGACCTCTCAAATGCTTTACAGTTGTCCCTGGGCAGAGGACAACTTGAATGCAATCCTGGGAAGCCACAGAACAGCACAGTCCACAAGGTCATGGTTGGTACTGAATACAGCCACAACACATGGCAGAGAGAAAAAGGAAATTACAGTTTCAAAATTATATAGCGTATTCTTTCACTCTATAAAAAATGTAATGTTTACAATACTTCATTACTGACCTCTGTATCATATTTCCTCTCACTTTCTAATGTATTACATTACAAGATTTTTCTGAAAAAAAAAGTTTATTTTTCAAAATGTGCAACTTATTACATAAACAAGTACAAACAAGGATTACGTAAACAAGCATAGTTCTGTATAAAAAGTAATACATGTTTGCCCAGGAGGTTACATATGGACTGTTCACAGTAACATACAAAGTTGCTGATGAAACTGGTTTTGTGACCCTTGGTCTACTCCTGTAATTTGCTATTTACCAGGAAACACGTCGTCACAGGGGGTTACAACTACTGTTAGTCAGCAAATGGCCCAGTTTTCTAAGGCATCATATTCCCTGAGAATGTCTTTCAGTTCAGTTCAGTCTCTCAGTAGTGCTGACTCTTTGTGATCCCGTGAATCACAGCACGCCAGGCCTCCCTGTCCGTCACCAACTCCCAGAGTTCACTCATACTCACATCCATCAGTCAATGATGGCGTCCAGCCATCTCATCCTCTGTCATCCCCTTCTCCTCCTGCCCCCAATCCCTCCCAGCATCAGAGTCTCTTCCAGTGAGTCAACTCTTCACATGAGGTAGCCAAAGTACTGGACTACTGGAGTATTTTGCATCATTCCTTCCGAAGAACACCCAGGGCTGATCTCCTTTAGGATGGCCGGTTGGATCTCCTTGCAGTCCAGGAGACTCTCAAGAGTCTTCTCCAACACCACAGTTCAAAAGCATCAATTCTTCGGCACTCAGCTTTCTCCACAGTCCAACTCTCGCATCCATACATGATCACTGGAAAAACCATAGCATTGACCAGATGGACTTTGACCAGATTGATTTGTTTGCCAACAAAGGTTGGTAACTAATGTCTCTGCTTTTCAGTATGCTATCTAGGTTGGTCATATCTTTTCTTCCAAGGAGTAAGCATCTTTGAATTTCATGGCTGCAATCACCATCTGCAGTGATTTTGAAGCCCCCCAAAATAAAATCTGACACTGTTTCCACTGTTTCCCCATCTATTTCCCATGAAGTGATGGGACCAGATCCATGATCTTAGTTTTCTGAATGTTGAGCTTTAAGCCAACTTTCTCACTCTCCTCTTTCACTTTCATCAAGAGGCTCTTTCATTCTTCTTCACTTTCTGCCATAAGGGTGGTGTTATCTGCATATCTGAGGTTATTGATATTTCTCCTGGCAATCTTGATTCCAGCTTGTGTTTCTTCTAGTCCAGCATTTCTCATGATGTACTCTGCATAGAAGTTAAATAAGCAGGGTGACAATATACAGCCTTGACGTACTCCTTTTTTTATTTGGAACCAGTCTGTTGTTCTATGTCCAGTTCTAACTATTGCTTCCTGACCTGCATATAGGTTTCTCAGGAGGCTGGTCAGGTGGTCTGGTATTCCCATCTCCTGCACACAAGC
>SJYW01034429.1:37446-48286 GCA_006410735.1 Raphicerus campestris | reverse complement strand
ACTTTCACCAATGGTTAGAACTGGACAATAAATTGGCTGGAATCAATGTCTATCATTTGCATCGGAGAGAGACTTAAATGTAGGCAAAATAGTGTAAAAGTTTTACAGTGGACAAAAGGGAAGTCTCCACTTGTGTTCTAAAATTGTTAGCATGGGTGAGCTGGAGAGGAGATATCCCATGTGACTGCATAAGGAACCATATGGTTTTCTTTGATTCTAAATAGGAACAAGAGCAGATAATTAGGGAAGCTAGTAGTTAGGGATAAAATACAATTGCTAAAATTGATAGTTGTGGATTGTGGGTCAGAGTTCTATTGTGTACAGACGGTTTGATTTTTATCAAGTTTGTGTATTTCATCTCTGGACAGCTGCTCAGAAGGGCTTCCCTGGTGGCTCAGACAGTAGAGTGTCTGCCTGCGATGCGGGAGATCTGGATCAGGAAGATCTCCTGGAGAAGGACATGGCAACCCACTCCAGTACTCTTGCCTGGAAAATTCCATGGATGGTGGGCTACAGTCCACGGGTTCACAAAGAGTTGGACACAACTTAGAGACTTCACTTTCACTTTTCACTTTAGCTGCTCAGATGAGTGCATCTTTTCTCAAACACAAGCAGTCATCTATGCTTTGTCTTTCAGATTGGATGCTGAGATAGAACTGAATTGCAAATGAATAACTATTGCTGTAACTTCCTGTGTCTCAGTTGACTAAAATAAGACATTTTCTTGGGAACAATGATGACTATGTTCATAAAGATTTGCAGTTAAATTTCAAATATAAGTTGTAAATAAAACTTTCTTTTCCTTTAGAATGCTAATGCTACAGAATGTAAGTTATTTTCTTGAACCTCAATTTTCATATTCAGAAGAAAAACACAGGGTGCCTGAGCTCCTGCCAAGCTCTCTCATGCTGATTTTGTAAAGTGCTTTGATTTGTGCAAAACTATAAAAATTAAGACATTTACTCCAGGAGTTTAAGGATGGCAGTTAATTCAGAATTCCAGCTTGTGATCATTTCCTTAGCATCCAGTTTTCTACTTGCCTTTGGAGTAACAGACTCCATCTAAATGAAGCCTGATTCATTCAACAATATCCAAGGACTATAACTTTTTAAAAAGCACTTAATTGTTTCTAATTAATCTGTTCCAACTCCTTTTCCACATACACAAAAGTGCCAATAATTATATTTTTCTCAAATTGGCCGTAAATTTAACTATGACATGAGGAAAGATAATTAATTATAAAAAGAAACTTTTGAAAGCTATTTAGAGAAAAGAAGAAAGCTTACTTCAGTTTGCAGCTAATCAGTTCTCCTTATTAAATATTCAGAAGTTCTCCTCCCTGTGGATGGTAAAGAAACCTCTATTTAAACATATTGAATCCTCGGACAACTGTTAAAGTCCTTTAGGGAAATCCCTAAACCCCTTCTACAGAGAAAAACCACAACTGGTGAATTATTNACAATAAACGTAAGTGGATAGAGCTGAATATTCTCCAGGAAGGCGGCCTGGAAGAAAACCTGTCTTCCACTTGGGTCCTTGCAGCCATGCATCTCACAAGTACTCTACTCTCAAATGTGACCTGGGCCAGCAGAACCTAAGTGATGGAGTCAGCCAGGTATGGGTGTGGTTTCAGAGCAGCAGAGCTCAGAGTTGGGGGTCACACAGAACACAAGGTGTCTCTCGATGCATCTTTTCTCAACCTTGTGGTTGTGAGTGTGGTCACTAGAACTCACTTCCTGAAACTTTCCCTGCCTCACTTGTACAACATGGGTGAGGATAATGCCTACGTCTTGGAACAATTGGGAAAACAGAAGAATGGGATGTAGAAACACACAGAGCACAGTGCCCACCCCGTCCTCGCTCTGATTTTCTACTGAGAGCAGTCAGACCACCATACCATGCGGTACCCAGCATGAAGGCCATGAGTAGCGTTCCAGCTTCTGACACCTACAGGGACACCCAGGAAGATTCACCAGTTCCATAGTCTGTTTTCCAAAGGTCCAGAATATAAATCTGAACCCTCTTGGTGAAAATTAGCATCTGAGAAGGTAACAGAATTTACCTGTGAAAATAGTAATATTACATATCCTGAGGGGCTGCAAAATGCTCGCAGTTATGATCATACACCATTGTGAATGTGACTGTCTCAGGCTTTGAAAGCTAACCGCAGCCTAATGCATGAAGTAGAATCTGAGTGTGAGTTTTCCAAAATCTGTTTCCTTGTGGTGGGAGACCAGATAAAATTGTAGATTTATTTTCTCCTCAAAAATAAAATGCCAGTCAAAACCAATTATTGTTACCTCTGTGCTCGAGTTCATAAAAACCCGGCAGTAATGTGAAAGACACTGAAAACTTGCTGATTTTAGAATAATAATGACTTTTTAAAAATGGCTGACACCAACAAGATGTTTGTTACAGGTGACATAAGGGTGGAATGTAACCAGTGTATCTAATTTGAAAGGCTTGGTGACATTGTGTGAGCTGCATTTTTTGATGATCTATCTAATATTTTAGTTGCATTTTGGTTTTTATGCTCAGATAAACCCAACAACATCACAATGGATTATCTTCAGATGTAGAAGAAACTGTGATTGTTCTAAGCATTATTTTCAAAAAGAATTCCTCACGCTGCATGGAGATTTTAAAACAAAATTGTATTGGAGTATAGCTGCTTTACAATGTTATGTTAGCTTCTGCTGAACAATGAAGGGAATTAGCCATGCGTATACATATATCCACTCTTTTTTGGATTTCCTTCCCATTTATGTCACCTCAGAGCATTGAAGAGTTTCCTGTGCTCTGGAGTAGGTTCTCATTTAGTCATTTATTTTATACATAGTATCAATAGTGTATTTATATATGTGCAATGTACAATGTATATTTATATATACTGAACATAGATACAATCTCAACTGTGTATGCGTCAATTCCAGTTCCCAAATTCTTCCTTTCCCCTTTCTCCCCTTGGTGTCCATACATTTGTTCTCTATGTCCTTGTCTCTGTTCTGCCCTGCAAGTAGGTTGCTGCTACTGCTGCTAAGTCGCTTCAGGCATGTCCGACTCTGTGTGACCCCATAGATGGCAGCCCACCACACTCCCCCGTCCCTGGGATTCTCCAGGCAAGAACACTGGAGTGGGTTGCCATTTCCTTCTCCAATGCATGAAAGTGAAAAGATATAACATATATGTGCTAATGTATGATTTTTATCTGATTTCCTTCACTCTATATTATAGTCTCTAGGTCCATCATGTGGAAATTTTTTTGTCAATCTAAGGTCTGTCTAGTCAAGGCTATGGTCTTCCCAGCAGTCATGTATGGATGTGAAAGTTGGACTATAAAGAAAGCTGAGCATGGAAGAATTGATGCTTTTGAACTGTGGCATTGGAGAAGACTATTGAGAGTCCCTTGGACTTCAAGGAGAGCCAACCAGTCCATCTTAAAGGAGATCAGTCTTGAGTGTTCACTGGAAGGACTGATGTTGAGGCTGAAAGTCCAATCTTTTGGCTACCTGGTAGGAAGAGCTGACTCATTTGAAAAGACCTTGATGCTGGGAAAGATTGAAGGCAGGAGAAGGGGATGACCAAAGATGAGATGATTCAATGGCATCACTAACTCAATGGGAATGAGTATGAGTAAACTCCGGGAGTTGGTGATAGACAGGGAGGCCTCGCATGCTGCAGTCTGTGGGGTTGCAAAGAGTAGGACACGATGGGGCGACTGAACTGAAATGAACTTCCTAGAATGATAATTTCTAAATGGTAATCAGTGTGTTGGGGAAAACACACCCTATGCCACGCATAGCTCTTGAACTGTTGCTTTGAGGGGCAAGTGAAGAAACCCGTTGGGACCGTGGGCACCTGGGCTGTGACGGGGTGAGATCGGATACCCTGAAGACCCACCACTCCCCTCATACTCACTAACATAGCTGGAAGTACCATTGCCGTCTTATTTGCTCTGGAACCACGTGCCAGTACCAGATCAATTTTTAATGATCAATTGACTGTGAAGCTCAAGATTTTCCCTTCATGCCCCTCATCAACAAATTGGTCCCTAATTTCCAAGAGACAAAGGTGTCTCTTCAGTTAGAGAGGTGCTTATATCCTAGAGAGATGTAATGGAAAATCAGAAACAATCTGAACTGGGAAAATGTAATTTCACTGCCATGCATAACGGCATAGAAATAGGAAGGAGCCAGCTGTCCATATTTAAAGCCAGGCTTCAGCAATACATGAACCATGAACTTCCAGAGGTTCAAGCTGGTTTTAGAAAAGGCAGAGGAACCAGAGATCAAATTGCCAACATCCGCTGGATCATGCAAAAAGCAAGAGAGTTCCAGAAAAACATCTATTTCTGCTTTATTGACTATGCCAAAGTCTTTGACTTTGTGGATCACAATAAACTGTGGAAAATTCTTCAAGAGCTGGGAAGATCAGACCACCTGACCTGTCTCTTGAGAAATCTATATGCAGCTCAGGAAGCAACAGTTAGAACTGGACATGGAACAACAGACTGGTTCCAAATACAAAAAGGAGTACGTAAAGGCTGTATATTGTTATCCTGCTTACTTAACTTATATGCAGAGCACATCATGAAAAACACTGGGCTGGAAGAAGCACAAGCTGGAATCAAGACTGTCAGGAGAAATATCAATAACCTCAGATATGCAGATGCTGCTGCTGCTGCTGCTGCTAAGTTGCTTCAGTTGTGTCTGACCCTGTGCGACCCCATAGACAGCAGCCCACCAGGCTCTCATGTCCCTGGGATTCTCCAGACAAAAACACTGGAGTGAGTTGCCATTTCCTTCTCCAATGCATGAAAGTGAAAAGTGAAAGTGAAGTCGCTCAGTCGTGCCCAACTCTTAGCGACCCCATGGACTGCAGCCTACCAGGCACCTTCATCTATGGGATTTTCCAGGCAAGAGTACAGGAGTGGGTTGCCATTGCCTTCTCCAATATGCAGATGACACCACCCTTATGGCAGAAAGTGAAGAAAAACTAAGGAGCTTCTTGATAAAAGTGAAAGAGGATAGTGACAAAGTTGGCTTAAAGCTCAACATTCAGAAGACTAAGATCATGGCATCCGGTCCCATCACTTCATGGGGAATAGATGGGGAAACAGTGGAAATAGTGGCTGACTATTTTTCTGGGCTCCAAAATCACTGCANCCTGCCCCAAATGAACCTGTGCAAGGGCACCAAACTACCCCTCTCCAAATTCATCAGTACTACCCCCTCATCAGCCCACCATACATCATCACCCCTATGAACTTGTAAGAATCTTTTTGCCTAACTTGCTTTTTAGCAGAAAGGTGGACAGGCAGAAAGAAAAAATAAAAAGGCATAATGAATAGATAAACTGTCCTGGGGCCATGGAGCGCAGTGTAATCTAGAAAGCACGGCTGGGGAAATTTCTTTTAACTTCTCAGCTGACTCCTTTGGAAGCTGGTAGAATCTAGTGTGTACATTCTGGTCTTTTCTCTGCATCGTTTTAAGCATCATCTGACGGAAATTTCCTTGGGAGAACTGACCAGACATGAGGGGAATGTGCTGTGTTCTCAGGTGACACGGAAAGTTCCCGCACGTATAATCCGTTATGAAGACGGAGGCTCTCCCCGTCTGGTTTTTTTTTTGACAGCACAACCCAGAGGAAGTGATGTGCAGACCTCATCTCTCTCTAGCATCCTGAGCTCTCAGCCTGTCTGAGCAGAGTGTCACTTTGACGATGCTCTTTCTTTTCTTCCCCTGGGACATGTCCTTCCCATCTTCATCTTCTCTCCTTGCAGCTCTCCCTGGAAGTGGGATGCACAATCACAGCCCAGTCTGGGGATGACAAGCCCCCACTGCCATACGACTTCAGCCAAACGTCCCTGGAGTCCACTGGCGGCCTCTTAATTGGCCCCCACGGCTGGCTCTCTGCTCACGCCCTGCTCCAAAATTAGAAGCATTTGATGCAGACAAAAGCTCCTGAAATTCCACTTCCTGACACCCGGCCCGTCCATCCTCACTCTAAGAGACACACAGCATTACAGACAAGCAGCTTCCTCCCAGCAGTTACACAAAGGTCAGAAAACTCTCAGAGAATCAAAGCAAAGTAAATGTCTGCCTGGGAATTACCAAATGTGTGTGTGCATGGAAAGCCAGATCTTGTAAAAGATAAATACCGTAGACAGAAAGCTGAGGTACCTTTGTGTTCTCACCGTTTACTGTGAGATTTACAAAGTCCAAGCTTCTCAGTCTTACATTTGGTGCTGCATTCAGAGGCCTCCACTGTCTGCTGTCATTTATTATCAGCCTCACACCTGCTCCCCTCTGCTCTCCCTTCCCCGCATTTCTGGGAGATGGAGTTTTCATTTTAGTTTAGATCAAATGTTCATTATGCGACCATTTAGGTGTGGCCAGGAACTTAAGGTCATCTCCTTTAAAAATAATGCATTTCAGAAGTGTTTTAAAAGGATGCTGAAAAATAGTTTTTTTTCAATATTTATAACTGAAGAAAACAAAAATTAGACCAAGGTCTCTACTCCTCCCACTTTCAGCAGTAGCAAGAAGGAAAACAAGTTACTATGCTCTCTGA
The DNA here is from genome assembly GCA_006410735.1 of Raphicerus campestris. Taxonomy (NCBI): domain Eukaryota; kingdom Metazoa; phylum Chordata; class Mammalia; order Artiodactyla; family Bovidae; genus Raphicerus; species Raphicerus campestris. Next base: position 41,713 of record SJYW01034429.1, on the reverse strand, counting down.
AATGAAAGTGAAGTTCGCTCAGTTTTGTCCAACTCTTTGTGACCCTATGGACTACACGCTCCATGGAATTCTCCAGGCCAGAATACTGGAGTGGGTAGCTGTTCCCTTCTCCAGGGAATCTTCCCAACTCAGAGATCGAACCCAGGTCTCCGGCATTGCAGGTGGATTCTTCATCAGCTAAGTCACAAGGGAAGCCCGAAACCACATCCATATCCGGCCAACTCCATGACTCAGGTTCTGCAGCCCTGGGGCAAGTTCAAGAATGGAGTACTTGTGAGACGCGAGGACGTTACATCTGGTGGCTGACATTGGGGAAAGAGGCAGGCTACAGTCCATACGGTCGCAAAAGAGTCAGACACAAGTTAGCAACTAAACAATAAACGTAAGTGGATAGAGCTGAATATTCTCCAGGAAGGTGGCCTGGAAGAAAACCTGTCTTCCACTTGGGTCCTTGCAGCCATGCATCTCACAAGTACTCTACTCTCAAATGTGACCTGGGCCAGCAGAACCTAAGTGATGGAGTCAGCCAGGTATGGGTGTGGTTTCAGAGCAGCAGAGCTCAGAGTTGGGGGTCACACAGAACACAAGGTGTCTCTCGATGCATCTTTTCTCAACCTTGTGGTTGTGAGTGTGGTCACTAGAACTCACTTCCTGAAACTTTCCCTGCCTCACTTGTACAACATGGGTGAGGATAATGCCTACGTCTTGGAACAATTGGGAAAACAGAAGAATGGGATGTAGAAACACACAGAGCACAGTGCCCACCCTGTCCTTGCTCTGATTTTCTACTGAGAGCAGTCAGACCGCCATACCATGCGGTACCCAGCATGAAGGCCATGAGTAGCGTTCCAGCTTCTGACACCTACAGGGACACCCAGGAAGATTCACCAGTTCCATTGTCTGTTTTCCAAAGGTCCAGAATATAAATCTGAACCCTCTTGGTGAAAATTAGCATCTGAGAAGGTAACAGAATTTACCTGTGAAAATAGTAATATTACGTATCCTGAGGGGCTGCAAAATGCTCGCAGTTATGATCATACACCATTGTGAATGTGACTGTCTCAGGCTTTGAAAGCTAACCGCAGCCTAATGCATGAAGTAGAATCTGAGTGTGAGTTTTCCAAAATCTGTTTCCTTGTGGTGGGAGACCAGATAAAATTGTAGATTTATTTTCTCCTCAAAAATAAAATGCCAGTCAAAACCAATTATTGTTACCTCTGTGCTCGAGTTCATAAAAACCTGGCAGTAATGTGAAAGACACTGAAAACTTGCTGATTTTAGAATAATAATGACTTTTAAAAAATGGCTGACACCAACAAGATATTTGTTACAGGTGGCATAATGGTGGAATTTAACCAATGTATCTAATTTGAAAGGCTTGGTGACATTGTGTGAGCTGCATTTTTTGATGATCTATCTAATATTTTAGTTGCATTTTGGTTTTTATGCTCAGATAAACCCAACAACATCACAATGGATTATCTTCAGATGTAGAAGAAACTGTGATTGTTCTAAGCATTATTTTCAAAAAGAATTCCTCACGCTGCATGGAGATTTTAAAACAAAATTGTATTGGAGTATAGCTGCTTTACAATGTTATGTTAGCTTCTGCTGAACAATGAAGGGAATTAGCCATACGTATACATATATCCACTCTTTTTTGGATTTCCTTCCCATTTATGTCACCTCAGAGCATTGAAGAGTTTCCTGTGCTCTGGAGTAGGTCCTCATTTAGTCATTTATTTAATACATAGTATCAATAGTGTATTTATATATGTGCATGTACAATGTATATTTATATATATTGAACATAGATACAATCTCAGCTGTGTATGCGTCAATTCCAGTTCCCAAATTCTTCCTTTCCCCTTTCTCCCCTTGGTGTCCATACATTTGTTCTCTATGTCCTTGACTCTGTTCTTCCCTGCAAGTAGGTTGCTGCTACTGCTGCTAAGTCACTTCAGTCATGTCTGACTCTGTGTGACCCCATAGATGGCAGCCCACCACACTCCCCCGTCCCTGGGATTCTCCAGGCAAGAACACTGGAGTAGGTTGCCATTTCCTTCTCCAATGCATGAAAGTGAAAAGATATTACATATATGTGCTAATGTATGATTTTTATCTGATTTCCTTCACTCTATATGATAGTCTCTAGGTCCATCATGTGGAAATTTTTTTGTCAATCTAAGGTCTGTCTAGTCAAGGCTATGGTTTTCCCAGCAGTCATGTATGGATGTGAAAGTTGGACTATAAAGAAAGCTGAGCGTGGAAGAATTGATGCTTTTGAACTGTGGCATTGGAGAAGACTATTGAGAGTCCCTTGGACTTCAAGGAGAGCCAACCAGTCCATCTTAAAGGAGATCAGTCTTGAGTGTTCACTGGAAGGACTGATGTTGAGGCTGAAAGTCCAATCTTTTGGCCACCTGGTGGGAAGAGCTGACTCATTTGAAAAGACCTTGATGCTGGGAAAGATTGAAGGCAGGAGAAAGGGATGACAGAAGATGAGATGATTCAATGGCATCACTAACTCAATGGGAATGAGTTTGAGTAAACTCTGGGAGTTGGTGATAGACAGGGAGGCCTCACGTGCTGCAGTCCGTGGGGTTGCAAACAGTAGGACACGATGGAGCGACTGAACTGAAATGAACTTCCTAGAATGATAATTTCTAAATGGTAATCTGTGTGTTGGGGAAAACATACCCTATGCCAGGCATAGCTCTTGAACTGTTGCTCTGAGGGGCAAGTGGAGAAACCCATTGGGACCGTGGGCACCTGGGCTGTGACGGGGTGAGATCAGATACCCTGAAGACCCACCACTCCCCTCATACTCACTAACACAGCTGGAAGTACCATTGCCGTCTTATTTGCTCTGGACCCACATGCCAGTACCCGATCAATTTTTAATGATCAATTGACCGTGAAGCTCAAGATTTTCCCTTCATGCCCCTCATCAACAAATTGGTCTCTAATTTCCAAGAGACAAAGGTGTCTCTTCAGTTAGAGAGGTGCTTATATCCTAGAGAGATGTAATGGAAAATCAGAAACAATCTGAACTGGGAAAATGTAATTTCACTGCCATGCATAACGGCATAGAAATAGGAAGGAGCCAGCTGTCCATATTTAAAGCCAGGCTTCAGCAATATGTGAACCATGAACTTCCAGAGGTTCAAGCTGGTTTTAGAAAAGGCAGAGGAATCAGAGATCAAATTGCCAACATCCGCTGGATCATGGAAAAAAGCAAGAGAGTTCCAGAAAAACATCTATTTCTGCTTTATTGACTATGCCAAAGCCTTTGACTTTGTGGATCACAATAAACTGTGGAAAATTCTTCAAGAGCTGGGAAGATCAGACCACCTGACCTGTCTCTTGAGAAATCTATATGCAGCTCAGGAAGCAACAGTTAGTACTGGACATGGAACAACAGACTGGTTCCAAATACAAAAAGGAGTACGTCAAGGCTGTATATTGTTATCCTGCTTACTTAACTTATATGCAGAGCACATCATGAAAAACACTGGGCTGGAAGAAGCACAAGCTGGAATCAAGANAAACAGACTGGTTCCAAGATGGGAAAGTGATACCTGAAGGCTGTATATTGTTATCCTGCTTACTTAACTTATATGCAGAGCACATCATGAAAAACACTGGGCTGGAAGAAGCACAAGCTGGAATCAAGACTGTCAGGAGAAATATCAATAACCTCAGATATGCAGATGCTGCTGCTGCTGCTGCTGCTAAGTTGCTTCAGTTGTGTCTGACCCTGTGCGACCCCATAGACAGCAGCCCACCAGGCTCTCATGTCCCTGGGATTCTCCAGACAAAAACACTGGAGTGAGTTGCCATTTCCTTCTCCAATGCATGAAAGTGAAAAGTGAAAGTGAAGTNGGCAGGTTAGGTGGTCTGGTATGCCCATCTTTTGAAGAATTTTCCACAGTTTCTTGTGATCCACACAGTCAAAGGCTTTGGCATACTCAATAAAGCAGAAATAGATGTTTTTCTGGAACTCTCTTGCTTTTTCCATGATCCAGCAGATGTTGGCAATTTGATCTCTGGTTCCCCTGCCTATTCTACAACCAGCTTGAACATCAGGGAGTTCACAGTTCACATGTTGGTGAAGCCTGGCTTGGAGAATTTTGAGCATTGCTTTACTAGCATGTGAGATGAGTGCAACTGTGCAGTAGTTTGAGCTTTCTTTTGCATTGCCTTTCTTTGGGATTCGAATGAAAACTGACCTTTTCCAGTCCTGTGGCCACTGCTGAGTTTTCCA
>SJYW01034429.1:8919-22277 GCA_006410735.1 Raphicerus campestris | reverse complement strand
TTCTCTTCTTTTCAGAGCTATTTGTAAGGCCTCCCCAGACAGCCATTTTGCCTTTTTGCATTTCTTTTCCATGGGGATGGTCTTGATCCCTATCTCCTGTACAATGTCACGAACCTCCGTCCATAGTTCGTCAGGCACTCTATCTATCAGATCTAGGCCCTTAAATCTATTTCTCACTTCCAGTGTATAATCATAAAGTATTTGATTTAGGTCATACCTGAATGGTCTAGCAGTTTTGCCTACTTTCTTCAATTTGAATCTGAATTTGGTAATGAGGAGTTCATAATCTGAGCCACAGTCAGCTCCTGGTCTTATTTTTGTCGACTGTATAAAGCTTCTCCATCTTTGGCTGCAAAGAATATAATCAGTCTGATTTTAGTGCTGACCATCTGTTGATGTCCATGTTCTCTTTGGTTGAGTACAATTTGTACTGAGAAGCATAAAGGTGTGGAATTGGGATCTTAGATGAATAATTGTAAAGGTCAAGGGTCAAAGCNTTGTCGACTGTATAAAGCTTCTCCATCTTTGGCTGCAAAGAATATAATCAATCTGATTTTAGTGCTGACCATCTGTTGATGTCCATGTTCTCTTTAGTTGAGTACAGTTTGTATTGAGAAGCATAAAGGTGTGGAATTGGGATCTTAGACGAATAATTGTAAAGGTCAAGGGTCAAAGCAAACAGACTCTGGAGCAGCTTGGTTTATTTCCTTCTCTTAGATTTAATTACTTCTAAAATTTTTTCCCTATTTATAAACTTATTTATAAATATATATATTTATATATTTATATATATTTAAATATATATAATTATATGAATATAATTAGTTTCATTATTTTTCAAGGACTCTTTATTTATTGAAATTATTTGCAACAAGGAAACTGAACTAGAATGAGATCCAAGAGGCTCTTCTTCATTTATACTTTTCTACTAGCACACAGATGAGACTGTTTGGAAGACTACCTTCAATGCCAACAACAGTGATGGTATGTTGACTACAAAAGGGTATAGCCACATAATTTTGCATTTCTTCCCTGAGTTTAATGGTCTTTGAATTCTTCATTTCATAGATTAAAAAAATTAGTGTTTCATGAGATACTATTTCCATTCTTTAATTTTAAAGAATTAAAGCTTTAATCTTTCAATTATTAAACCTTAATACTTCTAAAGCATTATGAGTTGTAGTGTATAAGGAAAAAAAACAGATTTATATATGTGTATTATCCTACCAACATTTTGATAAGGAAGAATCAAAAGAAAATACTCCTGAATTGACAAGGCACTCAATAATAAGTATATTGGTATTTTGAGTGTACTCAAAGCATTCTAAAATAGATACATAGAACAAATTGTCAATGCGTTCATCCAGCAAGATTCACTTTTTTCTTTTTAATTGTGATTTATTAAAGTTTTATGTTCTTTTCCTCTTCTCACTGTCATTTGGAGCATCTCTTTCAGACAAGTTTTGAAATCCTAAACTAAAAAAAATTAACACTATATTTGATTTGTGGTGTTATACTTTGCAGGTCTTCAGGATTCCAAAAGTGTTCAGAAACCTTAAGAGATATTTCTCTCCATCTGGTAGACTCTGGTGGCTTCCAGGCTGGATACAAGTTCTAGGACCCAGATCTGAGATGAAGGCCATGACTTCTGACCAGTGAGAATGTAGCCAGAAGCTCACTGACATTGTATTTCTAAACAGAGCCAAATTAAACCACATTATTACACATTAGTGATATTATGGCTTCCTAGAAAATTAAGTGTGTTTTGTTATTACAGGAATGCACTGGCNAGATCTGAGATGAAGGCCATGACTTCTGACCAGTGAGAATGTAGCCAGAAGCTCACTGACATTGTATTTCTAAACAGAGCCAAATTAAACCACATTATTACACATTAGTGATATTATGGCTTCCTAGAAAATTAAGTGTGTTTTGTTATTTCAGGAATGCACTGGCAATTAGTAGATGTGCTTGATTTAAAATTTGAATATGTTTATTCACTGTTAATATTATATGATGTTATCTCACACAATTTCTGTTGTTTTTTTTTTTCAGCAGCTTCATTATAAGAGAACAACATCTGTAGGCAGAGAAAGTTTTGATTGACACATGTACAATTAAAGTATTGCATAGAAAGTTTGTTTTTTTAAGTATGAGACATCTCCTTGGTAAAATATGCCTACTGTAAGTGAAATAACTTTGTACTCTAAACAATGAGTAGATGGGTTGATTGAAAACAAAGCATTATTTTTTTTAGTTAGCCATACGAGAATAAAAAGGAAGCTCTTCAGAGGCAGAGGGCTGGCCACAGAGGGACAAAATCATGCCCACTCACACGGATGTGATGCCCACAAGGGAAATGGTAAAATATGTTTCCCCTCACCTCTGAGTCTCATTTGTAGGAAGCCAGTGAATGCAATGTAAAAATAGAAAAGTAAATTGCCAGCATTAAAAAAAAATTGTTAGTTGCTCAATTGTGTCCAACTCTTTATGACCCCATGGACTGAAGCCTGCTAGGCTCCTTTGTCCATGGGATTCTCCAGACAAGAATACTGGAGTGAATTGGCATGCACTATTCCAAGGGATCTTCCCAACCCAGGGGTTGAACCCTGCGTTCCGACATTGAGGGCAAATTCTTTACTCTGTGAGCCACGAGGGAAGCCAGCATAAAAGTCCCAGGGAATTCCTTTTACTCAAGTCCATGGTGCCTGTAAGTGACATACAGCATCAGCCCTGGAAGTGGTGACAGACCCAAAGCCTTGGTTCTCAGGAGCATAGGATTCCTCTGGTCAGTGGACTCATGTCCATTGTAGCTGAGCAGAAAGACACAGGTGCTGGAGATCCGGCCTGAGGACTCCAGGTGCTGGAGTTCCTGGGATGCTCTTTCAGCTCAGGACTGCATGGTAGCTGCAGCAGAGTGCTCAGGGGTGCCTGGGTGATGGGTGAAGACCTAGATGGCGGGCCTTGGTGCAGCCGCCACAGGGCAGCACCCTCTCAAGTCACCCCTGGAGACTTTGGATGGAAGCCAGTCCTGGACTCTCTTCCACCTCGTGTTCGAGTAGGTCAGATGCTAAAGAAGTGGGCTTCATTGCAGGGCTTTGTTGTAACCTAGGAGCTTGAGTGACAGCCAGTGGCTTTGTGACTGCCTGTGCTTTAGACACACCTGTCTATTCAGAGTAACTTTTCTGGGGTATAATTTAGGCCAATTGGGAATTCCATGAGAACTTTTGGCTGGTACCATTGAATTGTACCCATCATCAGATGATAATGAGCATGATAATAAAAGTATAATGATATTTTACCTAATAGACACTTAAATTTCTAACGTTTGGAGTCCAATGTGTAGACTCATTGAAATAAATCATTGAAAGTGATTTGGAAAGGTTTTAAATCATACTTATATCTATAGAGACAAATATTAATATGTTAGGCTCTTCAAAAATGTAAAAAATCACTTTCACAGAAAGTATCATTTTGAGTTGCTGAGATACATCCTTGCTCTTGGTTCTTCAAGTGAGTAGTGGAATGAAACAGCTTTATTTTAATTGATATTTTTAAAAAAATGGAAAAGCTTCAAAAGTGGTATGTTTTACCATAAAATCACTACAAAGAAAATCACTTTTTAGGAGAGACAATTTGTTTTATTACTGTTATAATATTTCCCCAGATGACTGCAATATATAATCACTTCTAAAAATTTAGAAAATATAAAATATATATTAAAGTTACACTAATTACATTACCCCAATAAATCAAGTGTTAATGATGGGTATTCAAACACATGTGTGATTACATATATGGATAACATGGATGACACTTTATCTATTATCCTTTGTTTACATTGGGGTTCACTCCTGGTGTTGTACACTCCATGGGTTTTGACAATGCCTGATGATGTATATCCATCATTATATCCAAGCACCAGTGAAGGGCTTCATAAGGGATAATTTCAGTGCCCCGGGCATTCTTTGTGCTTCATCTAGTCATCTCTCTCTTCCCCTAAAACCTCAAGGCCACTGATGTCCACTATTTTCATAGTTTTACCTTCCTGCTTTGGGCTTCTTGGGTCCATCAGGTACAGAAAGAAGAGTCTGCGTAGCTATTTCATAGCCTATTTCATTAGTTTTCTGTTTATTTCTGCACACACAGCCACCCAGCTGGAGCTGACATTTCCCAGTTTTCCTGTTGATGTGGGCCCATGTCTAGGTTTTGGCCAATAGAATGCAAACAGAAATTATGTATGGAACTGTCACTGCTCTTGATAAAGATATATTCCCCTCTCCGTGGCTTAGAGCCAAATGTGGAGGTGAATCTTGATGTCTGCGGACACAGAGGACAGAGACTGGGAATGGAGGAATGAGAAGGGACAAAAAGTGGGCTTTTGAGTAACCCAAGAGGAAGACCAGGCTCACCAATCTGATCAGTTGTAATGCTACATGAGAAGTAAACTCCTGTTCTATAAAAGATTCGTGGTCGGGGGCCTTTATTAGAGCATCTTAAACTTTACTCTAACACACTATTCTCTTATTAAGCCTGAACACAATTTTATTCTTGTTACATACTAACTGGAAGCATCATGCTGATATTTTCTGTTTTTATATATTCTATGTCAGATTTTTTGAAATGCTATTTTTGTTAAACATACATGTACATGAGGGTATTAGCAATAATTTTTTCTTTTCATCAAGTCTCAAATGAGTTGGCTTTATTGACACTATCTACTTTTGAAAGTTTGACAAACCCCCCTTATATAGTTCTCATGGTGTGGTAATAACAGAGATGGTTAAGCCTTTGATTTTCTAGTCAGTGTATTTCACACAATTATCTTGCTTCTTTTCTCTTCTGTGGTCTTTAGACTATTAATGTTTTCATTTTAAAAGTCAACTTTTAAATAAGTCTTCAAATTCATTGTATATTTGGTAAATTATCCTCTTAGTGTCCATAATGTTTTCTCTGTGACTATTTATTAATTTTAAGCTCTCTGAACACAGTGACTCTTGGGGTGGAGTTTGCACACACGGGATCCTCTTTTGCTTCACTGCATCCTTGGAGAACACCAGTGAAGGGCCTCTCTGCACAGGGGTCACTAGCATCTGTGGTTCTCACTCTACAGTCACAGGGATGGGAGCTGAGTCTCCACCAGGACATAAGAAACTTTAAGTCAGACTTGTCTAGACTCTAAGAATTCAGATGAGGGGTTGAGTTAAAAGCAAACACACACTGAGGCTTTGAAGCCCACACAATTTGCATTGCCTCTATTTTTAATCAGCCATTGGAAGAAACTGAAATTTGCCCCCTTCAGCTGCTGCAGGACTCGGTTTATTCAAAGAGGAGCATCAGAAGGGTGTCTACAACATGAGACTTAGAACAATGGCTCTGCTTGTACAGAAAAAAATTGATATGAGCTTTTCTAGTCTTGCCTGAGAGCTCAGCAGGCAAAGAATCTGCCTGCAATGCAGGAGATATAGGATACAGGGGTTCGATCCTTGGGTCCAGAAGATCTCCTAGAGAAGGAAATGGCAACCCACTCCCGTAGTCTTGCTTGGAGAATTCCATGGGCAGAGGAGCCTGAAGGGCTCCATGGTGTTGCAAAGAGTCAGATGTGACAGAGCAAATTTCCTATCACTTTCAGTCTTCTTAGAAACTAGAAAAACATTGCCACACAGGTATTAAGAAAAGATGGATCTTAGGAAGTCTGAATAGTGTGGAAAATTAAATTGAGCTTTGCAAAGCATCATTTATCACCAGAGCAAATAAAAACCAACTCAAAAGCAAATGTCAACCAAAATGGAAATATTAAGGGACATAGATCCAGGAAAGGAGAAACAGAAAAAGTGTCTGTTTACTCTTCACGTACAATAGCTAGGAACTACACAGAAACAGCTGATTTACAATAGCTGTTGTGAACTAGTTCTCCGTATTTCAACTATGAAGAAATGTGCTGACTCAACTGCATAGTTCTTTCCAATGAACAGAACACTAAAAAGACTTTGAACTGGAGTTCAGGAGCCTCCCATTTGGTTCCAGCACCAACTGGTCACATCTGCTTCCTTTGTCTTATCTAAAGAAATGAGAAGAAATCACTTGCTTTTCTTATTCAAAATAGTTGTTGAGAATCATATATTATGATGCATACAAAAATCTTATCTTCGGAAAAGCAGAAGCCACCAGCATCAGTCTGCCTTTTTTGTAAAAACTTTCTTACTGAAATAAAATCATATAACATAAAGTCATCATTTTAACTATTTCTCAGTATACTGTTTAGTGACATTATTTGCATTTACGACATTCAGTTTGCTATCGTAGCTGATAAGATTGTTTGAGGCATGATGTGAGTAGTGAACTAAAACATCATGGTTATCTTATTTTGGCTCAGAACAGGAAACAGTCAATTACTGAAAAAGATCCTTCTCAGGAAAGATGGTAAAATTTTTTTTTCAAAAATTAGATGTTCAGGGGTCTTTAAAAATCATACAGTTCAACTGAGGTATAAACAGATGAAATGTCTTGTCAAAGCCACAGCTTTAGATGGTGCAGATGTTGCAATCAAGTTGATGAGACAAAATTTTAGCAAGACCCATAACTTCTGTACCTCAGGAATCAGCATGAGTTATGGACCACTTCCCGGTAATGAATGGACTTCATAGCGGCATTCACTNGGGATCTTTAAAAATCATACAGTTCAACTGAGGTATAAACAGATGAAATGTCTTGTCAAAGCCACAGCTTTAGACGGTGCAGATGTTGCAATCAAGTTGATGAGACAAAATTTTAGCAAGACCCATAACTTCTATACCTCAGGAATCAGCATGAGTTATGGACCACTTCCCGGTAATGAATGGACTTCATAGAGGCATTCACAAGTTGCCCTGCTCATCTCGTCTTGAGTAATTACCTTAAATCAAGTCAAGATGTGAAATCACAGATCAACAGCTTACACAAACACTTTTTTTTTTTTTAAAGAAAGAATTTTATAAAGTGTGTGAAGTTCTGATATGTGCAATAATTCTTGACCTTTAGTTGGGCTTTTTAAAAAATGCCTCCAGTTTTTCAGCAGTCTGATTCTAGTATTGAAGCACCATGTTTGTTTTCACTTTGTCAGGTCTTTGCTTAGTTGTTTTTTTTTTTTTTTTCAGTGCCAATGCCAGCTTTATAAAAGTGCAGCAGGTGAAGGCACACGGACCCTACACTGAGAAGGACCGCAGGCTCGGTTTCATGCTCTGTTGTCCCAGAAGTCACAACACTTTCATCTTGGAGCCTATGTTTTGTAGGAGACGTTCTGTGGAAAGGCTTAGCAGGCAGGTGGTCAGAGGACAGACAGACGGCATGGGCTGACATTGTGTCCGTCTGTTTCCTCCCTATTCTCCAAGGGTGTTTTTTATGAGCACGGGATTCTGAGGACCCAGGGCTTGGAGTGTGGGAATGAGGCTCAAAGCAGCGCGGGCCACACCACAGAGTAAACGGGCCACTGGCAGCCCCAAGATGCCAGAATTTGCTTAAACGCGGAGAGAAGGTAATGGGGTTCTGAGGAACATGGATGATCGGGGCCTATCCCATTCTTTCTCACTCACTTTATTTCTCTGTGTTTGCAGCCACTTATATGGAAAATAGTAGAACAAAGAGAAACGTGGACAGCCCATAATTTCCCTCTCAGCCTTGAGCCTAAGATGGAGACTGTTGGGAGAACATGTGTATGTCAAGAAGTAAAATAAAGACAGAGAGTTTCGTGCTGCTTTTCCACTGTTTTGGTAAGAATCAAATATATATGCACACGTGAGTCATGTGACATCAGTTATGCAGTTTGGATGACTCTGTTTTTTAAAAAAATAGAGCATGATTATATTTTAATACCCAAATACAACACATCACAGTGAATCGATGGCAATAAGACAGGGTATTTCATTTGCATTGCATGACAAATGGTTAACATCTTTACTCATAAATGAGTTTTTAGAGACCAGCAACAGAACACTGATATACCAAGGGGATGAAACATACACATACATGAAAATAAAATAACACACATGGCCACTAAGGATTAAGTGTATCTGGAGATGATTGAGCAGAACAATAACAGAAGAAAAGCAATTTCTTTGTAATAACATATTAACAAAGACGAAAAATCTAGCAGGCTTGGGAAACAGACCCACATAGACAGACACTGGGGCTGAGACTTCGAGGTCACATCCATATTGGGGGAATCTGTAGTTTGGACTCAAAATATAAATTTTGGATATGGTTGGTTGTATCAGTTCCAATTTGTTGGGATTATTTCAACACATTAGTTGGATAAATTTATAATTTATACATAAACATTGGTACTTCCAAGAAAAGATACCTTCACTGATCTTTGTTTTTAATCTTAATGTTGGTGATTTTGCATACAAGTGAAATGCTCTGACATTTGCAGTTAAAGCTAGCATTGAACAATGTAAGGATGAATGATGAAATACAGCTAATAGTTAAAATTATTGCTTCTTAAGAAGAGTGAAAGTGAAAGTTAGTCGCACATCATGTCAGACTTTTTGCAATGCTATGGACTGTAGTCTGCCCGGCCCTTCTGTCCACAGGATTCTCCAGGAAAGAATACTGGAGTGGGTTGCCAATTCCTTCTCCAGGGGATCTTTCTGGCTGGGGGATTGAACCCAGGTCTTCTGCATTGCAGGCAGATTCTTTACCAACTTAGCCACTAGGGAAGCTGCTTTAAGAAGAGTGAAGAAGCAAGTAAAAAGTATCATAAGTTGAAAAAGAAATCACAGAAGAAAGGAAAAACTGCATTTTAGCAGCTATGATGAAACATTTTTTGCCTTTTAGACGTGAGGACTCACCTTTTCCAAGTTCTGTAGCAGCTTCTGCTCAAAGCAATGCTAGTTCTGACTTTGTTAGATGTGGTGATATATTTTGGTTTTGATTCTAAGTAAAAGGCACAAATATGTATGAGATTCTAAACTGCTTCTGCATTTTTTTTTTTAGTGTTTCAATACAAATAAGACAAGAAAAATGAAAGAAGCCCATAGGAAGTAAATTTAACTTAAAGGTAACAAACAAGAATAGGTGAAGTACTATTCTAAACAGATTTTTGTAATTAATATAGTTTGAAACTTTCATTATTTCTTCACAAATACCTAAGTTCATTAATTTCCCATATAATGCAAAATATGATCCCATTTAATGAGAAGCCAGGCCTTCTGTGTCTCAGTACAGGACCTACTCAGCACCAAGGTTTCCCAGGTACCATGGAAACCACCTCACCATTTACAGGCATCCACAGACCATCCCCTTTATCTTGTCTTCTGTTTGCATCCTCCAGATAGTCACTCATTCCATAGTTAGTTCTCAGGTACCACATTTCTACCTTTAACCTCAATCTAAACAAAATCATCCATGAAAATAATTTCAACAAAGGGGTTTTTTTAATTCATTAAAATAAATGCTTAATTTTCAAAATAAAGATGTGTAAAGCATGCATCTTAGGAAATCGTTTTCCAACTTGATTTCATGTTGATATTCTCTTAAGATGGGCAAAAATAAAAATTAGTTTGCTGACTTTTCAATCTTGAGAAGGCTTTAAAATTAGATATATATATATATAGTTCTTGCATCCCTTGGTGACATGTCTCATGTTGGTGATCTGTTCAAACACCTAAACGTCATTGACTGAGTGACAAAAAGGGGACCTGTAATCTAGGGGTTCACCAGCCTCCTGCCGCCTACAAAGTGCTCCTGTTGGCTGTGTTTCCTGGATGTTCCCTAGGAAGCCTGTGGTCTTGCCTCTCCTTCTGTTAAGGTTCCCCCTCCCCCAGTAACCACGACTAAGTGGAGAACCAGAGTCTCCAGGAAACCATCTCTCCTTCCCAACCTCAGCTTCTCAGGCAGTTCATTCCATGGACTGGCAGCTCTTTCTGAAGATTTTCCATTGCCTTGAACCAGGATCTTTTCCCTTGAAAACGTACTCCGCAGTCCTTACTTCAGTTGGGAGGCGGGAGAAGGCAGCATAGATGCGAGTGTTGCCTTTCGCATCAGCTTTTTCACTCTCCAGGGTAATTATTCCACCTCCCACACCTCCTCCAGGGTAGGTGTCTCTTTCAGCATGCTCCCAGACGGCAAGTTAATCAGCCCTGTCTCCAACCTCCCTCTCTCCTCTCATTTCATCAAGAGAAAAAGCTTTTCTCCAGGATCTGAGCAAATGTCGTCATCCTTCTCAAACTGACTTTAGAAATGGATCAGTTTTGAAAAGGCATAAATTACTTGGTACTTTGCTTGTGACAAGCCGGGCTGGCTATGATTTATGGAGTCAATGGGAGGGGCTGGCCAGCAAGCTTCTCTGGCTCCTGCTTGTGGAAGAGAGAAGCTAGTGAAATCCATGGAAATGGCCTTAACGAATTTTGGAGTGAGTGAGTGAAAGTCACTCAGTCATATCCAACTCTTTGCGGCCCCATGGACTATTCAGTCCATGGAATTCTCCAGGCCAGAATACTGGAGTGGGTAGCCTTTCCCTTCTCCAGGGCATCTTCCCAACCCAGGGACTGAGCCCAGGTCTCCCACATGGCAGGCGGATTCTATACCAGCTTAGCTACCAAGGAAGCCCAAGAATGCTGGAGTTAGTAGCCATGCCCTTCTCCAGGGGATCTTCCTGACTCAGGAACAGAATGAATTTTGGAGGAATTATGCAAATGCAAATGCTATTAGAAAGTAGCTTAAAGAACCCCTCCCTGTCTGCTTGTGGGGAGCTCGTGTTGACACACAGCGAGTACTTTCAGTCACATCTTCTCGCCTCAAATAGGCAGCTGGCTTTCCTCCCTTTATTATAAACGTCCTAACTTGAAGCTTTAAGGGGTTTGAGATGGCTAATCGCAAGATCCACTCCTTCCCTCTTCATTATCTGGCAATTCTGCATCATGCTTGGATATTCAGCTTTAGGTGAAGACACCTTTATCTTCCTGTGAATTCACCGTCTTCACAGAAGCATTTCTGTGGCTGAGCTAACCCCCAGAGGAAAGCACTGTTCGGAGCAGAGGAGTTCAACCAGAGGCCACTCTTGGAATATATGTGAGGAAGAGTGAGAGGCAGGGGAGGGAGAGATCTTGCTGTGCCATTGGAGAGAAATAAAAATAGCTGTGAATGTTATCATTTTCAAATTGGTACTAGGAACTGCGAGACGTGATCCACATACCAAGTGACAGCGGGCACGATGCAGCCCCACCAGATAAAGGCCCGAGGGAGGCGTGTGATTAAGCCGTTGTTATCAGCTCCTGGCCAGGGTGGCAGGCGGCCAGGACAGCCGGCAGCGCTTGCAGCCTGTCTGCTGGCCCTGTCCGCCTACCTTTGCAGATTCATCTAAAGGGGAACATGGAACCCTGAGCTTGCCCGTCAAATTGCAGGGCCAAGGGGTGGGGGCGGGGCAGGATGAACGTTTCCAAACCCGGGCAGTCTTAAACACTGTTTTCCCCATCACCGGAAAGGAATCAAGCTTGTTGTTGAAGATGATCACAATGGAACATCTGCCCTTTTTGTTTCATTCCAGCAATTTGCGATTCTCACTACAGCCCCCTTTCCATAATGACAGTTGATATTTAGACTTACACAGTCTCTCTTGTCTGAAAGATGTAGAGATCTAATACTGAAGAAAAGGAGCCTTCACATTTCTCAAAGCCCCACCTTTGCTTACCGTCTCCTAGTCTGAAAGAATATCCCCCTCCCCTGCAGCATGCTACAGGGGGTGGATGGTCAGGAGGCAGAAACATAGATATTGCAAATTTAGAATAAAAGGGAAGATTCAGGATGGAAACTAAGAGACAGATTTTAGACTTAAATTTTCTTAATTGGAGAAATGATCTACCCATGATAAGGCGAAAACTATATCAGTGTCTTTGAGGGTAGATGTCTGACACAGACCTTTTGTGTGTTTGGGCAGCAACCCTGCAGAGCCAGCTCTTTGGTCCAGAGAGAGCTTTTATGACCGATGGATTGTACAGCTACTTTGGGCAAGCACTGCGTTAAACCCAAAAGTAAAAGTGTTAGTCGCTCAATTATATCCGACTCTTTGCAACTCTGTGGACTATAGCCCACTAGGCTCCTCTGTCCTTGGGATTCTCCAGGCAAGAGTACTGGAGTGGGTAGCCATTCCCTTCTCCAGGGGATCTTCCCAACCCAAGGATCAAACCTGGGTCTCCCACACAGCAGGCAGATTCTTTACCAGCTGAGCCACCAGGGTAGCCCTGTATTAAACCCAAGGGACCTTCTAAAAAACTTTGGACTTGATCCCTAACCTCTAGAGCTGGAAATCCACAAAACAAATGAGGTTTTCTTAAAGGAGGAATTAAAGGGCACTGTCTATGTGTACCAATCATGGGAAAGATACTGTGTCTCCACTGGGACACAGCCCACTCCCTTTCTCAGGCCAATGCAGGCTCACAGTTTGGGCAAGGAGGTAGCTTTTTTAGAAGTTACCACCATATCCTTATTCTCATAATTAAGCCTTGGAGACTATGCTGTTACTCTCTTGGCTTCAGCTGGATTTCTCTCCCAAATTTTTCACCAAGTTCATTTCTAAAGACTTTGTTTTAATATTCATCACTAAAATCTGTATCCTACAGATTCACAGGGTTTCCCTGGTGGCTCAGAGGTTAAAGCGTCTTCCTCCAATGCAGGAGACCTGGGTTCGATCCCGGTGTCGGGAAGATCCCCTGGAGAAGGAAATGGCAATCCACTCCAGTATTCTTGCCTGGAGAATCCCATGGACGGAGGAGCCTAGTAGGTTACAGTCCACGGGGTCGCAAAGAGTCAGACACGACTGAGCGACTCACCTTCACCTACAGATTCACAAACTCACTAAAAAATTGTTATGATATTCAAATAAGTCTGAATAACATACACAAACTGTTGTCATTCAGTCATTCTGCTGTGTCCAATTCTGTGCTGCCTCCTGGACTGTAGCCCGCCAAACTCCTCTGTCCGTGGAATTCTTCAGGCAAGAATACTGAAGTGGGTTGCCATTCCTTCTCCAGGGGATCTTCCCAACCCAGGGATCCAACCTGCATCTTCTGGAGGCAGATTCTTTCCCATTGAGTTTCCTGGGAAGCTCAAATTACATGCTTTGTAAACTTCTTTTTAGGTATGGTACTGGTGTGCACACCAAAGAAATTGAGCACCGAAAAATTGATGCTTTTGAACTGTGGTGTCGGAGAAGTCTCTTGAGAGTCCCTTGGACTGAAAGGAGATCAAACCAATCCATCCTAAAGGAAATCAGTCCTGAATATTCATTGGAAGAACTGATGCTGAAGCTGAAACTCCAATTCTTTGGCCACCTGATGTGAAGAACTGACTCATTTGAAAAGGCCCTGATGCTGGGGAAGTTC
>SJYW01034417.1:0-12318 GCA_006410735.1 Raphicerus campestris | reverse complement strand
TCAAACTCTTTTGTGACCCCATGGACTGGGGTCCACCAGGCTCCTCTGTCCATGGGATTCTCCAAGCAAGAATACTGGAGTGGATAGCCATTCCCTTCTCCAGGAGATCTTCCCAACCCAGTGATTGAACCCAGGTCTCCCACACTGCAGGCAGAATCTGCAGGCAGATTCTGATGTCTGAGCCATCAGAGAAACCTGCCCCATTTCCTCTTATAAGCAAGATTTATGCCTTCAGTAGATGAGGGGGATTTTTCNGAGATCTTCCCAACCCAGTGATTGAACCCAGGTCTCCCACACTGCAGGCAGAATCTGCAGGCAGATTCTGATGTCTGAGCCATCAGAGAAACCTGCCCCATTTCCTCTTATAAGCAAGATTTATGCCTTCAGTAGATGAGGGGGATTTTTCCCCCCTGAGAATTGTATAACCGTTTCTAGTTGTTTGGAATTGGTACTTTTCAAAGCTTGCTAACAACCACTGTCTTATATAATCCTACCAAATGCCTCTCAATGCATAGGCAAGCTGTCATTATCAACTTATTTTGCAAGTGAATTGCATTAGGTACAGAAATGGCCTCCTCCTGGGTCCTCCTGGGTCCTCCTGGGAGCTTGGTGTCATCATCGTGGTAACAGGATGATGAAGCTGTTGGTGAGTTCTGGTGACCTTCTCACTTGCCCTTAAAAACTGCCTTTACCACTTCCGTTGGCATTTGCTCCGCTGTGTTCCTATCACNGATATTTTCAAGAGCTGATTTTATGAGCCTACTTTTTGTATCGCCTCATATCTAGAAAAGTATTAAAGTCCTTCACGGTGACCCCTGCTCTTTTTGACTAGCAGAAACCTTCTCTGAAAATAAATGCTTGCTTGCATGAACTCCCCCTTCAGCAAAATCGCATGTACACTGACCTTCCCCCATTGCCTCTGTGGGGCAGTTTCTTAGAACTTTCTGAAATACTGTCTTCGGGACTATAGTCCTCATTTTGGCCCACATAAGACTTTGCTTGCAACTCTCACATTGCTTTAGGTCAGTAGAAGGAAATTCTACCTGATGTCACCGAGTACAATTTCACCTGAAACTGCATAATGAGATCAGTTGATGATGAGGCGGTTCACCCTGCAAGCCCCTTGGTCCACCCAGGCCACACCTCACATTGGCAATGCCACATCATGTCAAACTCTTTTGTGACCCCATGGACTGGGGTCCACCAGGCTCCTCTGTCCATGGGATTCTCCAAGCAAGAATACTGGAGTGGATAGCCATTCCCTTCTCCAGGAGATCTTCCCAACCCAGTGATTGAACCCAGGTCTCCCACACTGCAGGCAGAATCTGCAGGCAGATTCTGATGTCTGAGCCATCAGAGAAACCTGCCCCATTTCCTCTTATAAGCAAGATTTATGCCTTCAGTAGATGAGGGGGATTTTTCCCCCCTGAGAATTGTATAACCGTTTCTAGTTGTTTGGAATTGGTACTTTTCAAAGCTTGCTAACAACCACTGTCTTATATAATCCTACCAAATGCCTCTCAATGCATAGGCAAGCTGTCATTATCAACTTATTTTGCAAGTGAATTGCATTAGGTACAGAAATGGCCTCCTCCTGGGTCCTCCTGGGTCCTCCTGGGAGCTTGGTGTCATCATCGTGGTAACAGGATGATGAAGCTGTTGGTGAGTTCTGGTGACCTTCTCACTTGCCCTTAAAAACTGCCTTTACCACTTCCGTTGGCATTTGCTCCGCTGTGTTCCTATCACTAACTTCAGATCTGCCTCCTTTTCAAGTCATTAGACTGACTCCCATCTTTTAGAACCAAGAGATCCAAACAGCCTGGATGCTTAAGCTAGGGAGTGTGTGCGTGCGTGCACATTATTGTGGGTCTGTGTTGTTGTTCAGTCACTCAGTCATGTCCGAATCTTTCGGACCCCTTCCGACCCCACAGACTGTAGCATGCTAGGCTTCCCTGTCCTTCAACATCTCCCGGAATTTGCTCAAACTTATATCCATTGAGTCAATGCTGCCGTCCAACCATCTCATCCTGTCATCCCCTTCTCCTCCTGCCCTCAATCTTTCCCAGCATCAGGGTCTTTTCTAATGAGTTGACTGTTCACATCAGGGGCCAAAGTACCAGAGCTTCAGCTTCAGCATCAGTTTTTCCAATGAATATTCAGGGTTGATTTCCTTTAGGGCTGACTGATGTGCATGTAGATTTTTATTATCTTTCCATCAAGAGCACTTCAGAACCTGCTACCACCCGCCTCTCTCTCCAGTGAAATTGGAACTTCCTTCTCTCCAACAGATTTAAAAAAATGCAGTTAGCTCTTTCTCCAGGCTGATTTGCAAAAACAAATTTCCTACATTTCTACCCATTTCCCCTCTGTTTTCTTTTATTCCCCCCCCCACCCCATTCTGATTATCTTCCTCTAGTCATTACCAAGCTTAACCAAGATAATACAAAACATTTCCCTAGAGTCTGGCTCAGTCAGGGCTCCTAAAGGCTCATATTCCCTTGAGAAACTAAATGATACAATAAAAGAGATCATTTCTGGACAGTTTCTTTTTTTTTTTTTCTGAGAATTTCACCTAATTATAATTTTATCTGAGCTCCAAAAGCATGGCTAATATTTTTGAACAGATGAAGTGCGGAAGCTTGCTTTCTTTCTTTTCTATGTCTTTATTTTTGGACAGTACCTTGAACACGCCACTGCTTGCTTGGCTGCTCAAAGACTCCATCCAAGGATGACCTTTAGAGAAGCCACAGGTTAGGGGGAGCTGCTATCTTGAGACTCCCTGCCTCCTGAGTCAAAGGAGACTTCAGTCTCCAGAATCAGGGTGTGGGGCTGGGTGGGGCACTCAGCCAATGACCTGCTCCTCAGCAGGATGAGTGCTGAGAGAGCTGATCAGAGGGAATTTGGAGCTTGGGCCACATGGTGGTTTTCCAGGAGCCCTGTTGGGAAGAAAACATACCAGGCAGACCAAAGAGTCAGCAAACAGGGACCCAAGGTCAAGGTGGACAGAAGAGATTGTGAGGAGTCAGGGTGATTAGCAGCAGCTTTCCTGGGTACATTTGAACAATGCTGCTACCTTCCTTTTCTTATAAGGTAAGTCCCTGCTTACCTTACCAGGGGCCAAGGTAAGCATTCACCTTACCTTGGCCCCTGAAACAGAAAGACTTTTTCAAACATGTGTTCTTGGGGTGCAAAGTCAGCTTGATTGAAGGCCAGTCATTGTTCTCTTTGCAGACTTTTTTTTTTTTAATGTGGACCATGTTTTAAGTCTTTCTTGAATTTTTTACAATATCGCTTCTGTTTTATGTTTTAGTATTTTGGCCATGAGTCATGGGGGATCTTAGCTTCCCAACCAGAGTTCAAACTCACACCTCCTGCCCTGGGAGGTGAAGTCGTAATGACTGGACCACCGGGGAAGTCTCTCTTGTTACAGACTTCTGTAGGAAAAGCATAAAATAGGAGATCTTAGAGGCTGTAGATCCTGCCAGCTAGGAGCACCTTCTTCACCTCCATCCCTCTGATCCCCAGACTTTCTCAGAGAACCTACAAGACCTGGTGTAAACAGCAGGGAGTCAAAGCCAAAAATGGACTGTTCCTCTCTTGAAGCTCCAGGGTCCTTTGTACAGAAGCCCCCTAAGAAAAATCCCTTTTGGGGAGGCTGTTGAGACCCTGTGTCCCTTCCATGTGATGATTTCCCCTTCCCCTGAGAAGCAGATGAGATGAACAGACCATAATGATTGTTTATAATCCTCAAGCACAAGATAAGCTGTTTCTGCAACTAGGCAAGAGAGCGTGTAATGTCTAAAGTGACCTGCATTGTTTGGAAATATACCTGCTTTTCAAAATATACTTTTGCAGAAAGGTTAGGGAGAAAACTGTGCTTTTGTCTCTCTCATGAGGGAGCTGAAGTGTATCAAATGTCTGCTTTCTCCTTTCTCGCCTACTGCTTAGGACAGACGTCTCGGGGGCCTGCAGAGCTTAGTGGAAGCTTAGCGGTCCTCCATAGTATACCCTCGAATCCTAAGACCCAGAACCATTGCATGATAGGAAAGTCCTGTCTTCAGGCAGAGAATTGGAATCAGTGCAAATAATAACTGGGTGTTGTTTGGCTTGTTGGGAAAAGAAATAGAAGGTATATATAATAAAAATATACTTTCTGTGAGTGCCCTGAAATTTTAGTTCCACTGTGCTGAAAAAAGAGAAGTGTTGTATTAGTTTGTTAGGGTTGCCATGTCAAATAACCATAAACTGGACAACTTTAGGGCTTCCCAGGTGACGCTGCTGCTGCTGCTAAGTCGCTTCAGTCGTGTCCGACTCTGTGCAACCCCATAGACGGCAGCCTACTGGGCTCCCTGTCCCTGGGATACTCCAGGCAAGAACACTGGAGTGGGTTGCCATTTCCTTTTCCAGTGCGTGAAAGTGAAAAGTGAAAGGGAAGTTGCTCAGTCGTGTCCGACTCTTAGTGACTCCAAGGACTACAGCCCACCAGGCTCCTCCATCCAGTAGATTTTCCAGGCAAGAGACGCAAGAGTCACGGGTTTGATCCTCGGATTGGGAAGGTGCCCCAGAGGAGAGCATGGCAACCTACTCTAGTATTCTTGCATGGAGAGTCCTATGGATAGAGGAGCCTGGTGGGTTGTATAGTCCATGGGGTTGCAAAGAGTCAGACACGACTGAAGTACCTTAGCACACACGCATGCATGAGCAATTAAAAGATCAGGTATTTATTCTCTCACAATGATGGAGGCTCAGACCTGCAACCCAGATGTGAGCAGGGCCGTGGCATTCCAAAGAGTCTGGAGAAGGATCCTCCCTCGCCTTCCTCCCCGCTCCTCATAGTCGCCAGAAGTTCTTGGTGTCCCTAGGCTTTCAAGCACTTCACTCCAGTCTTTGCCTCTTGTGTCACAAATGGGTGTCCTTCCGTGTGTCTGTTTGTGTCTAAATTTTCCTTTTCTTATAAGAATACCTGTTATTGGATCGAGGACCACCTTAATCTAGTATGTCTGTGTGTGTGTTCAGTCGCATGGTCATGTCTGACTCTTTGTGACCCCCGTGGACTGTAGCCTGCCAGGCTTCTCTGTCCATGGAATTCTCCAGCAAGAATATTGGCGTGGGCTGTCATTTCATTCTCCAGGGGATCTTCCTGACTGAGGGTCAAACCTGTTTCTCTCACGATGACCTCCTCTTAACTTGACCATAAAGACTCTACTTCCAAATGAGGACACATTCATAGGTACTAGGAGTTAAGAGTGGGATATATGTCTCTTGGGGGATATGATTCCACCCATGACAAATGCACTCTGTGCTAGACAGAGAAAGCAGCCCTTATTTAGACAGATCCTGGAGAGCTCTTGGGTGTGTACTCATTTGGCATTCTTCCAGAATGAATTTACCAAGCACCAAATATTTCCCATGCATGGGCTGAGCACAGAGGCAGAAAGTGCAGCCAGTGATTCTATAGGTACCAGGTTGCTTTATTCTGTTGCTGTTTTTAAATTTTTTTTTAATTTTAAAAATTTATCTGAGGGACACTGCTTCTGTCTACCTCCAGGGCTTGACATTCTGGGCAGGGTGTATCTTACTGGTCAATATTTGGTGCCAGGAGTGAAGATCTCTCTTCCCCCTTCTTGTCTCCAGAGGCCAGGTAGGGCCTTAGAGCCTAGACCTGGAGGCTGGCTGGCCCGTCTGTGGCTTCCTGGTTTCGTTTCCCTGCCGTGGGGTAGAAGGCTCCAAGGGATGAAGTCACCTGTCCTCTCATTGGAGAAGGCGGCTGCGTCTGCCCACCTGGAGGGGGTTGTTGGGATTTCCACACTGGCCCTTGTTCACTTTTCCAGGGGAGGGTATGCAAGTTTGAATCCACTCCTTCAGGACTCTTGGTACACACAGATGAATGTGGCGTCACCCCTGGCCATTTCCCTTGCAGGGTCCTGTGTATCGGTTGCATTGGAACCTCTAGAGGGAGCTCAAGGCCTGTTTCCAATTCCCACAACTACTGCCTTAGAAGGAAGAAGCTCTGAAGGATCAAGGATTGAATGACAACCACAAAAAGCCACAGAGTTCAAAGCTTATTGCTTATTGCCATTTCCCACAGCTACTGCCCAAAGGAGAAGATGCTTTGCTGGATAAAAGACTGAGTGATAAACACAAAAAGCCACAGAGATAATAGGATAGGAATATTTAGTGGGAAGGAGAAAGGAAGGCTGAGGTTTTGTTGAGAAGTGAAGGGCTAGCGGTTCACTCTTTATCTGTGAGTCCAATGAGGGCAAGACACAGCCTAGGTATCTTTCCTGTTTGATTGACAGACTGGTCCATGGAAACCCATGGGTAGGATGCTGTCCATGGGAAAGGGGGTGAGGAGGGAACAACTGAGTTCCCTTCTAGGTCAGTGGTGATGGTGTAGGGGATTCTTCTGCTCTGTTCTGTTCTTCTTTCACTGGAGTAGGACGATCTGAGGACAAGTGATTAAAGAGATACAGTGACTGAGATTCACTCTTGAGCTTGAGTAATTAAAGACTGTTGAAGCTCGAACGTGGGTGTGGTGTAGGAGAGTTAAAGCCTGTGTGTGTTAGTTGATCAGTTACGTCTGACTCTGTGACCCCACGGACTGTAGCCCGCCAGGCTCCCCTGTCCATGGAATTATCCAGGCAACAATACTCAAGTGGGTAGCCATTCCCCTCTCCAGGGGATCTTCCTGATCCAGGGATCAAAACCATGTCTCCTGCATTGCAGGCAGATTTTTAACTCTGTGAGCCAACAAGAAAGCCTAAATTAGGCATATTAATGAGAATTCTTTAGGCCAGCCTGCCCCTGTGTCACAAATCCCTCTGGAAGTCATGGGAAATGGATGGGATTCAAGGTCCTGACCACATCTCATCCCTTTGAGGATAGAAAACAGAGGCATGATATTTGCAGCAACATGGATGGACTTGGAGATGATCAAACTAAGAGAAGGAAGTCAGAAAGAGAAAGACAAATATCATATGATATCACTCACATGTGGGATCTAACATATAACACAAATGATCCTAACTGTGAAACAGAAGTAGACTCACAGGCCTAGAAAACAGATCACAGTTGCCAAAGGAGGGGAGGTAGGGAAGAGATGGATTGGGAATTTGGGGTTAGCAGATGCAAGCTGTTACTTATAGGATGGATACACAACAAGGGAGAACTATATTTATTATATTTACTTATGACAATAGAAGAAGGAAATGGCAACCCACTCCAGTATTCTTGCCTGGAGAATCCCGGGGATGGAGGGGCTTGGTGGGCTACAGTCCACGGTTGCAAAGAGTCAGACATGACTTCACTTTCACTGTGATAATAGAAAAGAATATGAAAAGGAATCCATGTGTGTGTATAACCGAATCACTTTGCAGTACAGCAGAGATTAACACACCATTATAAGTCAAATATGTGTGTGTGCTCGGTCATGTCCAAGTCTTTGGGATCCCTTAAACTGTAGCCAATGAGGCTTCTCTGTCCATGGAATTTTTTTAGGCAAGAATACTGGAGTGGGTTGCCATTTTCTCCTCCAGGGACCTTCCTGACCCAGGGATTCAATCTGCATCTCTTGTTTCTGTCTCCTGCATTGGCAGGCAGATTCTTTTGCCATTTTGCCACCTGGAAATCCCCATATAAATCAACGATGCTTCAATAAAAATGAAGAAGAAAGAGACACAGAACAATGGAAAAGGGGGAAACTTATTTTGCTAAAAAGGCAGCCTCATTAGTTGGGTGATATTGGCTTAATTTTCAAGAAATTTAGTCTCTCTAACTATAAAATGAGGATTGTGTGTGTATTATGTTGCTTCAGTTGAGTCTGACTCTTGGCAACCCTATAGACTATAGCCTGCCATGCTCCTGTGTCCATGGGATTCTCCAGGCAAGAATGCTGGAGTGGAGTGGGTTTCCATGCTTGTTATGAGATTTATAAGGAAAAAGTGAATATAAAAACAACTAGTATGGGGTTTAGCACACAGTAAGTGTTCAACAATAGGCAGCTATTATGACAGCTAGACTTCTGGCTAGTTAATGCTAGTGGTTACCATTAATCACTGAAGAACAGGATAAATACTTGGTCTCATTCAACCACATCAGGAACTCCACTGGGAAGTTCCACCCTCATTCTCCATCTGATAAAGCCAAAGCTTAACAAGGCTGCTAGTAACTGTCGGAGCCAGATTTGAACACAGGTTGGTCTCACTAAGCCATATCACTTCTTTGTCTTTCAAAAAATGTTCTTGAGTCAATCAGTGGTGAATTCTAAGCCCTTGTGATTCTTCTCTATGGGTCGGTGCATCTGTGGTGCTGTGTGATCAAATCTGGATGGGAGTGGTATGAAATGAAATGCTGGCTGAGCCCAGCCTCAGCTGCTCTCAAGGATTCATGCCTCTGAACGAGGCACTCACTGGCTGTACAATAACCCTCTCCTCCTTGAATCTCAGGAAGGAGATGCTTCTGAGTGCCACTTTTTAATCAAGGAGATGATCCGTCTCCTGTTGTCATCTGATCTTTCTTAAAACAGCAGCCACACATCTCCTGGCAACACAGACATGACGCAGACAAAAGGAAAACGGAGGAAATTGCATCTTTCTCTCATTAATGGGAGAGGAGAAAGCAGCTTCTGGCTTGAGTGTTTGGGGACATGTTATTTTTAGAAAAGAACATTTTGTGATTTTTAGTTGTTGATTTCTAAGAGGGCTTTCTTTTAAAATTCTTTTCAATAAGTTGCTGAATCAAGAAATAATAGTAGATAGAGCAATAATAATCAATTAGCAAAAGTATATTGAGTTTCTACCTGCAAAGTGAGGAAGTAGAGACAGAGAGACTAAAGCTTTGTCCTTGCTCTTTAGATACCTGGAATCTACTAAAGAAATCATATGGCTATGCAAATACAAAGCTTAGAAAATAGGGCAATAATCTGATCTATTGTGGTTCACTGGAGACAGAATAACTGGTGAGGTGGTAATTGTAGGACTCTGAAGAAGGAATGAAGTCTTCCATTGTTCATTTCATAAATATGTATTGAACACCTTTATATGTAGGAGGCACTAGGGAAAGAAAGCTGAATAAGACCTTGTCATTACCCTTGAAAAGCTTGGAGTTCACTGCAGATGCAGAATTAGAATTATAACCCAAGAAAGCTATGAAATAAGTAATACATATTTGTATGAATAATATGAGGCCGTGGTTGAGGTGGTCAGATCTACCTGGAAGAGAAAGTGATGCAAAAGACTTTCATGGAAGAGAGAATACTCAAGATGAGCATTGAAGGATGGAGACTAACTGACCAGAAGGAAGATGAGGAAAGGCAGTCCAGGCAAAAGAAGAAACATATGCAAGGATTTGTGAGCTGGTGCCCAGTGGATGAGGCTCTGTTTATAACTGGGAATGATGAGAGTTTTAGGGGTATAAAGAGGTAAGGCCAGATAGGTAGCTGGTCATGCTAACATCTGGAAGCAAGGAGGGAGTCTTTCAAGGATTTGATAAAACAGAATGACTTGGTCAAATGTTTGTTTTAGAAGCAAGGTTCATATTATTTGAAGGGACAGATACTAATAATTAAATAAACCTGTGTAATAAATACTACTATGAACTGAATCTTTGGGTCCGCATGCTCAGTCACTCAGTAGTGTCTGATTCTTGTGACCCCATGGACTGTAGCCCACAAGGCTTCCTTTTCCATGGGATTTCCCAGGCAAGAATACTGAAGAAGGTTGCCATTTCCACCTTCAGGGGATCTTCCCAACCCAGGGATTGAACCGACATCTCTTGTGCCTCCTACAGTGCAGGTGGTGGATTCTTTACCACTGAGCCACCAGGGAAACCCCACTGAATCTTTGCACCCTCTCCCAAATCAATATATTGAAATCCTAACCCCAATGGGATGGTATCAAGAAGTGGACCCTTTGGGAGGTGATTAGGTTATAAGGGTGGAGCGCTCATGAATGGGATTAGTGTCCTTACAAATGAGACCCCAGAGACCCTTCTTTCTCTCTTCCACTTAAGGACACAGCAAGAAGATGTTGCCTACAACCAGGAAGGGGATTCTCAACAGACACTGGATCTACCTGCACCTTACTATTGGAATTTTCTGTCTCCAGATCTATGAGAAATAAATATTTGTTGTCACGGTCACCCAGTTTTTGGCATTTTTGTAATAGCAGCCAAATTTGACCAAGACAAGTACTGTGATGGAGTAGTAGTTGTGTTCCTACAGAAACTTAAAGGAAAACCATCTTATCCAGATTGAACTTCTCTACTGAAGATCTCTTGGAAGAAGTGACATCAGCAAAATCAGTATAATGAAGGCAAAGGTGAATTTGAGGAAGACAATTCTCCAAGAAAGAGGGAGATAGGTCTTGTTGTTCAGTCATTAAGTTGTGTCTGACTCTTTGTGATGTCATGGACTGCAGCAAACCAGGCTTCCTTGTCCTTCACTGTCTCTTGGAGTTTGCTCAGATTTGTGATCATTGAGTCAGTGATGCTATGTTCAAAATACTGTGTAATTGTGCTCATCATACAGGCTAGCAAGGTAATGCTCAAAAATCCTTCAAGCTAGGCTTCAACAGTATGTGAACTGAGAACTTCCAGATGCACAAGCTGGATTTAGANTGCAGCAAACCAGGCTTCCTTGTCCTTCACTGTCTCTTAGAGTTTGCTCAAATTTGTGATCATTGAGTCAGTGATGCCATGTTCAAAATACTGTGTAATTGTGCTCATCATACAGGCTAGCAAGGTAACGCTCAAAAATCCTTCAAGCTAGGCTTCAACAGTATGTGAACTGAGAACTTCCAGATGCACAAGCTGGATTTAGAAAAAATACAGGAACCAGAGATAGGTTCGGGACATAGCAAACTGCTCTGTGTGGCTGGAAGGCTGGATTAAATGCGTATAGAATGAGGACAAAGATGAGGCAGGGATAAGTGAACCTGGACATCAGGCTCCAAGAGGTCTCTTCTACAGACTNGAAAGTGTGGGCTTTCATTAGTTTCCAGCAAGCTGTGCGTGGCTAATGAGACCAGTGTTGGAGCTCTTAGGATGGGCCTGTTCTTTATCTGGAAGATGTCTGTTGGGATCAGGGAGTCACCTGGATGGAAGCAGGAAGTTACAGAAGTTCTTAAGAAAACACTTAGGTTTAGAGTCAAAAATAAGTTTAAAAATAAACCCATAGTGGATTGTAGATATATGAATTCAAGTAGAAGTGACAGGATCAATTGAAACACTTTTGGACCCCAAACTTGCTTATTTTTCTATAGAAAATTTTCTCCAGACAATTTTTGTAGTCAGGTTCCACAGCAGAGGCAATCAAAAACAAAATAAACTACAGAGGGCCTGTGTGTGTGTGTCTGTGTGTGTACAAGGTCCTAATTTATATCAGTGCATCGACTTGGAAAAGATTAATTTTCCTTCCATAACATATACTCTGACCTTCATTCAGCTCCACAGTCTCTGCAGCTTGAAGTTTCTGCAAAGATGAGTGAATCATGGAGACACCAACTTGATTCCCCAAGGCTGGGAAGCACTTCCCTTTCCCCATACTTAACCCGTGTGGGCTGTGCAACCTTGGCTAAGTTACTTAACCTCTCTGGGCCTCAGTTTCTTCATTTGTAAAGCAAAGATGGTAATTGCACCTATTTATAAGAATGGCATGAGAATTCAATAAGCTATTTCATGTAAATACTTTAGTACAGTACTTGAATTTTAGAGAGGGTATAAGCAATGTTATCTCAGCAAAAGAAAAAAATACTATCACTATTATTGCTGTTAAGAGTAGTATAGTGACTTTCTTACTCCTCTAGTAGTTAAGAACTGCCTGCCAATGCAGGGGACAGGGGTTCAATCCCTGGTCCGGGAAAATCCAACCTGCCTTGGGTCAACTAAGCCCAAGAGCTGCAGCTACTGAAGCCTGTGCACCTGGGAGCCTGTGCTCTGCACCAAGAGAAGGCACCGCAGTGAGCAGCCGGCGCCCTGCGATTAGAAAGGAGCTCTCACTTGTCACAGATAGAGAAAGCCTGCACACAGCAACGAAGACACAGAACAGTCAAAAATAAGTTAATAAATCATTCTAAAAGACTACTAAAAAAACTCTCATAGTGTTCTATTCTCCCCACATCAGTACACATCCCACCAACTATTTACAGCTTGTATTCGTTCATGCCTTCCCTGTTTATTCATGTGTTAGAATCTCCCACTACATGGAGAACTCCATGAACGCAAGTGGCTGACTTTATTTTTCTGGGCTCCAAAATCACTGCAGATGGTGATTGCAGCCATGAAATTAAAAGATGCTGACTCCTTGGAAGGAAAGTTATGACC
>SJYW01034416.1:0-10326 GCA_006410735.1 Raphicerus campestris | reverse complement strand
GTTAGCCATTCTGAATGGAGATCTTTATTAAATGGATTTTATGTCCCTTGTTTCATTAAAAAAAAAAAAAAACCCAGAGAACATATTAAATCTTTATTGACTTAGTCATCATTATGAACCTCAATTACTATGCAGAGCTAATGTCCTCAAGGACTAGTTGGGTTTATAGGGATGGTGAACTCTGCTATATGGATACCTGAGGACTGGGGCGGGGAGCTTATGTATGTATCTGCCTTTAACAGTTTTTCTCTTTGTTCATCTGCAGAATTAACTTGTATTTCTTGCTCATGTCAAGATGGTCTGTCAATGAGTTGTTGTTCAGTCGCTCAGTTGTGTCTGACTCTTTGCAACCCCATGGACTACAGCACGCCAGGTTTCCCTGTCCATCACCATCTCCAGAAGCCTGCTCAAACTCATGTCCATTGAGTCCATGATGCTATCTAACCATCTCATCCCTCTGTCGTCTCCTTCTCCTCCTGCCTTCAATCTTTCTGAGCATCGGGGTCTTTTCCAATGAGTCAGGTCCTCACATCAGACGGCCAAAGTATTGAAGCTTCAGCATCAGTCTTTCCAATNCATCTCATCCCTCTGTCGTCTCCTTCTCCTCCTGCCTTCAATCTTTCTGAGCATCGGGGTCTTTTCCAATGAGTCAGGTCCTCACATCAGACGGCCAAAGTACTGAAGCTTCAGCATCAGTCTTTCCAATGAGTATTCAGGTCTGATTTCCTTTAGGATTGACTGGTTGGATCTCCTTGCAGTCCAAGGGACTCTCAAGAGTCTTCTCCAACACCACTGTTCAAAAGCATCAATTCTTCGGCACTCAGCCTTCCTCATGGTCCAGCTCTCACATTCATACATGACTACTGGAAAAACCATAGCTTTGAGTAGCTTCCAACATTTCCTTTTCTAACCTGCTGTTTGTTAGTCTACCATTGAATAGGAGGTCAAATTGACAAATGTGTTAAAATTGTGTAAAAAATAAATGAAGTGCAAAGGAAGAGTAAGATTAATGCTTCACATTATTCACTGAAATAATTTAGTCCCATGGATTTTGTGGTATCTACTTCAGCCCTTCAAATATAAAGCTACTTTGAGGTTCCCATTATACTGTGACTAGTTGAGACTGCTGGATGACTTTCCGGTAAATCATTCCAATATAATGACATTCTCTTTCTTTACAAGTAGAGATCAAGAGTCTTTAATACTGTTATTCCCTGGTGGCTCAGAGGTTAAAGTGTCTGCCTGCAATGCGGGAGACCTGGGTTCAGTCCCTGGGTTGAGAAGATCCCCTGGAGAAGGAAATGGCAACCCACTCCAGTATTCTTGCCTGGAGAATCCCATGGACAGAGGAGCCTGGTGGGCTACAGTTCACTGGGTCGCAAAGAGTGGGATATGGTCGGATAGGACTCAGCGACTTCACTCACTCATATAAAGTGTTACATTTCATATAAACTCTTTTGGAAAACCAAAAACAAAGTAACAGTTTAGCCTGAAAATGTAACAGAAAAGGAGGAGAACTACTTAATAGCATCAAAAATCTCAAGGCAGACACAAACAAAACATGAAAATTTCTAGCTGAAAACCGGGTTTGGCTAAGACTATGGAACTTTTCTTACACGCTTGTTTTTATCATCTTAGAGAATCCAATCTAATAATACTTATTAATTTTAAACTCAAGAAATTCCCTATAAGGTTTATGATACTGGAAAACTTCACTTTAGTCAGAAAACTACAGTAAAATAATTAAATATCAAATGTCATCTGATTAGAGTGTATGTATGAAGAAGACACTGGATCATAGCTCGCATTAGCAGATATCGTGAAGATTGGAAAATGTGCTGTGGCTGTCATTCAGTATTGTTAAATGTGAAAAATACACTACAGTCTATCAGAAGATAAAATGCTTTCTCATACAGTGTTAACACTGGCACAGAAACAAGATTCAATAATGATGGAGTATTTCAAACAACCCACTATTTGCTAAAAGCATTCAGTAAAATTATTGACTAAGCTTGATGACATTTTTCTCTCTCAAAAAGGAAATGTCCTATTATTGTGTTCTTAATTCTGAGCAATACAGAATAATTTGTTGATGACATGAATGTATCAGGAAACTTGGCAGAAAAAATAATTTGATAAAGTTTTGGGGGTGTTTTTTTGGCCACCCCAAGTGGCTTGTAGGATGCTAGTTCCCCTACCAGGGATAAAACTCAGGCCCCCTGCAGTGGAAGCATGGTGTCCTAAACATTGGACTACCAGGGAATTCCTCACAAAGTTTTTATACTGAGAAAAGAGGTAGGTCATAGGCAAATATGCGACNTTGAGTGAATCAGGAATGTCACTCAGCATGAACATGCTGTTTTCAACAACTTTATTTTTAATTTAAGTCATTTCCATGGTGACTAACACCATTGAACCAACTCATTCAAAGATATTTTTAAATAAACAAACTCTTACTCATCTTCTAAGAAGACCAAAATATGCTCTTTACTTCCCCACAGAATTCAAGCTTGTACTTAGATGATGTCTAGACATATTCTAAAAGTATAGCCCCTGGGCCCTCCCAGAGGAGTGCACTACCCTCACGATAGTGCAGTCATGATAGGAATCACTGAAGACGTGACACCAAAACATTCACTGCTCACAGAACTGAGTTTTACTCCCTTTGTCAAAATGTGCTAGCCATTCTGAATGGAGATCTTTATTAAATGGATTATATGTCCCTTGTTTCATTTAAAAAAAAAAAAAAACCCAGAGAACATATTAAATCTTTATTGACTTAGTCATCATTATGAACCTCAATTACTATGCAGAGCTAATGTCCTCAAGGACTAGTTGGGTTTATAGGGATGGTGAACTCTGCTATATGGATACCTGAGGACTGGGGCGGGGAGCTTATGTATGTATCTGCCTTTAACAGTTTTTCTCTTTGTTCATCTGCAGAATTAACTTGTATTTCTTGCTCATGTCAAGATGGTCTGTCAATGAGTTGTTGTTCAGTCGCTCAGTTGTGTCTGACTCTTTGCAACCCTATGGACTACAGCACGCCAGGTTTCCCTGTCCATCACCATCTCCAGAAGCCTGCTCAAACTCATGTCCATTGAGTCCATGATGCTATCCAACCATCTCATCCCTCTGTCGTCTCCTTCTCCTCCTGCCTTCAATCTTTCTGAGCATCGGGGTCTTTTCCAATGAGTCAGGTCCTCACATCAGACGGCCAAAGTACTGAAGCTTCAGCATCAGTCTTTCCAATGAGTATTCAGGTCTGATTTCCTTTAGGATTGACTGGTTGGATCTCCTTGCAGTCCAAGGGACTCTCAAGAGTCTTCTCCCACACCACTGTTCAAAAGCATCAATTCTTCGGCACTCAGCCTTCCTCATGGTCCAGCTCTCACATTCATACATGACTACTGGAAAAACCATAGCTTTGAGTAGCTTCCAACATTTCCTTTTCTAACCTGCTGTTTGTTAGTCTACCATTGAATAGGAGGTCAAATTGACAAATGTGTTAAAATTGTGTAAAAAATAAATGAAGTGCAAAGGAAGAGTAAGATTAATGCTTCACATTATTCACTGAAATAATTTAGTCCCATGGATTTTGTGGTATCTACTTCAGCCCTTCAAATATAAAGCTACTTTGAGGTTCCCATTATACTGTGACTAGGTGAGACTGCTGGATGACTTTCCGGTCAATCATTCCAATATAATGACATTCTCTTTCTTTACAAGTAGAGATCAAGAGTCTTTAATACTGTTATTCCCTGGTGGCTCAAAGGTTAAAGTGTCTGCCTGCAATGCGGGAGACCTGGGTTCAATGCCTGGGTTGAGAAGATCCCCTGGAGAAGGAAATGGCAACCCACTCCAGTATTCTTGCCTGGAGAATCCCATGGACAGAGGAGTCTGGTGGGCTACAGTCCACTGGGTCACAAAGAGTCGGATACTGTCGGATAGGACTCAGCGACTTCACTCACTCATATAAAGTGTTACATTTCATATAAACTCTTTTGGAAAACCAAAAACAAAGTAACAGTTTAGCCTGAAAATGTAACAGAAAAGGAGGAGAACTACTTAATAGCATCAAAAATCTCAAGGCAGACACAAACAAAACATGAAAATTTCTAGCTGAAAACCGGGTTTGGCTAAGACTATGGAACTTTTCTTACACGCTTGTTTTTATCATCTTAGAGAATCCAATCTAATAATACTTATTAATTTTAAACTCAAGAAATTCCCTATAAGGTTTATGATACTGGAAAACTTCACTTTAGTCAGAAAACTACAGTAAAATAATTAAATATCAAATGTCATCTGATTAGAGTGTATGTATGAAGAAGACACTGGATCATAGCTCGCATTAGCAGATATCGTGAAGATTGGAAAATGTGCTGTGGCTGTCATTCAGTATTGTTAAATGTGAAAAATACACTACAGTCTATCAGAAGATAAAATGCTTTCTCATACAGTGTTAACACTGGCACAGAAACAAGATTCAATAATGATGGAGTATTTCAAACAACCCACTATTTGCTAAAAGCATTCAGTAAAATTATTGACTAAGCTTGATGACATTTTTCTCTCTCAAAAAGGAAATGTCCTATTATTGTGTTCTTAATTCTGAGCAATACAGAATAATTTGTTGATGACATGAATGTATCAGGAAACTTGGCAGAAAAAATAATTTGATAAAGTTTTGGGGGTGTTTTTTTGGCCACCCCAAGTGGCTTGTAGGATGCTAGTTCCCCTACCAGGGATAAAACTCAGGCCCCCTGCAGTGGAAGCATGGTGTCCTAAACATTGGACTACCAGGGAATTCCTCACAAAGTTTTTATACTGAGAAAAGAGGTAGGTCATAGGCAAATATGCGACCTTATTATAAACAAATTTTTATTTTTAAATTTTTTAAACTTGTTTTATTTAGCTGCATTGGCTCTTAGTTGTGGCTGGCTGGCTTAACTGCCCCATAGCATGTGGGATCTTAGGTCCCTCACCAGGGATCAAACCTGTTTCCCTGCATTGGAGGGCAGATCCTTAACCACTTCCCTGGACCACCAGGGAAGTCCCCATAAACCAATCTATAAACAAAGAAAAGTAAGGCATGACTGCATGGCTAAGGAATCTACAAGCATATAGAATTTGTATGGATAAGGCAATTCTGGAAAGTAAAGTTCATTCATTACATTTCACAGATATACATTAAGTGCCAGATTCTTTCCTAGGCCCTGGGGATATGGCAGTGAAATTTTCTCTACACGATCAGAAATTTTTAGAAAACATGAGGAAAGTAGTAGAGACACAGTAGTGAACGGCAGGGAGATTATAGAAATATATAATGAAGTTTTTAAAATAGCATTCCAAAGGCCTACTTACAAAAATGATCAAAAGTCTGAACCCTAACAAAGGCTGGTGCAATCCCCCCACTCTCGAAGGGAAAAAAAAAGAACCAACAAAACAAAACTTCTAAAAATGGCAAAAAAGAAAGGAGAGGGGAGGAAAGAGAAGAAAAAAGGAAGGTCAAATCCAGACTATAGCTTTGAGAGAAAAACAGTGCTAACATGTGCCAGAGACAAAATTAACTGTGCTCTTTGAAACGAAACAACATAAAGGAGGGTTTATAATCAAAGATAATTTAGGCTATTATATGTAACCTTATATGTTAAAATGCCTTTAGTTCTCCAATCCCAGAAAAACCTTGTTTCAAAGTTCAGAAGTGACTTGCGAAATTGGATCCAAGATTACTAATAAACCTGAGTCTTTACCAAATTCACAGTTAGTATGACTGAATCAGAGTTCAAAAATATCTCAAGCTGGAAAGATCCATCAAAACCAACAAGGAGAAATTTAAAAACAAAGTAAGGTTTCCACATTGAAGCTTGAAAAATAATGACAAAGAAAAAAAGTGGAAACAAATGTCCATCAATCAGGGAACAGATGGGGCCTTCCTTGGTGGTCCAGTAGTTAAGACTCTGTACTTTTAATCCAGGGGACACGAGTTTGAACCCTGGCCAAGGGATTAAGGTTCCACATGCTGTGTGGTGCACTCCTCAAACATTTTTTTAAGGAAAAAAAAAATCAGAAAACAGATGAAGTTATTAATAATAAATTCATAGGATGGAAACTATAGCAGCAAAAATGGACTATAACTACACATATGAACACAGTGGAATGTCATGTTTGAGGGAAAAAGCATATTGAAGAATATATTTTGTGTAATACTATCTATATAGAATTTAAAAACATGCAATATCGTATAAACTGCTTAGAAACACATAGGTAACAAAAGTATGAAAAAATGCACAATCACAAAATGTAAAAGAGTGGTTATTTTCGAAGAAACGGAGAGTAATGAGAATGGAGAGAGGTACCACAGGAACTCAGCTTTAGCAATTATGTTCTATTTTGTAAACTGGGTAATGTTTATCTCCTTCTATTTCTTAAATACTTTACAAAAAAATTTTTTTAAGAATTACATAATTATATTATGGGAAAGACAACTTGGTAGCATTATTTTTAAAAGATTTCTTATGAGCCAAAAATGCAGTGTGGTTTCTAGAAAGATTAACATAATCTTGATGAAAGTGTGGTATCCAGATCATGGAATTAACTAAACTGTTGCATTCCTTATAGTTAACCACCAAGTATTATTTCATTCTGAGCACTACAATTTAAGCAGGACATTAACCAAACCAAGTATATCCAATGACTAGATAATGAGTAGTCTCGAAACCATAACTGCAGATAATCCATCAAAAGTGAGGATTTTTTCTCATTTTTTTTTTCCAGGAGGCTAACAAGACTGAAGGGAGAAACTATAGTTATCTAAATATAAAAGCAAGAGTAAGATAAATGGATAAAATATGATATATATATATATATATATGCAATGGAACACTACTCAGTCTTAAAAAAGAATAATGAAATTCTAACATATACTAGGAGAAGGCGATGGCACCCCACTCCAGAACTCTAGCCTGGAAAATCCCATGGATGTAGGAGCCTGGTAGGCTACAGTCCATGGAGTCGCTAAGAGTCAGACAGACTGAGCAACTTCACTTTCACGCATTGGAGAAGGAAATGGCATCCCACTCCAGTGTTCTTGCCTGGAGAATCCCAGGGACGGGGGAGCCTGGTGCGCTGCCATCTATGGGGTCACACAGAGTCGGACACGACTGAAGCGACTTAGCAGCAGTAGCAACATATACTAGTATCAAATGGCTGAGACTTGAAAACATTATTCTAAGTAAAATAAGCCAGACACAAAGGGACAAATATTACATGATTCCACCTATATAAGGCACCCATAGTAGTTAAATTCATGGAGAGGACAAGTAGAATAGTGGTTACCAGGAGCTGGGGGAAAGGAGGAAGGGAAAGTTATGGTTTAATGGGTGGAGTTTCAGCTTGGGATAAAGAAGTTCTGGAGATGGACAGTGGTAATGTCTGTGCAGTGATGTCAGTATATTTCATGCCACTGACCTGTACACTTAAGATGGTAAACTTTATGTGTGCTTTNATTTCTTATGAGCCAAAAATGCAGTGTGGTTTCTAGAAAGATTAACATAATCTTGATGAAAGTGTGGTATCCAGATCATGGAATTAACTAAACTGTTGCATTCCTTATAGTTAACCACCAAGTATTATTTCATTCTGAGCACTACAATTTAAGCAGGACATTAACCAAACCAAGTATATCCAATGACTAGATAATGAGTAGTCTCGAAACCATAACTGCAGATAATCCATCAAAAGTGAGGATTTTTTCTCATTTTTTTTTTCCAGGAGGCTAACAAGACTGAAGGGAGAAACTATAGTTATCTAAATATAAAAGCAAGAGTAAGATAAATGGATAAAATATGATATATATATATATATATATGCAATGGAACACTACTCAGTCTTAAAAAAGAATAATGAAATTCTAACATATACTAGGAGAAGGCGATGGCACCCCACTCCAGAACTCTAGCCTGGAAAATCCCATGGATGTAGGAGCCTGGTAGTCTACAGTCCATGGAGTCGCTAAGAGTCAGACAGACTGAGCAACTTCACTTTCACGCATTGGAGAAGGAAATGGCAACCCACTCCAGTGTTCTTGCCTGGAGAATCCCAGGGACGGGGGAGCCTGGTGCGCTGCCATCTATGGGGTCACACAGAGTCGGACACGACTGAAGCGACTTAGCAGCAGTAGCAACATATACTAGTATCAAATGGCTGAGACTTGAAAACATTATTCTAAGTAAAATAAGCCAGACACAAAGGGACAAATATTACATGATTCCACCTATATAAGGCACCCATAGTAGTTAAATTCATGGAGAGGACAAGTAGAATAGTGGTTACCAGGAGCTGGGGGAAAGGAGGAAGGGAAAGTTATGGTTTAATGGGTGGAGTTTCAGCTTGGGATAAAGAAGTTCTGGAGATGGACAGTGGTAATGTCTGTGCAGTGATGTCAGTATATTTCATGCCACTGACCTGTACACTTAAGATGGTAAACTTTATGTGTGCTTTCCCCCCCCTTTTTTTTTCCAGAAAAAGGGGAGAGTACATCCTAACTTTTCAAATCCTCACTCACATGTGCCCTTGCAGTTCTAATATTTTTATATATATTACACTGTCCTATATAGCAATTGCTTATTTAAAATGTTTTACAAAGGCAGTAATTATATCTCTCTTGCTAATCTTTACATCATTTGTGTTTATCACAATGACTGACCCTCAGGTTACTGCTGAATAAATAAAAACTCTAGATACGTGAGGGGATACAAAAATGAAAAAGATTCAGTTCATTCATGTCTTCAAGGAATTTATGATCCAGTAGAGGAATACATTTTTTGTTTTCTGACTGATAATCCAGTGTTGAAATGGCTAGCCCTTCATTTTAGTTAGTTTGATATCACTATTAAAATCATGAATTAATAAATGTATAACTGAGAAATACCTTAATTATCAACTATCTATCATTGAAATACAAGGTCACCATGGTTTGAAAAAAGATAAGCAAAGTCATTTACCTAAGGTCACTCAGCTAATAGTGACTTAAATAACAAATAACTTCATAACTGTTTACTCAGATAATAACTAAGTCTGGGTGGTAGGAATGCAGGCCTTAAAACCTTCAGACCAATGCTACTTTCATTACATCAACATAAGGCTTTATCCCTATGAACTAAATCAGAGTTCCACTGGCACTCAGGGTAACAATGCACAAGACAAGAGTTAAGGAAAATGAATCGCCTTCTTAGCTGCAACGATCTCAAGTTAACACCAAATATCCTGAACGATGCTTTTAATTCAAACACCACAGTCTACCCAAATGGAATGGGAAATCCTACCTACTGTCCCCACACCCTCCAGGACATTTCATATTGTTCAGAAAAATAGCCAGTCTTTCCCACCCCCTGCCCTGCTCCATCCACACAGGTCTTCCCACGCTTCCTGAAACATGCTAGGCACTCTGCACGCGGCCTTTGTGCGTGCTGTTCTCCCTGCCTGGAAGGTTGCTTCCCAGGCAGCCACCAGGCTTGCTTCCTCCTTTGGGTTTTTACTCAAATACCACTTTCTCAGTGAGGCTCTACTCAACCAGCCTACCTAAACTGGAGTCCCCACTGTACTTCTTTTTCTACTTTAGTTTTCTCCATAGCAATTACTACTCCTTAAGGACATACTATATAGTCTTTACTAGTTTCTTTTTTGTCTGTCTACCCCACTAGAATATATAAAATGAAAGTCAAAGTCACTCAGCCGTGTCTGACTCTTTGCGACCCCATGGACTATGCAGTCCATGGAATTCTCCAGGCCAGAATACTGGAGTGGGTAGCCTTTCCCTTCTCCAGGGGATCTTTCCAACCCAGGGATTGAACCAAGGTCTTCCGCATTGCAGGCGGATTCCTTACCAGCTGGAACACCACTGGAAAAAGAATTTTGCCCGTTTTGTTCATTACTACATCCCTGCTACCTAGAATGCGGAGGCAATAAATATCAGCTGAAGAAATAAATGAGCAAATGAAAGAAACTGATACTGATATGCTTAAAGGCCAGAAACTATCTTCCTCATGACAAGAGATATGCACATCATTTGGTGAAGGATGAACGCTGGACTGGAAGAAACACAGCTGGAATCAAGACTGCCAGGAGAAATATCAATAACCTCAGATAAGCAGATGACACCACCCTTATGGCAGAAAGTAAAGAGGAACTAAAAATCCTCTTGATGAAAATGAAAGAGGAGAGTGAAAAAGTTGGCTTAAAGTTCGACATTCAGAAAACGAAGATCATGGCATCTGGTCCCATCACTTCATGGGAAATAGATGGGGAAACAGTGGAAACAGT
>SJYW01034413.1:0-16850 GCA_006410735.1 Raphicerus campestris | reverse complement strand
TTTTTTTTTAGTTGCTTAAACCTGAAATTTATTGGGTTTTTAATATAATATTTTTAAAGGTTTATTTTTTTACAGTAAGACTTTGTTGGTTATCTGTTTTAAATACAATAGTGTGTAAATGTCAGTCCCAAACTCCTGATCTGTCCCTCCCTCACCCATCCTTTCCCCTCTGGGAAACATAAGTTCGTTCTCTAAATCTGTGAGTCTGTCTCTCTTTTGGAAATAAGTTCATTTTTAAAAATTGGGTTTGTTTGTGTTGCACAAATTAGTGTACTTTTAATCTTTGATTATCAGTTTAGGACTCACTAAACAACAGGAAGGAGTGGAATGGGAACTTGGGAAAGACACCGGTGGGTATGTTAGAAAATAAAAAATGTGATTTAAAAACCCAAAACAGAATAGAGTAAGAAAGATCAGGGTAAGGTGATCAGGTAGATTTGTTAAGAAGATGATGTTTGAAAAAGAAAGTGAAAATTGTAAAACATGAGTGTATGCTAAGTTGCTTTAGTCATGTCCGGCTCTGACCCTATGGATTATATAGTCCACCAGGCTCCTCTGTGCATGGAATTCTCCAGGCAAGAATACTGGATCAGGTAGCCACCCCATTCTCCAGGGGATCTTCCTAACCCAAGCATCCAAACCAGGTCTCCTGCGTTGCAGACAGATTCCTTTCCATCTGAGCTACCAGCTGTGCTGTGCTNTTAGAAAATAAAAAATGTGATTTAAAAACCCAAAACAGAATAGAGTAAGAAAGATCAGGGTAAGGTGATCAGGTAGATTTGTTAAGAAGATGATGTTTGAAAAAGAAAGTGAAAATTGTAAAACATGAGTGTATGCTAAGTTGCTTTAGTCATGTCCGGCTCTGACCCTATGGATTATATAGTCCACCAGGCTCCTCTGTGCATGGAATTCTCCAGGCAAGAATACTGGATCAGGTAGCCACCCCATTCTCCAGGGGATCTTCCTAACCCAAGCATCCAAACCAGGTCTCCTGCGTTGCAGACAGATTCCTTTCCATCTGAGCTACCAGCTGTGCTGTGCTTAGTCGCTCAGTGGTGTCAGACTCTTTGCAACCCCGTGGACTGTAGCCCGCCAGGCTCCTCTGTCCATGGGATTCTCCCGGCAAGAATACTGGAGTGGGCTGCCATGCCCTCCTCCAGGGGATCTTCCTGACCCAGAGATCGAATCCATGTCTCTTATGTCTCCTGCTTTGGCAGAAGGGATTTTTACCACTAGCGCCACCTGGGAAGCCCCAGGGAAGGAAATGGTTAGTAATAGATGAGGGCAGGCATTTTTTTTTTTTTTTTAAGTACGGCTGCATTCAGCCCATTAATGCTGCCAAAGGAAAAGACATAGGAGAGGAGGAGAGGTGTGGGCTGTCAGACACCGAAGGCGTGGGGAAATGCCTCACCCAGACCTGCGTCTGGCCCTCCTGCCTCACCAGCCCCAGAGATCTGTCCATCATTTCTCCTCACATTTAGCTCACCTCGTCTGGCATGGGGAGGATGAAAGGGATCTTAGTCTGAGGGGAGCCTGCTCTTCAAAAACACCTAGCGACAAACAGTCCTGGGAGGATGGCCACAGGAAATTCGGAGAAGACTGAATTATTCTGATTTACCTTCTCCTGTTAATTGGGTCCCTTTGCACCTCAGGAGACTTTCAGGGGGAAAAAAGTTCAGCTTATTTCTCTCCTTTCATATGGAGTGTAGCTTTCTGAGATCTCATTCGCTATTCCTTATGTATCCTTAAAGAAATGCTCTTGAGGGAAGACCTGTTTCTGGAAGGGGCGGGGCTCAGGTTGTTCAAGCACCGGGTTAGAGAGAGAAGTAAATTCTCCCCTGACCTGAGACAGAAAATGCCCCCCACTCAACTTCTCTTCTGGATCTTTCTGATGGGAGTCTAGCTCTACTAATAAGATTGCTGCAGATCTGGGTCTCCAAGACTTTTCAAAGAAAACTCACCTGGGGAGGTCTGTGGGGAATTTCAAGCTTGCCTCTAACTTTGAATAACTCAGTGACCAGACTTAACTCTATTTTCAAAGTTGTGGATTTTATAATTCCGGAGGTTACTGAGTTAGTTGCTTCTGGAAAATAATAAATGTCCTGGATTTGAATGAGTTCATTCTATTGGCTCTGCACCTCCACACATCAGCCTTCCTGCATCTTTTGCATGGGGATAAGATCTTACTCACCTATCGTTCTTGGTTGGGGAGAAGAAAAGGCGTGAGTGGAGGGGTGGGCGTGCCTTAGAAATGCATTTGAGCCCCACCTACTCTTGACTTTTTATTTTGTTGTTGGCTGTTTTTCTGTATGTCTCTGTCCTTGATTCTCTTCCCCCTGAGGTTTGAGAACTATTTGACAGAGTGAACAAAAGAAATGAGTCCCAACCTTGAGGTTCATAGAGATAATAAAAAAACTCCATGAGCTACTTTTACATTTTCAAATGTGAGAAACAAATATGTACTTGGGGAAGTGTATAATACGTTAACTAAAATGCCTGAATTTTTTCTTTCTCTTGGAATAAAATCAGCCCAGGGTAGCAATTATCTGAAGCTGATCAGAAGCTGTGAGTGGCTTCAATGCCANGATAAAATAGGATGTAGGTGAATAAGCTTGCCTTGAAGGACTCTGCTCTCTTCTTCCTTCCTTTTCCCATCTCAGTGGAGTCCCACTGCTCAGCCATGGAGGTGCTCTGGGTGGGAGACCCCAGGAAGAAGTAATCATGCTGGAGACAATAGGCCAGCCCCCCACTTGCTGGGTCCTGTGGGGGTCCCTAAGATTCTCTTAAGGCTGATATGGAGGAGTGGGAACTAGGATGTAGAAGTGGGTGAAGGATGGAGGGAATTTTAGAAAGATGGATCAGGGACTCTGTTTATGAACTCATTGCCAGCAGTCTGCAGAAGGGGAGGTCATCACTTGAACATGGGATCAGGGCATCTTTTACCATCAGTGCTACCTAGAGAGGTAGACTTGAAGCAAGAAAAAGAGAAACAGTACAAGCTTTATTTGGAAAAAAAAATAATGTGCTTGGAGGTCATTGTAAGACCCATGAGATTATTTGCAATTACCCTCCCCCAACCCAAAACCCACTCATGCACAACCTGCCGTGCATAACTTGGCTCTCGTGTTCAGCCTCTCAGCTGGGTCGGACTCATTTTGACCCCATGGATTGTAGCCTGCCAGGCTCTTCTGCCCATCGGATTTCCCAGATAAGAATGTTGGGCTGGGTTGCTATTTCTTACTTCAGGGGATCTTTGCAACCCAGGGGTTGAATTTATGTTCCTACATTGGCAGGCAGATTCTTTACCAGTGAGCCACCTGTATACTTTCACTAGGAAGAAAACAGTGGATTCAATTTAAGTGGATTCAAAACAAATCAGTTTGTTTTGGATTTTGTTT
Source organism: Raphicerus campestris (assembly GCA_006410735.1). NCBI lineage: Eukaryota > Metazoa > Chordata > Mammalia > Artiodactyla > Bovidae > Raphicerus > Raphicerus campestris. Next base: position 13,452 of record SJYW01034413.1, on the reverse strand, counting down.
GTGATGCTCAAATTAGTGCAGTTTTAATTCTTGTTTTTTTTTTTAGTTGCTTAAACCTGAAATTTATTGGGTTTTTAATATAATATTTTTAAAGGTTTATTTTTTTACAGTAAGACTTTGTTGGTTATCTGTTTTAAATACAATAGTGTGTAAATGTCAGTCCCAAACTCCTGATCTGTCCCTCCCTCACCCATCCTTTCCCCTCTGGGAAACATAAGTTCGTTCTCTAAATCTGTGAGTCTGTCTCTCTTTTGGAAATAAGTTCATTTTTAAAAATTGGGTTTGTTTGTGTTGCACAAATTAGTGTACTTTTAATCTTTGATTATCAGTTTAGGACTCACTAAACAACAGGAAGGAGTGGAATGGGAACTTGGGAAAGACACCGGTGGGTATGTTAGAAAATAAAAAATGTGATTTAAAAACCCAAAACAGAACAGAGTAAGAAAGATCAGGGTAAGGTGATCAGGTAGATTTGTTAAGAAGATGATGTTTGAAAAAGAAAGTGAAAATTGTAAAACATGAGTGTATGCTAAGTTGCTTTAGTCATGTCCAGCTCTGACCCTATGGATTATATAGTCCACCAGGCTCCTCTGTGCATGAAATTCTCCAGGCAAGAATACTGGGTCAGGTAGCCACCCCATTCTCCAGGGGATCTTCCTAACCCAAGCATCCAAACCAGGTCTCCTGCATTGCAGACAGATTCCTTTCCATCTGAGCTACCAGCTGTGCTGTGCTTAGTCGCTCAGTGGTGTCAGACTCTTTGCAACCCCGTGGACTGTAGCCCGCCAGGCTCCTCTGTCCATGGGATTCTCCCGGCAAGAATACTGGAGTGGGCTGCCATGCCCTCCTCCAGGGGATCTTCCTGACCCAGAGATCGAATCCATGTCTCTTATGTCTCCTGCTTTGGCAGAAGGGATTTTTACCACTAGCGCCACCTGGGAAGCCCCAGGGAAGGAAATGGTTAGTAATAGATGAGGGCAGGCATTTTCTTTTTTTTTTTAAGTACGGCTACATTCAGCCCATTAATGCTACCATAGGAAAAGACATCAGAGAGGAGGAGAGGTGTGGGCTGTCAGACACCGAGGGCGTGGGGAAATGCCTCACCCAGACCTGCGTCTGGCCCTCCTGCCTCACCAGCCCCAGAGATCTGTCCATCATTTCTCTTCACATTTAGCTCACCTCGTCTGGCATGGGGAGGATGAAAGGGATCTTAGTCTGAGGGGAGCCTGCTCTTCAAAAACACCTAGCGACAAACAGTCCTGGGAGGATGGCCACAGGAAATTCGGAGAAGACTGAATTATTCTGATTTACCTTCTCCTGTTAATTGGGTCCCTTTGCACCTCAGGAGACTTTCAGGGGGAAAAAAGTTCAGCTTATTTCTCTCCTTTCATATGGAGTGTAGCTTTCTGAGATCTCATTCGCTATTCCTTATGTATCCTTAAAGAAATGCTCTTGAGGGAAGACCTGTTTCTGGAAGGGGCGGGGCTCAGGTTGTTCAAGCACCGGGTTAGAGAGAGAAGTAAATTCTCCCCTGACCTGAGACAGAAAATGCCCCCCACTCAACTTCTCTTCTGGATCTTTCTGATGGGAGTCTAGCTCTACTAATAAGATTGCTGCAGATCTGGGTCTCCAAGACTTTTCAAAGAAAACTCACCTGGGGAGGTCTGTGGGGAATTTCAAGCTTGCCTCTAACTTTGAATAACTCAGTGACCAGACTTAACTCTATTTTCAAAGTTGTGGATTTTATAATTCCGGAGGTTACTGAGTTAGTTGCTTCTGGAAAATAATAAATGTCCTGGATTTGAATGAGTTCATTCTATTGGCTCTGCACCTCCACACATCAGCCTTCCTGCATCTTTTGCATGGGGATAAGATCTTACTCACCTATCGTTCTTGGTTGGGGAGAAGAAAAGGCGTGAGTGGAGGGGTGGGCGTGCCTTAGAAATGCATTTGAGCCCCACCTACTCTTGACTTTTTATTTTGTTGTTGGCTGTTTTTCTGTATGTCTCTGTCCTTGATTCTCTTCCCCCTGAGGTTTGAGAACTATTTGACAGAGTGAACAAAAGAAATGAGTCCCAACCTTGAGGTTCATAGAGATAATAAAAAAACTCCATGAGCTACTTTTACATTTTCAAATGTGAGAAACAAATATGTACTTGGGGAAGTGTATAATACGTTAACTAAAATGCCTGAATTTTTTCTTTCTCTTGGAATAAAATCAGCCCAGGGTAGCAATTATCTGAAGCTGATCAGAAGCTGTGAGTGGCTTCAATGCCACTACCTTTATTTCTTTTTCCATCATATGGAAAAAGATATATGATATTATTTACTTCTGATATATGATATATGCTATTATTCTGATATATGATATTATTTACTTATTGATAGTTTATTGTATTTTTAGTCTCCCCTCACTAGAAACATGAACTCCATAGGAATATAGACACTTTTTTCTTGCTTTTTATTTAGTTTTTGTTGGACTATAATTGCTTTACAATGTTGTGAGTTTCTGCTGTATGTACCTACATCCCCCCCTTTTAAGCCCTCCCACCACCACAGCCCACCCTTCTAGGTCATCACAGCGTGCCAAGCTGAGCTCCTTGTGTCACGCAGCAGCTTCCCACTAGCTCTCTGCTTTACACGTGGTCGTGTATACATGTCCGAGCTGCTCTCTCAATTTGTCCCCCTCCTTCCTTAACTTCCTGTGTTCAGAAGCTTGTCCTCTATGCCTGTGCCTCTGTTCCTTCCCTGTGAATAGATTCATCAGCACCATTTTTCTAGATTCCATAGGTATGTGTCAATGACCCTCTGACACTGTTGGTAGGAATGTTAATTTGTACCGCCACTGTGGAGAACAGCATGGCGTTTCCTTTAAAAAACAACAACGACCACAACTAAGCAGAGAGCTGCCATGTGACTGTGAAATCCCACGCCTGGGCAGACACTCTGGGAAAACAAGAATTTAAAAAGACACACACACTCCAATCTTCACGGCCACACTATTTACAATAGCCAGGATATGGAGACACCCTAGAAGCCTATCGACAGATGAACGAATAAAGATGTGGCACATATATACAAAGGACAGAGAAATTTTAATGTTTTGTTTACCACTGTAACCCAAACAGCTAGAAGACTATAGGGAGGGCATTGTTTATTGTAGAAAATGAATGGATATTTACAGAAAGTTTCTCTTCAAGTCACTAATTTGTTGTAGAGTTCTTACTCTGTTCTACACCCCATTTAGTCACAGAATAGACACACAGACTACCAGGGGTTCTCAAATGCACCAACCTACCTAGATGAACTATACTGGATAACATGACCCAAGTTAACTAAGAAATCACACTTAGTCTTGTCCAACTCTTTGTGACCCCATGGACTTTATAGCCCAGCAGGCTCCTCTGTCCATGGGATTCTCCAGGCAAAAATATTGGAGTGGGTTTTTATTTCCTTCTCCAGGGGATCTTCCCAATCCAGGGATTGAACCTGGGTCACCTACATTGCAGGTGGCTTCTTTACCCCCTGAACCATCAGGAAAGCCCAGTGTGACCCCAAGGAAGCCTTTAATGAAGGCGTGTAAGCTGGGTGATTGCAATTCTTTCACCGACTTCCTGGGCAGTGATCCTAGTTAAGGCGCCTATGTGTCCTGAAACTTACTTTCTGCATCGGTATGAATGATAATAATGCCAACTGGCTCTTTGAGAGACTAAAATGAAATATGCACCAAGCACCTTGCTTGTTGTCTGTCATTTAATATGCATTCAACAAACGTTAATTCCTTTCTTCTTACTTTGATAGGCAATAAAAACCAAGGGGAAAACAAGCTATAAAGTAATGCGTTTTCCCAGCAACAGCTCCTAGGGGGTAAGCATTATTTCTTTTATGAATTCTTGGCAGCTTCTTTCTTCTGCCTACTTAAAGAAAATATATCATCACTAAAAATCACTTTTCAGGCCATTAACCTATCTTATTGGAACAAGTTAAAAATACCATTTGATTATTGAATTGGTGTAGCTATTTTTCATGTATGTGTATGGAACCCCCTCCTTCAGCTAGGTCATAAAAGCTACCTTTGTCTTCCATAGTGCTTGATAAGTTTTGTAGAGAAGCACATTCAATATATTTCGTTCGTGGGTTGTTTAGTGAAGATTCTCCACCATTTGGTTAAACTTCCCCCACTTTCAGTAGAAATGCTCCCCTTAGTTCCCATCCATTCAACCCATTAGACTTCTGTGTGGCCCCCGTCCTGGGAATTCCCAATGCAGCGCACACAGTAAAGTCAGAGTGGCTTGCTCTTCTGTGCCAATGGAATGCCTTGGTCCCTAGATTTGAGGCAGGAGGCACATGGGACCCCTCCTCACCCCAGGGTAAAGTGATTGGAGATTGATTCTCTATGCACTGAAACTTCAAGCGGGACAATTAAGAGAGGGGGCTGGGCCCCGCCCACACCACATATTTCTCAAAGTCCGGAGATCTTCCCAACCACACATGCTCAGAAAAGGCTGAATGGAGGCCAAAGGCAATCACGTCAAGGGATGTTCTACCCAGACGCCTCTTCGGTAGGATCCCTCTTGGTTAAGAGAGGCACACATGGAGGCACACATGGGAGGATCCTGAGAGATACAAAATATGGACTGTGAATCAGGCCAATCAAAATGATTGGCCAAAGGAAACCCAGAAGAAACGCTCCGTAAAAGAAACTCAGACTACCAGGAGGGCACAACTCAGGGAGTCTCCCTCTGAGCAGCCCATGTGCCTATCCACACATGTTGTGCTCTTTACCTCTCAGTACTTACTTTACTTGCTTCACTACTTTCTGTCTCTGTGGGTATTCTTTTCTGCAAACGTGAAGGGCCAGGGCGCTTGTCACTGACCACTGGTCTAGTGGCCAAGATCTGGTGTTCTCACGACCGTGACTCAGCCTGTCTCTGGCTGGGAGCGCAAGCCATGCTCCAAGCCGTTGCAGACCGAGCCCGCCCGAGATCATACCCACTGCCACCATATTTCTGGGGAAGCTCGTTGGGAGCTGGTGCCAAAGGGTTGTCAGTGTATCTGGGCATCCTCCCAAATTTTAAGCACAACTTGAAAAACATTAGGCTCTACTGGGGATACAATTGACTAGATGACATTAAGCAAGCTGCCTGAGTGTTGATGACTAAACGCGGCCTCAAGGTTGCAGATCGAACATAAAAAAGGATATTCATGAAAGTAACAACTTAGACACTAACTCAGTTTTTCTCAAGTGTTGTCTGAGCTCCAGGTTCAAAAGACTCATCAGAGAGTTTTTAAAAGAAAAATTCATAGGTCAGACCTAAACCTTCTGAATCAAGATTCTTGTATTTAAGCAAAACAAAGGCAATAACAAAAAACCTCCCAGATCTTGGAGCAGCTGATCCCCTCCATCAACACTAGAGCTATTCATTGTGCACTTCCTGTTGGCCAAAAGTATAACACATCAGAGCATTCTGTATGCTCACTTCTTCCACATACAGCTTATACTTTTAATTAGATGGAAAATTGTGTCTGCGTGTCTCTGCCCCCTCATTTGTCTTAGAGAGGTTTTTTTTTAATGTGGACCATTTTAAAGTCTTTATTGAATGTATTGCAATATTGCTTCTATTTTATATTTTTGGCTTTTATGGCCATAAGGCGTGTGGGATCTTAGCTTTCCAACCAGAGATAGAACCTGCACCCTCCACCCTGGGGGCTCTAACCACTGGGCCACCAGAGAAGTCGCCCCTCCACCTTTCGTTTTGAATGGCTTCTTCACTGTATATAAACTCTTATCATCACAGGGTTCTGTTCATCTCTCCTTTCCTAGTTGTCTCAGAGAGAGCGAATGCCCCCCTCCATCACATTTCCATTTGTATTTCTCTCCATTTCTGCACTTATCAAAATATTTGAGATGATTTGCTTGTCTATGTCTTTCCTTACTGAACAGCTCTTCCAAGGGAGGGATAATGTCGTTTTCATTCTTCTGTTTTCTCCAGCATCAAGCACATTTAAACATGATTTAAATGAATGAATTGATAAATAAATGAATTCTTGGATAAATGTTTAATTAATTAGGAAAATAATTATTTTTTTCCCATGAGGAAAGGGCTCCAAGAAAAGCACGGGGCAATTATTCATACCGTGGCTTTCTCCCCGCTTTTTCCCCCCCGCTGTTTCTGTCTTCACCCGCCCACGCACCGGCAGAACAGCCACAATGTAGGCAAGAAGAGCAGGGTCAGAGAAGTTGCGCCAATCCCAAATCAGAAAATTTGCCTTCTGTCTGTGAGCTAGAGCTTGTTACCTGGGGAACCAGATTTATCTCTGTGTCCTCAATACAGTACATCTCAATGAGGGCACTTTTAATAACCAATTGATGTGTAATTGCCTGTATAAATTATGTATCTCTTGTCCAGCTCCAGCTCTGAGGCACTGAGTGAATTACAGAGAAAACCTCCTCTCAGAATTATTATGTGCTGGTCAGATGCAATTGCAGGAACCTTCAGAGACTTTCAGAGGGGGCCCAGTTCACTTATTTGAGCTTTTCAGGCATCCTTTGAAGAGAAGAGATGAGAAAAGGAAAACAACTGTTAGACTCCACAAACTCATGTAAATAGAGAAACAGAAATACAAAACTGTCCAAATTTTACCCCAGAAAGACCTCTGAGGTCACAGGGTTTAAATTCCTAACAGTCCAATCACCTGAATAAAAGATGTGTGAAGGGCATGTTTGGCCTCAGTTTGAGTATTTTCAGGTGTGAGGTAGGTTGTGTTGTGGAAAAAGCAGTATTTGTGCGTGCTAAGTCACTTCAGTCATATCCGATTCTCTGTGACCCCGTGGACTGTAGCCCACCAAGCTCCTCTGTTCATGGGACTTTCTAGGCAAGAATACTAGAATGGGTCGCCATGTCCTTCTCCAGGGCATTTCTCTGACCCAGGAGTTGAACCTGCACCTCCTGCATTGGACAGGTGGACTCTTTACCTCTGAGCCTCAAGGTAAGCAGAGATAATCAATTTCAGAGCTTTGGGGCCTGCCATGGAGATGCCAAGTCTAGCAGAGATAATGTCCCCACCATCTCTCCACAGAAGATGGCTTAGCATAAACCCTAGGCAAGATGAAGAATGTGGGCAAGGCCCAAAGGAGTCTTTAGTACCAGGAGATGAAGCAGATCTGGTCATCAAGGGTGGGCCAGAAGGTTCTGACCAAGTCAAGAGAAAAATCCATCAATACCATCCCTAGTCTATCTCCAGATGAGAATGTCAAGGTGTGGCTTGGTTAAGTGACTCACTTAAGATTGTACATATGCTATGTGGTGAAGCCAGAACTCAATGCTAGATCTAGGCTTCTCATTGGAGGCTGGGTGAGATCTTCTGAGGTGTGTACTCAACAGGTTCAAAGCCATCAATTTGTTTATCACGCAGCACATTCTCTGACTTGCTCAGGGGGTCGTCAAGCAAATAAGCAGGCACTCTAGGTCACTAGGACATTGGGCAGATTCTCTGAACTTCTTTTCTGCTCTCTGAGACGTGAAATTCAGTGAAAGCATATCCTTTTGGTCAAAAAACCTGTTTTATTTATATCTTAGTGTGTGTGACTCTGTGCTGAATGGTATAGCAGTCGTGTGCCTTAAACACAGTCTGTGCTCTCCAAGAACTTAGAGATAATAAATAGCCAGTGTCACGGACACTTACCGGTACAGATAAAGCATGAACTGAAAAAAGTCCATGTATTCTAGGATAATGCATGTATCAAAACTATAATGTGTAGTAAGTTGGAGTGGATGAGAAGAGTCTGACCACAAGGGGGCACAGTAGGGGGCTTCGCTGGTGGCTCAGACAGTAAAGAATCTGCCTGCAATGTGGGAAAACTGGGTTGGATCCCTGGGTTGGCAATATCCTCTGGAGGAGGGCATGGCAACCCACTCCAGTATTCTTGCCTGGAGTATCCCACGGGCTGAGGAGCCTGGTGGACTATAGTGTATGGGATTGCAAAGCATCATACGTGACAGAGTGACCAAGTACAGCACAAGGAATGGAGACTTCGGAGACAAAGTTTGAAGCTGCCACTGGCTATGTGACCTTGGATACTTACTTCACCTCACTAAGCCTCAATTTCCTCATCTATAAATGGAAACACTTTTAGGGCCTCATACGGTTGTTTTAAGGATTAAATGAGTGAGTGTGCATCAAATATCTAGCACAAGTTCTAGCAGAGAGTGATTACCTGGGAACAATTGAGTATTGCTGTTGTACTTTTTTCTTTTAATTTAATTTTATTTTCCTTTACAATACTGTATTGANGCCTTCCTGCATCTTTTGCATGGGGATAAGATCTTACTCACCTATCGTTCTTGGTTGGGGAGAAGAAAAGGCGTGAGTGGAGGGGTGGGCGTGCCTTAGAAATGCATTTGAGCCCCACCTACTCTTGACTTTTTATTTTGTTGTTGGCTGTTTTTCTGTATGTCTCTGTCCTTGATTCTCTTCCCCCTGAGGTTTGAGAACTATTTGACAGAGTGAACAAAAGAAATGAGTCCCAACCTTGAGGTTCATAGAGATAATAAAAAAACTCCATGAGCTACTTTTACATTTTCAAATGTGAGAAACAAATATGTACTTGGGGAAGTGTATAATACGTTAACTAAAATGCCTGAATTTTTTCTTTCTCTTGGAATAAAATCAGCCCAGGGTAGCAATTATCTGAAGCTGATCAGAAGCTGTGAGTGGCTTCAATGCCACTACCTTTATTTCTTTTTCCATCATATGGAAAAAGATATATGATATTATTTACTTCTGATATATGATATATGCTATTATTCTGATATATGATATTATTTACTTATTGATAGTTTATTGTATTTTTAGTCTCCCCTCACTAGAAACATGAACTCCATAGGAATATAGACACTTTTTTCTTGCTTTTTATTTAGTTTTTGTTGGACTATAATTGCTTTACAATGTTGTGAGTTTCTGCTGTATGTACCTACATCCCCCCCTTTTAAGCCCTCCCACCACCACAGCCCACCCTTCTAGGTCATCACAGCGTGCCAAGCTGAGCTCCTTGTGTCACGCAGCAGCTTCCCACTAGCTCTCTGCTTTACACGTGGTCGTGTATACATGTCCGAGCTGCTCTCTCAATTTGTCCCCCTCCTTCCTTAACTTCCTGTGTTCAGAAGCTTGTCCTCTATGCCTGTGCCTCTGTTCCTTCCCTGTGAATAGATTCATCAGCACCATTTTTCTAGATTCCATAGGTATGTGTCAATGACCCTCTGACACTGTTGGTAGGAATGTTAATTTGTACCGCCACTGTGGAGAACAGCATGGCGTTTCCTTTAAAAAACAACAATGACCACAACTAAGCAGAGAGCTGCCATGTGACTGTGAAATCCCACGCCTGGGCAGACACTCTGGGAAAACAAGAATTTAAAAAGACACACACACTCCAATCTTCACGGCCACACTATTTACAATAGCCAGGATATGGAGACACCCTAGAAGCCTATCGACAGATGAACAAATAAAGATGTGGCACATATACACAAAGGACAGAGAAATTTTAATGTTTTGTTTACCACTGTAACCCAAACAGCTAGAAGACTATAGGGAGGGCATTGTTTATTGTAGAAAATGAATGGATATTTACAGAAAGTTTCTCTTCAAGTCACTAATTTGTTGTAGAGTTCTTACTCTGTTCTACACCCCATTTAGTCACAGAATAGACACACAGACTACCAGGGGTTCTCAAATGCACCAACCTACCTAGATGAACTATACTGGATAACATGACCCAAGTTAACTAAGAAATCACACTTAGTCTTGTCCAACTCTTTGTGACCCCATGGACTTTATAGCCCAGCAGGCTCCTCTGTCCATGGGATTCTCCAGGCAAAAATATTGGAGTGGGTTTTTATTTCCTTCTCCAGGGGATCTTCCCAATCCAGGGATTGAACCTGGGTCACCTACATTGCAGGTGGCTTCTTTACCCCCTGAACCATCAGGAAAGCCCAGTGTGACCCCAAGGAAGCCTTTAATGAAGGCGTGTAAGCTGGGTGATTGCAATTCTTTCACCGACTTCCTGGGCAGTGATCCTAGTTAAGGCGCCTATGTGTCCTGAAACTTACTTTCTGCATCGGTATGAATGATAATAATGCCAACTGGCTCTTTGAGAGACTAAAATGAAATATGCACCAAGCACCTTGCTTGTTGTCTGTCATTTAATATGCATTCAACAAACGTTAATTCCTTTCTTCTTACTTTGATAGGCAATAAAAACCAAGGGGAAAACAAGCTATAAAGTAATGCGTTTTCCCAGCAACAGCTCCTAGGGGGTAAGCATTATTTCTTTTATGAATTCTTGGCAGCTTCTTTCTTCTGCCTACTTAAAGAAAATATATCATCACTAAAAATCACTTTTCAGGCCATTAACCTATCTTATTGGGACAAGTTAAAAATACCATTTGATTACTGAATTGGTGTAGCTATTTTTCATGTATGTGTATGGAACCCCCTCCTTCAGCTAGGTCATAAAAGCTACCTTTGTCTTCCATAGTGCTTGATAAGTTTTGTAGAGAAGCACATTCAATATATTTCGTTTGTGGGTTGTTTAGTGAAGATTCTCCACCATTTGGTTAAACTTCCCACACTTTCAGCAGAGATGCTCCCCTTAGTTCCCATCCATTCAACCCATTAGACTTCTGTGTGGCCCCCGTCCTGGGAATTCCCAATGCAGCGCACACAGTGAAGTCAGAGTGGCTTGCTCTTCTGTGCCAATGGAATGCCTTGGCCCCTAGATTTGAGGCAGGAGGCACATGGGACCCCTCCTCACCCCAGGGTAAAGTGATTGGAGATTGATTATGCACTGAAACTTCAAGCGGGACAATTAAGAGAGGGGGCTGGGCCCCGCCCACACCACATATTTCTCAAAGTCCGGAGATCTTCCCAACCACACATGCTCAGAAAAGGCTGAATGGAGGCCAAAGGCAATCACGTCAAGGGATGTTCTACCCAGACGCCTCTTCGGTAGGATCCCTCTTGGTTAAGAGAGGCACACATGGAGGCACACATGGGAGGATCCTGAGAGATACAAAATATGGACTGTGAATCAGGCCAATCAAAATGATTGGCCAAAGGAAACCCAGAAGAAACGCTCCGTAAAAGAAACTCAGACTACCAGGAGGGCACAACTCAGGGAGTCTCCCTCTGAGCAGCCCATGTGCCTATCCACACATGTTGTACTCTTTACCTCTCAATACTTACCTTACTTGCTTCACTACTTTCTGTCTCTGTGGGTATTCTTTTCTGCAAACGTGAAGGGCCAGGGCGCTTGTCACTGACCACTGGTCTAGTGGCCAGGATCTGGTGTTCTCACGACCGTGACTCAGCCTGTCTCTGGCTGGGAGCGCAAGCCATGCTCCAAGCCGTTGCAGACCGAGCCCGCCCGAGATCATACCCACTGCCACCATATTTCTGGGGAAGCTCGTTGGGAGCTGGTGCCAAAGGGTTGTCAGTGTATCTGGGCATCCTCCCAAATTTTAAGCACAACTTGAAAAACATTAGGCTCTACTGGGGATACAATTGACTAGATGACATTAAGCAAGCTGCCTGAGTGTTGATGACTAAACGCGGCCTCAAGGTTGCAGATCGAACATAAAAAAGGATATTCATGAAAGTAACAACTTAGACACTAACTCAGTTTTTCTCAAGTGTTGTCTGAGCTCCAGGTTCAAAAGACTCATCAGAGAGTTTTTAAAAGAAAAATTCATAGGTCAGACCTAAACCTTCTGAATCAAGATTCTTGTATTTAAGCAAAACAAAGGCAATAACAAAAAACCTCCCAGATCTTGGAGCAGCTGATCCCCTCCATCAACACTAGAGCTATTCATTGTGCACTTCCTGTTGGCCAAAAGTATAACACATCAGAGCATTCTGTATGCTCACTTCTTCCACATACAGCTTATACTTTTAATTAGATGGAAAATTGTGTCTGCGTGTCTCTGCCCCCTCATTTGTCTTAGAGAGGTTTTTTTTTAATGTGGACCATTTTAAAGTCTTTATTGAATGTATTGCAATATTGCTTCTATTTTATATTTTTGGCTTTTATGGCCATAAGGCGTGTGGGATCTTAGCTTTCCAACCAGAGATAGAACCTGCACCCTCCACCCTGGGGGCTCTAACCACTGGGCCACCAGAGAAGTCGCCCCTCCACCTTTCGTTTTGAATGGCTTCTTCACTGTATATAAACTCTTATCATCACAGGGTTCTGTTCATCTCTCCTTTCCTAGTTGTCTCAGAGAGAGCGAATGCCCCCCTCCATCACATTTCCATTTGTATTTCTCTCCATTTCTGCACTTATCAAAATATTTGAGATGATTTGCTTGTCTATGTCTTTCCTTACTGAACAGCTCTTCCAAGGGAGGGATAATGTCGTTTTCATTCTTCTGTTTTCTCCAGCATCAAGCACATTTAAACATGATTTAAATGAATGAATTGATAAATAAATGAATTCTTGGATAAATGTTTAATTAATTAGGAAAATAATTATTTTTTTCCCATGAGGAAAGGGCTCCAAGAAAAGCACGGGGCAATTATTCATACCGTGGCTTTCTCCCCGCTTTTTCCCCCCCGCTGTTTCTGTCTTCACCCGCCCACGCACCGGCAGAACAGCCACAATGTAGGCAAGAAGAGCAGGGTCAGAGAAGTTGCGCCAATCCCAAATCAGAAAATTTGCCTTCTGTCTGTGAGCTAGAGCTTGTTACCTGGGGAACCAGATTTATCTCTGTGTCCTCAATACAGTACATCTCAATGAGGGCACTTTTAATAACCAATTGATGTGTAATTGCCTGTATAAATTATGTATCTCTTGTCCAGCTCCAGCTCTGAGGCACTGAGTGAATTACAGAGAAAACCTCCTCTCAGAATTATGATGTGCTGGTCAGATGCAATTGCAGGAACCTTCAGAGACTTTCAGAGGGGGCCCAGTTCACTTATTTGAGCTTTTCAGGCATCCTTTGAAGAGAAGAGATGAGAAAAGGAAAACAACTGTTAGACTCCACAAACTCATGTAAATAGAGAAACAGAAATACAAAACTGTCCAAATTTTACCCCAGAAAGACCTCTGAGGTCACAGGGTTTAAATTCCTAACAGTCCAATCACCTGAATAAAAGATGTGTGAAGGGCATGTTTGGCCTCAGTTTGAGTATTTTCAGGTGTGAGGTAGGTTGTGTTGTGGAAAAAGCAGTATTTGTGCGTGCTAAGTCACTTCAGTCATATCCGATTCTCTGTGACCCCGTGGACTGTAGCCCACCAAGCTTCTCTGTTCATGGGACTTTCTAGGCAAGAATACTAGAATGGGTCGCCATGTCCTTCTCCAGGGCATTTCTCTGACCCAGGAGTTGAACCTGCACCTCCTGCATTGGACAGGTGGACTCTTTACCTCTGAGCCTCAAGGTAAGCAGAGATAA
>SJYW01034411.1:129500-146431 GCA_006410735.1 Raphicerus campestris | reverse complement strand
GTCTTTTCCAATGAGTCAACTCTTCACATGAGGTGGCCAAAGTATTGGAGTTTCAGCTTCAGTATCATTCCTTCCAATGAACACCCAGGACTGATCTCCTTTAGGATGCAGTGGTTGGATCCAAGGGACTCGAGAGTCTTCTCCAACACCACAGTTCAAAAGCATCAATTCTTCAGTGCTCAGCTTTATTCACAGTCCAACTCTCACATCCATACATGACCATTGGAAAAACCATAGCCTTGACTAGATGGACCTTTGTTGGCAAAGTAATGTCTCTGCTTTTGAATATGCTGTCTAGGTTGGTCATAACTTTTCTTCCAAGGACTAAGCGTCTTTTAATTTCATAGCTGCAGTCACCATCTGCAGTGATTTTGGAGCCTCCCAAAATAAAGTCTGACACTGTTTCCACTGTTTCCCCATCTATTTCCCATGAAGTGATGGTACCTGATACGATGATCTTAATTTTCTGAATGTTGAGCTTTAAGCCAACTTTTTGTCAGTAAATTAGGGGAAATAAAAACAAGAGTTATTTTTTTCCCTTAAACCTAGATTTCCTTTTCCCCTGCAATTCCATCTCTAGGAGGTTATCCTGAAACTATATTTGCATGTGCATTTTGTATGCTAAATCACATAGGCTCATTGCATTGTTTATAAGAGCAGAAGGGCAGAAAAACTGGTGTCCACCCTCAGGAGAGAGCTGTAACCGACTCACAGAGCATTCTTGAAGCTGAGAACTGTGCACCTGTCTGCAGGAAGGGAGCTCCGTTGGCGCAGAGGCAGCACTGTCCCAGGACGTGTCAAGCTAGGAGACAGGACAGAAAGCAGCGTTCAGCGCAGGCCTCCTGCTGCCTGGCCGGCTGGGGCAGGAGCAGTCCCTGACGGTGTCCCGGGGTGTGCGGGGGCATCTCAGAAAGCATCCAGGGCATCCTCACGTTGGGGCTGCTTCTGCGGCCCCAAGCTCCGGGCAGTGGGGGACAGCGAGGAGGCCCGTCTTCTCCTCCTTGGAGTGTGCCCTCTTTATCTCTTGAAAGATGTCTTGTGTCCATATATTTTCTTTTCCTTAATTCATTTTTTAAATTCCAGGTCTGTGATGATTTTTTTAAATTGAAGTATACTTGATTTATGGTGTTGGGTTAGTTTGCACTGTGCAGCAGAGCGACTCTGTTTAGGCATATACATAAGTTCCTTTTCGTGTTCTTTTCCGTTATAGTTTTATCAGGACACTGCATATAGTTCCCCGTGCTGCACGCTGGGATCCTGCTGTCTGTCCAGTCTACATGTAGTGGTTTGCATCTGCTGAGCCCAGACACACGTGTATTTCCTGTTAGAAAAGTGTGAGCGGCCCCAGCTGGTACTTAGACCAGCACAGTTGAAACTTGGACGAAACGCCTGCGGTTTTCGTCCACGCCCGCACGCACTGCCTGTTTGCCCTGCCCGGTCTCCTTGACCTTGGGGATGAGAAGTGGCCCCGGTGCTCGGCCCCCGCCCCCCGCCACGAGCACAGTGCGCCCCTCCCCTCGGTGCTGTTTGTGTCCACGCCTGACGGTGTTTCTGTCTCCTCCTCCAGCTTCGGCAGCATGTAAGCAACTTCCTGCCAAGAACCCAGGTCACCGCCAAGAAGAGGGCCTGAGGGAAGAGCATCCAGAGGAGCCTGATGCCAGCCGCGCCTGGGATTACACTCCCTGCGGGCAGCATGAGTCGTTCCCTGCCAGCACCTCTGTGCCCCTGGCAAGGCCTGTAGCTCTCTGGGGAGGAGGGTCCTGGGAGCGGCGCGCCAGGAGCCCCCAGAGGAAGGATGGGGCCAGATATGAATGCAGTTTTCAGCTTATGAAGGAATTTTAAGGAAAACAATTATTTGATTTCCACTTACTCACGTTCACAAGACTTCTGTGGGAAGTGCCAGCAAGTCACACACTCCCGCCCCCACCCCATCCCCACTGGAGTTATCAGGCTTTTTCTGGCAGCACGTTGAACTCTTCTTGGTACTTCTGGCAATGACAGACCTTCAGGACAGATTTATCTGCTAAATGCTCTTGGGCAGGAGATACAGGGAAACTTCTGGAAGCAGTGCCAGCAGAGCAGAGCCCAGAGTGCGCCCAGGCTGGCCTGAAGACTGTGCCCGCCCCGTCCGCCTGCAGCCTCTCCTCCAGAGAGGCCCTCAGGGCCCCCTTCTGGTCTCATCCTCTGCCCAGTCTCCGTTCCGGCCATCGAGGGATGCGAACTTGGGAATGGAGTTGGCCCTCTCCAGGCCGGTGCTGACGGAGAGGACCATCTGAGGCCAGCTTTGTTCACGGGGAGGAGGGCGCTGGCCTGACCTGGCCTGCATCCCCCACCATGTTCCTGCTGCTGCCTTTCGACAGCCTGATTGTCAGCCTCCTGGGCATCTCCCTGACGGTCCTCTTCACTCTCCTCCTGGTTTTCATCATCGTCCCCGCCGTTTTCGGAGTCTCCTTTGGTATCCGAAAGCTCTACATGAAAACTCTGTTAAAGATCTTTGCGGTGAGTATGCTGTCTACAAACAGTTGCTTCCCCGAGGAGAGGAGGAGTGCCGTTAGCACCCGCACCGCCCCCCCCTCCCAAAAAAAGGAGTTGTTTCTGTCTGGTTGGTTGTGAGCTCTCGGAGGGATGTGGAGAGTGTGGGTAGAGTGGGAAGGAAGTGGCATTTTGAGCAGAAAGGGTAACTAACAGGAGCTTGTGACGATTGCAAGCAGTCTTCCTTTGAGCTCAGGTACTTGCGTGTTTGGTCCATCTGAGCAGAGGGAGCACACCTGGCCTGTGTGTTTCAGAAGGAGGGACTTAGAAACGGTCACTGCGGGACACCGCCTGTGATTGTGTGACAGACACTGGAAGTCAGAGCTGCTGCTGGCAGGTTCCCTCACTGCTAAGTGTGGGAGGGTCTCTCTTTTCTGTTTCAAACATCTGTCTTAAATAGGTTCTTAGACTTCAGGCAAAAAGAAGTCAGAGAAAAGGGCATTTGAAGAATTGTGCTACTTTCTTTAAGACAGAGGAGAAGAAGATGATTTCCTAACATATGTCAGAACCTAAGTAGTTAGACCGCTGAACAGAACTGGTCATGGGCTCTTAATGGGGAAGAATGGTATTTCCTGGAAGTTGATCTGTGCTGTGAGCTCTTCAGTATCTCTTCGGAGGTTTGGTAGTTGATGAGCAGTATCTCTTTTCAGTAGTCACCAGATCTTCAGCTGTTCTTTTCTGCGGCTGAGACCATGTGTAATTGGAGAAATGCACTCGTTAATAGTGAAAAGACTGCCAGGTGTGTTTGTTCAGATGGTATCTTATAGTTCAGAATAATTTCACTTGCTCTCCTTTGGTTCTCTGTAGTTCTGCAGTGGACCAGGTGTCTTATCAACGATAGATTTTATCAGTGAAGAAATAGTGATTCAGAAAGATGAAGTGAGCCAAATGAAATGCTCCATTACAGCAAAAAATATTTCTATGTATATTATTGAAACTTGTGTTTTGGTATTTAATATTTGTCTAAAATTATAACTTTTTCACGTTTAAAAAATGGAGGTGAAATTGACACTACAGAAAAGTAACCATTTTAAAGGGAACAGTTCGTTGGTGTTTCCCGTAGTCACAGGGTTGTATGACAGCTACCTCTGAAGTCCCACGGCCCCTTCGTCACTCCAAAAGGAAAACCCGTGTTCATTAAGCAGCTGCGTTTCTGTCCCCTCCCCCCACCCGCCGGCATCTGGCAGCCGTGAATCTGTTCTGTCTCTGGGTTTACCTGTTTTGGGTATTTTATATTAACGAAATGCTATACAATGTGCTCTCTTGTGAGTGCTGTTGTTTAGCATAACTTTGTAACTCGTGTCAATGCTTTGGTTTTCGTGGCCGAGTAATATTCCACCGTGTGTTTGTACTGTGATGTGCTTACCCACTCATCCGTTGATGGGCTGTTCTCCACCCTTTGGCTCTTGTCCATGGTGAGCTATGGTGAGCTTGTACGTATTTGAGCACTCGCATTTGGTACTAAGATATCTGAGCACTCCATATGGTCTCTGGGGGTGTCTTTGCTACTCAGAGAATGCTCTGAGACCAGCAGCTAAGTGTCATCTACGACGTTGGAAACGCAGGCCACAGGCCCCCTTCAGACCTACTAACTCGAACCTGTGCTCCAAGAAGCCCAGGTGTGCAGTAAAGCTTGAGAAGTGGCAATCTAGTCAGTCATTAGTATTTGTTTTAATTAATTATGAAATGTAATTTTCTTGAACTTTAGTCCAAAAAAATCTTCAGCAGAACCCAGGGTTCCTGTGAACCAAGTAGCTGCCCGCAGTCCCTTGCTGCTGGAAAGCGCACATCAGTATGGAGCGAGTCGGGCAGCTGGTAGCTCATGGCGATGGCGAGCTTTCATTCACGGTTATTTAAGCGCGCGATTAATTCATAGACCTACGGGAATCCTTATTTTCAAAACAGAAAAATAAGAGTAATCAGATCAGAGTCCTTTTGTAGTAGCTAAATTCTTAAAATTTGGGTCACTTTGGGTGAAGAAGACCTAGAATATATGTACATTCCCTATTCCGTTTTGAAAATGCCTCCTCAAATCAGTATTTTGAAGTTCCATGGGACAGGTATTCCTGAGCCATCAGAGACTGCTGACGACATCTTGAAAATCACTGGAAATGGAAGTCGTGTATGCGTGTGCGTGTGTGTGTGTGTGTGTGTGTGTGTGTGTGTGCTCATTGGTGACCTCAAGATTTCAGATTTCAGGATCTCAGTTTGTACCTCGTATTTCCTGGAGGTGTGTGTCAGGCACTCAGAGGGTTCTGGGTATCCCCTGGCTCCTGTCCTGTTGAGCTTCCTGGATGATGACGACTTGGCTGTGAGCCCGTGTTTGTGTGTGTGTGTCTGTGTCCTGTTGAGCTTCCTGGATGATGACGATTTGGCTGTGAGCTTGTGTGTGTGTGTGTGTGTGTGTGTGTGTGTGTGTGTGTGCACGCGCATGCACGTGCGCTCATTGGTGACCTCAAAATTTCAGATTTCAGGATCTCAGTTTGTACCTCGTATTTCCTGGAGGAGTGTGTCAGTCACTTGGAGGGTTCTGGGTATCCCAGGGTTCCTGTCCTGTTGAGCTTCCTGGATGATGATGACAACTTGGCTCTGAGCCCAAGTAAGGGGTGGGTGAGGAAGGGCTGATGCGTCCCAGCAGGGCCAGCGGGTTCTGCAAGAGTGGTCCTTCCTCACCATCTGAGCAGGGTTGTTGCTCTGATTTGATCTTGGTGGACATTAAGAACTGAATGCCATTTTTATCAGCAGTAGTATGAAATACAAGTTGGATTTGGCCAAACTGATTTTAGATCTTGGTAATACATCTGGGTATCCATGTATACATCTAAAATACACCTAAACTTGTGGGTGCTTTTAATAAAGACAGCACCTCTAGTTTGCCTTTTTTATCATCTTCATCCCTTCATAAACTGGGGTGCTCTGTGTGATTTTGCCGTGGGAAGGAGGCTTAGAGAGCATCTTCATTTCTTGGTTCTCTTCCTAACTACACATCTGAATGACCTGGGGAGCATTTTAAAAATGACTTGTTTGGGAGCACTACCCCCTGGAAATTCTGGTCTAACTGGTTTTGGTGGGCATTTTTAAAAAGCTCCCCAAGTGACTCTAACATCTACCATCACAAGGTGGAATCTGATTGACTTCCTCCAGAGTGGGCCCTGCCTTGGTGAACGTTTCTAACCCACAGAGCATGGTGGCCTTGACGCTGTGTGACCCGTGCGGTTAGGGTGGAGCAAAAGCACAGCTTCCACCTGACTCTGGAGACTTGCCCCCGAGCCCGGCCGCCACGCCATGAGGAAGCCCAGGCCCCATGGAGTTCCAGCTCGCAGTTCTGGGGAGGCTGTGACGATGGACTGATGGCATCAGCTGCCACCCTCTGAAGCCCGCAGGCCTTCAGGAAGTTCTGGCCCCTGCCTTCAGCCTCCACCAGCCCATGCCATACCCTGTGCAGTTTGCAGATTGAAGAGCAGAGTAAACAGTGGTGGCACTTTAAGCCAATGGTAGATAACCAGATACATAGTAATGGTTTTGTGCTGCCTTTTGGTTGTGGTGATATTTTATGGCGGTCTTAACAGCCTGTGCATATAATTTTATGTCTGCATTTTCTTTTACAATCTTATCAGCGAGTTGTTCTGCACATTTACTAGATAACCTTCATCAAGATGAGTCACGCTGGTTGTCTGGTAGTCTGCACAGTGCATAAGGCCGTGCATTTGGAGGGCCTGAGAGTGCAGCTGGTCTCCCACGATGGCTTGCCTCTCCGCATACCGTGGTGCCCCTGCCCAGGGCTGGAGGGATGCATAGTCGGTGTCTTTCCTCCTGGAGGACGCTTGCAGGCCCTGTTGACGCTGAGTGGAAATGCTTCAGTTTTCTTAATGTTTGTGCTTCAGGTCTGTTACACAGCACAGGGTACTGTTCCTAGAAGTGGGCTTCGAACTGAGTTGAGCATGATTTGGGAAAGCAGTGAAGAAAGTCTGTGTATAAAGGAGAAAGATAGGGGTGAGGAAATGACCTGATTTTTTTGCCTGATGTGAAAGCGATTGACCAGGTCAGAGGAGGCGACTGTAATGTGCTTTGACATCAGGCTCCACAGCAGAAGTGGTTGGAAACCAGTGATGGAAGTGAGGAGGTCAAAGAGGCTGAGCAGGCGGTGGCATTGTGGTGGGTAGGTGTGACCCTTTTGAGGGTTTTCTTACCAGTTGTGAAACGACCTAAGTCCTCAGACCTGGCAATCTGCTTCCTCCAGGGAGTGGGAGCATGGTGCATGCTGCCTTCGCGTGGTGCAGGTCCAAGAGGTGATGTGCGTCAGTGGCACCCCCTTCCCGCCCCTCTGGGAAGGGTGATTCCACTGTGACTGGGGGGAAGTAGCTCAAAGGACGAACGGAAGGAGATGAGAGTGAGGTTACGGCAGGGAGGGTGCTCAGAAGTGGTTTTGGAGACCTTGATGAAGAGAAACCTTGGTCCTTGGTGAATTAAACCCAGTCCTTTATGACTACCTAAGTGCTGCACGGCACTTGATCAGACTCCGCTGCCCCGCACGTCTGGGTGGATACTGGCTTCTGCCCACTGAGGCAGCTATAGTTGAGTAGGAAAGGCCGATGTCTGCCTACAGAACCGATTGAGAATGTGACAGCAGTTAAAATATGCAGGTAGGATGAGCTCTGACTGCAGGAGTTGGGGAGGTACCATTTCATCTAAGATTTGGCATTTGAACGGATTTACAAAGGAAGCAGTACTCTAGGAATGCCTTGGGTAGAGGCGAGAAGGGGCAGTCTGGTTTAGAGACAGTGCCTGGCTCGGGAGAGGAGCACCGTCGGGTTCCTGGAGGGGCTGAGGGAGCGTATAAAACCGGCTGTTCTTCAGGCTTTGAGAAGCCATTGAAAAGCCCCTGGAAGCCCAGGCCAGGGGATGAGACCAGTGCGCGCCATTTGGCTCAGAGGGAGGAAGGAGCACGGGGGAGCCTGTCGCACCTGTGTAGGTAAGAGAGGACGGTGGTGGCCTGGCTCAGGCAGCTGGTTAGGAAGCGTCCGGGGCGGGCTGAAAGGACTGGGTGGACAGATGGGCAGCTTGGGTATCCCAGGAGGAGGGCGGGTGACGGGGAGCACCGAGGGGTCTGGGCGTGTGCATTTGCTCTCCCTCTCACACCGGATGTGAGGGCGGAGGGATGCTGGCACGTGGTCACGACCAGCA
Source organism: Raphicerus campestris (assembly GCA_006410735.1). Taxonomy (NCBI): domain Eukaryota; kingdom Metazoa; phylum Chordata; class Mammalia; order Artiodactyla; family Bovidae; genus Raphicerus; species Raphicerus campestris. The sequence goes on along the minus strand of SJYW01034411.1, from coordinate 138,715 downwards.
GGTGATCGGAAATATGAGGTGTGAAGTCAGGATTGTGAATTTTATGGCAGCTACCAAGTTATGGAGAAGGAAATGGCAACCCACTCCAGTATTCTTGCCTGGAGAATCCCATGGACAGAGGAGCCTGGTAGGCTACAGTCCACCAAGTTGCAAAGAGTTAGACATGACTGAGTGACTTCACTTTCTTTCTACCAAGTTATTCCCTCATAGCTCAGTTGGTAAAGAATCCACCTGCAATGCAGGAGACCCCGATTTGATTGCTGGGTCAGAAAGATCCTCTGAAGAAGGGAAAGGCTACCCACCCCAATATTCTGGCCTGAAGAATCCCGTGGACTGTATAGTCTGCAGGGTCGCAAAGAGTCAGACACTTTTTCACTCACTGAGTGATTCTAGCCAAAGCAGGGAGGGAAGAGAGACTTGTTAAAAGATGCTATCTCTACTAGGGAAGTGGGAGAGGGTGGGGTGCTGGGAGCCTGGCTTCTCTGGGGGCTGATTCTTGGGCATCCACAGTCTGGTCGGGGAAGGGGTGGTGCAGGTGCAGGCCAGCTGGAGAAGAGCAAGGTCTCACTGAGACAAGGCTGCAGAGGCTGTCTGGCCTTCCCCGGGTGCTGGGCTTCTGAGCGGCAGAGGCTCTCTGACCTTCCCCGGGTGCTGGGCTTCTGAGCAGCAGCGCAGCAGAGTGACTAACCAGCAAAGATGCACCCGTCACCCCGCCCACCTTCTAAGGGTCTGGCCTGCCTGTCACCTGCCGAGGGCTGTCTTGGGTTTAGTCTGCAGGGCAGCGTGTCTGTGCCCCTAACAGTCTCTGTGCAGGAGAAGCTGAGAAGGGAATAATTAAGTAATCTGACCCTGAACAGGGACTCAAGTAGCATGTTGGATCAAGGGAAGGAAGAGGAGATTTTGGGGAAATAAGCTCTGGACCTGGGGCTCTCACTTTTATTCTGGATATCTGCACACAATACTTCTTAAAAATGAGGCTCAGAGAAGCCAGGCGTGCCATTCTCAGACGTTGCTGATACCAGCACCCCCTCCCGAGTCCCTGCGCCTGGCGAAACAGCCAGTCACTGGTTGCCTGTCCCAGGCGGCCCCCGCCCTTCCCTCTGCCCCTGCTCTGCTGACCTCATCCTTCACACAGTTGCATTTTGTGATGTCCCTGAAGTTTGGAAAAGCAAAGCTGGAAGAACAAAGCAGGAGGACAGGAGGATGTTTACCATGGAGCCAGAAGCCACAGGCTCACTGAACCAGCATCTTTCCAGTTAAAGCAGAAACTACAGCCTTCTGGAACTTTCCATCCTGAGTCGGTGCTCACAGATGTCTGTTCTGGTGCTCCAGAGGCCAGAGGGCATGTGCTCCCTGCCTGTTACAGTCCAATCCACATGTCAGCACCGAGGTTCTCTGGTTCTCTGAGATGGGTCTTCTCTGGACCGTGGTGTCCGAGAGGTTTCCACACACACTCAGGTCGCTTAGGAGGCGCACATCCTGCTGCCCGCTCAGCCATCCTGCTCACGCTTCAGGCTCTGCCAGCAGGGTCTCACAGAGGCTCTGCGCGTGTGGATTCCGTGGCATCGTGGAAGGACAGGGTTCTTCTCTCCCTAGCATAACTGTGGAGACAGGAGTTTGAGAGGACACCTTTAAAATACAGGTTCTGTGTCCTTGTCGTCGCTGTCCTGGCTCCAGGTAGGCGCGAGCTGGTGTGCTCGCCCCTCCCTCCTGCTAGTAGGAGCCACCAGCCCCGGGCTCTTGGGTGGGACTTAGGGTTCTGATGAAGGGCGGGAGGCTCTAGGAAGAGGCTCCCCTGCGGTCCCTGTTACTTCAGTAAGATGAGGGCACTGGGGGCTTGCAGTCTCCCAGAGCCTGTCACACACGGCCTCTCATGTCCTCACCAAGGGAAGGTCGACGCACTTTCATCCAGTTTTGTGGGTGAAAAAGACCAGCGCGATGGGATAAATTGCTGAAGGCACACAGAACTCTCGAACTTCGGATTTGAACCTAATTTTTTTTAACTTTTTTTTTTTTTTTTATTAACACTAAGCTACTTTCAAGCTTTTTGTGGCAGATTGTGGCGTTTCCCGTTAGATATTACTCAGAGGGGACAGTCCACGTATACATAGTATTTAAATCTTTTATCAACTCAAAAGCTAAAATTGTTGCTTTCTTGGAATAATTTGGGAAGCAGGCAGTACCTTCCCGGATGGTTGGCTTGGCAGTTGGCGAAGAGCTGTCATTTGGCAGAAACGAAGGAACCAGTGGGGTCTGTGGACAGGCAGCTGGCGGGCTCCTTTGTGACCCAGGAAGCGGGGGGCGAGCCCCAAACTCTCTTGGCTCCTCAGTTCGCAGCTCTTGACCTCCGGTGACGAGGCGCTCAGTCCAGGTCTTCAGGGACAGGTCTGCCCAGAGGAGAGGGCTTCGAACTTCCCCAGAGCCCGCGCTCCGGGTGCAGTCTGATCCGAGGTGATTGGGCTTGAGGCTGCCACAGACGAAAGTGGAGGAGCCCCCGAGAGGGGAAGGGGCTCACCCTATGTGTTGCTGTTCCCCTGCAGTGGGCTACCTTGAGGATGGAGAGAGGAGCCAAAGAGAACCACCACCAGCTTTACAAGCCCTACACCAATGGTAAGATGGGGCCCCTTGGCCCCCCACCCCACCCCTGTTCCCTGCGGCAAGCAGGGAGTATGCCCTGAGCATTTCTGACGCCCTTCTCCCAGCGGACCACCTGACATGACTGTTCTCTTGCAGGAATTATTGCAAAAGACCCCACGTCACTAGAGGAAGAGATCAAAGAAATCCGCCGGAGCGGGAGCAATAAGGCCCTGGACAACACTCCTGAGTTTGAGCTCTCGGACATATTCTACTTCTGCCGGAAAGGAATGGAGACCATCATGGACGACGAGGTGACCAAGAGGTTCTCGGCAGAGGAGCTGGAGTCCTGGAACCTGCTGAGCAGGACCAATTACAACTTCCATTACATCAGCTTGCGGCTCACCGTGCTGTGGGGCTTGGGCGTGCTCATCCGCTACTGCTTCCTGCTGCCGCTCAGGTGAGGCCCGGCCCCCGCCCCGTGTTCCCACTTTGGAGGAGGATGGTGGAGTNTAAATCTTTTATCAACTCAAAAGCTAAAATTGTTGCTTTCTTGGAATAATTTGGGAAGCAGGCAGTACCTTCCCGGATGGTTGGCTTGGCAGTTGGCGAAGAGCTGTCATTTGGCAGAAACGAAGGAACCAGTGGGGTCTGTGGACAGGCAGCTGGCGGGCTCCTTTGTGACCCAGGAAGCGGGGGGCGAGCCCCAAACTCTCTTGGCTCCTCAGTTCGCAGCTCTTGACCTCCGGTGACGAGGCGCTCAGTCCAGGTCTTCAGGGACAGGTCTGCCCAGAGGAGAGGGCTTCGAACTTCCCCAGAGCCCGCGCTCCGGGTGCAGTCTGATCCGAGGTGATTGGGCTTGAGGCTGCCACAGACGAAAGTGGAGGAGCCCCCGAGAGGGGAAGGGGCTCACCCTATGTGTTGCTGTTCCCCTGCAGTGGGCTACCTTGAGGATGGAGAGAGGAGCCAAAGAGAACCACCACCAGCTTTACAAGCCCTACACCAATGGTAAGATGGGGCCCCTTGGCCCCCCACCCCACCCCTGTTCCCTGCGGCAAGCAGGGAGTATGCCCTGAGCATTTCTGACGCCCTTCTCCCAGCGGACCACCTGACATGACTGTTCTCTTGCAGGAATTATTGCAAAAGACCCCACGTCACTAGAGGAAGAGATCAAAGAAATCCGCCGGAGCGGGAGCAATAAGGCCCTGGACAACACTCCTGAGTTTGAGCTCTCGGACATATTCTACTTCTGCCGGAAAGGAATGGAGACCATCATGGACGACGAGGTGACCAAGAGGTTCTCGGCAGAGGAGCTGGAGTCCTGGAACCTGCTGAGCAGGACCAATTACAACTTCCATTACATCAGCTTGCGGCTCACCGTGCTGTGGGGCTTGGGCGTGCTCATCCGCTACTGCTTCCTGCTGCCGCTCAGGTGAGGCCCGGCCCCCGCCCCGTGTTCCCACTTTGGAGGAGGATGGTGGAGTCCTCCCATGAGCCAGGCTGTCCGGCTCTCAGAACGGTGCCCGGGCTTGTCCTTTAGAAGGGTCCTGGTTTGTCTGCATATAAGACAGAAATAAGAAATAGTTGAGTTTCTCAAAGACAGATTGCTTGTCTGGACAGATTAAGCCCAGGGACAGGAGCACGGTGTTCTTCGTGGCCCCCTTTCCTGGGCCTGGCTGGTTCTTTCCTGCAGCTTCCTCTCCAGGACAGAGGTGGTATTGATCTCCCGGGTCTCTGTGCCACGTGCTGTTCTGAGTAGGCCTTGCCAGCTGCTGGCACCTTTGGACCCTACTTCCTGCTGCTTCACAGAGAAGCTGTGCTTTTGCCAGGGGTTAAAGCCAAGGGGAAGGGGGAGGCCGCAGGACAGCAGGTGCCTGAGGGCAGCGTGGCCAGCCATTCGCTGCCCTGTCCTTCTGGCCGCTGCCCGGGGCCAAGGCAGGGGTGTCTGTTGGCTGAGAACCAAGTCCATGCCGCCCTTTCCCAGGAGAGTGAGCAGCCCTGGTTCTGATCCCGGTGGGAGCCCTGTGTGAGCCAGCGATCGTGTCTGGCATTTTCACACATTCAGGTCTACACTCGGGGCAGGAGTTTGTCTGCTGTATTGTAACTTGTCTTCTTGTTACAGGATAGCTCTCGCTTTCACGGGGATCAGCCTCCTGGTGGTGGGCACAACGATGGTAGGGTACCTGCCAAACGGGAGGTGAGCGGAGCATGGGCATTGGACTCTGCGGGTACCGCAGGGGGTGGGTGGTGTGGCCCAAACTACAGGCTCTTAGATGGAGTCAGTAGCTCCATGGTAACTGACTCGGCAGGAAAGCTCTGTCCCCCCTCACTGATCTTACCTGTGATTGTTCTTTTTGCCCTCCAGCCCTCGCATTCCTCCAGCTTTAAAGACAAAACAGAGAAACCACAAAATGGTAGCGTCCAGGGCTAGCAGGCTTTACAAAGCAAGTAGTTGAGTTTGGGGCATTCTACTGTGTTGATGAATTGTCAGAGGGTAAGAAGTGTAGGTAGGTAGGTAGGTCCTTTTTGTTTGCTTTTTTTTTTTTCTTTTTTAAGAAATGGGATCCTTCTGGGAAGTTCTAGGGCTGGCAGACCTCTCTTCTGCCCCAGCTGGTGGGGAGGTTTGACTCTGGCCTCTGCCTGCCTCTGGCTATCACTGGCAAAGACTAGGGGACTCACCTTTGCTGGAAATTCTCGGGCTGAGACTTCTGAGTCCATCACCCCAGTGAATGTGAGCTGTCCTCATCATCTCTTCCTTTGTCTGTAGACAGAAAGGTGCTAACGCTTACCATAGACACTGATAATTATAGACATACCTTTATATACAGTTGTGAAGGGCGTGGGCAGCGATGGTCAGACGTTTAGGCCGGGCCCCCTTTGCTGACTTCGTGTGTGCGTGTAAGTTGAGAGCCGAGCTCTCTGTCCCTTTGTTGCAGGGTCAAGGAGTTCCTGAGCAAGCACGTGCACCTCATGTGCTACCGGATCTGCGTGCGCGCCCTGACGGCCATCATCACCTACCACGACAGGTGAGGGTCCTTGGGGGCTCGGGGTGGCACGGGGGTGGAGCTGCCAGAACTTGGGGGGCTGGACCCCCGGTCAGACGCGCATTCCAGACGCATCGTCTCATGCCGATTCCCATTGCTCCTCGAACCTTGTGAACAGGAAGAACCGGCCTAGAGACGGTGGCATCTGTGTGGCCAACCACACATCTCCCATTGACGTCATCATCCTGGCCAGCGATGGCTACTACGCCATGGTAAGGCCTCCCTCCGAGAGTCCTCTAGCTGGTCAGGGCTGGGAGCTCTGTCTCCACGGGGTGAGTGGGCAAGTGTGCTTCAGACTTGGGCCCCAGCCTAGGCTGTCACCTTGGTTTCCGTGGCCTCAGGGGCTCCTTGGGACCTGGGTGCTGTGAGCCGAGTGGCTGAGCATGTGGGGAAAGTGGAGGTGGGCAGTGGAAAGGCGGGGGGAGGGGGGGAGGGGGATTTTCTTTCCCCCCAGACTTTACGCTTTTTGTTTTGTGTTGGGGTGCAGCTGAGGAACAGTGTTGTGGTAATTGCAGGTGAACAGCGAAGGGGCTTAGCCATCCGTATGCGTGTATCCGTCTCCCCGCAAGCCCCCTGAGAGGGGATTTGAGGGACAGGGCACAGAGGCCTTGGAGAATCCGCACAGGGAGGGCATTTGGGCACGGGGGGCTCTGCTTCTCGGTTCTTCGTAGGGTTTTCAGTTGCACATCTGCTATCACAGGTTAGGAGGAGAATTTAAATTCAAAGAGTCTAACTAACGGTGGTTTCTGAACAGTAAGGAACCTCTGGTTACCAGTAAAGCGTAGGGGGAGGGAGGTTGGGAACTGGGGACTTTGTGTGAGGATGGTCTCGCTGCCTGTGTCCCTTCCTCTGCGAGCAGGTGGGGCAGGTGCACGGAGGCCTCATGGGAGTCATCCAGAGAGCCATGGTCAAGGCCTGCCCCCACGTCTGGTTCGAGCGCTCCGAAGTGAAGGATCGCCACCTGGTGGCCAGAAGGTAAACGAGCGACACACACGCACACAGCCCGATTTTAGGGGCGGTCGGGCTCCAGCCTTCTCCACAGAGCCCAGCTGCTTCCGAATCTAAATGTGGAATATAGAAAGTATGGAAACTCTAGTGTTGTTAACGAGTTAGTAGTATTTTTAACCTTTTTTAAATTTAATTCCTTGAACCCATTGTCATAACAACCTACAAACTTTTAATGTGAGTTCAAATCTCAAAATGAGCTCACTGTCACACGTGAAAGCACACTTTGAGCAATAGAATAAAGCGCAGCTCTGTTTCCAAGGAAGATAAAAGGCAGACGTGGCACAGGTGAGGATGAGAGTTTTGCGTAACTCGAGGAGTCGAGGCTCCCCTGAGACCCGCTCCCAGGGCCAGTGGGCCGCCCTGTTCCCTGCACTGCATCTCAGGGCTGCAGGCCCACCCAGCACGGCCCCAGGAAGTCAGGGCAAGCATTTCTCGAGGCTGCTTGGCGGGTGAGCCCATTAGGCAGTCTCAGATCAGAGCCACAGCCTGTACACTCAGACTCACGTGCTTCACTCAACAGCTGTTCATGCTAAATAGTAATCAACCCGGGTTCCCTGTCCTTAGGCCTTTTGTCTGTTAGATCGTGGGTTTATGAAAGGCTCGTGTTCATTAGCCTGCCTTTATACCGCACCCAGCATCGCATCTAGATGGATGGTGATGGATGTGAGGCTGTCTGGCCCTCCCTTCCATTTCTCTCTTCTGCAGGCTGACCGAGCACGTGCAGGATAAAAGCAAGTTGCCCATCCTCATCTTTCCGGAGGGTAAGCTGCTGTGTGGGGAGGCTGGGCAGGCAGGGGAGTCCAGGGCTGTGTTGGAGGAACCTGTCTTCACTGCCTCAGCTGGGGGCCCTTTGGGCTGGTCCTGGAACTGAAAGCTCAGGGGACTCAGTGTGGACTGCGAGCGCTGTCCTGTGGTCCCCCCAGTGCAGGGGCGCCTCCTGCATCTTTGCCCCCAGGCTGTTTGAGCTTGTGGCACACTCCTTCCCAACTCACCGGAGGGTCTGGCCTTCCCTCTGGGCTCCCCAGGACCCCGGGAGGTGGTCCCGTAAGGAGAGAAGAGGAGGCAGGGCAGTGGTCTGCTCGCTTCCCTCCAGCGTGTGTTCCCATGCAGGGAGGTGACAGGCTTATCCTCTCGGAAGAGCTGTCAGAAGGACTTTTACTATTATATTGAATCCATAAACTGGTATTGATCTCTGGGGTAAAGGACTGAAAAGAAAAGCATTTTACCCTATTCTGCATTTTAGGAACCTGCATCAATAATACATCGGTGATGATGTTCAAAAAGGGAAGTTTTGAAATTGGAGCCACAGTTTACCCTGTTGCTATCAAGGTAGGAGCCCTCTGAGTGCCAGTGGCCATCGCCGCGGCCGCTGCAGAGAATGGGCGGCTGCAGCCCACGCCACAGAGCCTTCGGGGCTTGGCAGAGCTCCCCACGTGCTCCTCTTTGTTCATAAACCCACAGCTTGGAAGGCACTGCACCTGAAGGGGGCTTCCTGTGGGGCGGGGAGGCCCAGGGGTCTGCGTGTTTGCCTGGCGGTGCAAGTGGGTGGGCAGAGGCCGTGTGGCCTTGTCACCGGAGAAGGAAGTGGCTCCTCAGCTTTGGGTCACGTGGCCGCGCGTGAGAACAAAGGGGCCTCAGGAGCCTGTCCTATCTGCCCCACCTCACGGGAACCCACGCCTCTGGCTGTTCAGATCTGCTTGGAGAGAAGGGACGCACTTTGCCGGGCTTCCTTTTTCCTCCTCTCCCTTCCTAGCCCTTTGCTCTTATAAATAGATGCACATTATTATTCCTAAAAGAATGCCAAGTTACTCACATTACTACCTCTAAAAATACACAGCCTTTGTCACTGTGTTTAAAGTATTTAGGTTGACAGATCAGGGTGAGGATGAGCTTGAGTCAGAGTGGTGTTTGGGATCTCATGGGCTTCGGTCATCTGTAGGAATGGTCCTTGTTTTCACCTGGCAGCAGCTGGTGCAGCTGGGGAGGCAGCATTCCCCTGGCGGAAACGCAGGCTCCCAGGCCACGCCGCTTTCTCAGGGAGGTGACAGACCAGGCTGGCGGGGAGCGAGCGGCTGCAGGGTGACCCAACGGGTCTCTGGACCAGGGCTGCCGGGGAGTTATTGAGGATGCTGGTCCGGAGGAACAGGAGAGGCTCTGTCCGCAGGGTCTCCTGTGGTGTGAGAATGGGGAGCGTTGGTGTGGCATGCATGACGTCCTGCAGTGTAGCATCCTGGGGGCTCAGGGCCTCCCCGCTGGGTGTCTATTAAAAAGGGCTGCTGCACAGAAGCCCTTCTTCCTTGCTCCAGAGTGTTGGGCGAGTTTTTCTGGTTGTGGTGAGCGGGGGCTCCTCTTACTTGCAGTGTGCAGGCTTTTCACTGCAGCGCTGCTCTTACTGCGAGCACAGGCTCCAGGCGCATGGGCGCAGTAGTTAAGGCTCCTGGGCTTAGTTGCCCCGTGGCACGGGGGATCCTCCTGGACCACAGAAGTGGAGCCCGTGTCCCCTGCATTGCCAGGTGATTCTTACCCGTGGTGCCTGGAAACCCCAGCGTTGGCTCTTCGCAGCTGTGTCAGCATCAAGCTGGTGGGGCT
>SJYW01034411.1:106670-117969 GCA_006410735.1 Raphicerus campestris | reverse complement strand
CTCGCCCCTCAGGGAGGCACTCCCTCACCCCCCAGGCACCCACCCATCAGGGTGGCACTTGCTCGTCCCCCCAAACAACCTCCCCTCAGGGTGGCACTCCCTCGCCCGGCAGGTCACCTGACCCTCAGGATGCCACTCCCTTGCCCGGTTGGCCACTCAACACTCAGGTTGGCACTCTCTCACATGGCCGGACACCCTCCCCTCAGGGTGGCACTCCCTCACCCAGCCAGCCTCCCATCCCTCAGGGTTGCACTTGCTAGCCCTCTCAGACACCCGCCCGCAGGGTGGCACTCTCTCACCTGCCTGGTAACCCAACCATCTGGGTGTCACTCCCTCACTCACCCAGCCACCCGCCCCTCAGGGTGGCACTCCCTCACCTGCTCGGGCACCCACTCCTCAGGGTGGCATTCCCTCTCCTGGCAGGCCACCCGCCCCCAGGTTGGCACTCCCTCACCTGCCCAGGCACCTGCCCCTCAGGATGACACTCCCTCGCCCGGCTGGCCACCCACCTTTCAGGGTGGCACTCCCTTGCCCGGCCGTCCATCTGCCCCCAGAGTGGCACTCCCTCACCTGCCCAGGCACCCGCCCCTCAGAGTGGTACTCCCTCACCCAGCCGGCCACCCACCTCTCAAGGTGGCACTCCCTTGCCCGGCCGTCCATCTGCCCCCAGGGTGGCACTCCCTCACCTGGCTGGGCACCTGCCTCTCAGGGTGGCACTCCATCGCCCCATCATCCACCTGCCTCTCAGGCTGGCACTCCATTGCCCACTAAGACACCCACCCCACAGGGTGGCACTCCCTCGGCCGCCCAGCAACCCACCCCTCAGGGTGGCACTCACTCACCCGCCCAGCCACATGGCCTAAGGGTGGCACTCCCTCGCCATCCTGCCAACCACCCCTCAGGGAGGCAATCCCTTGCTCACCGGCCACCCCACCCTCAGGGTGGCACTCACTCGCCCGCCGAGCCACACGGCCTTGACAGTGGCACTCCCTCGTGTGGCAGGCCACCCGCCCCTCAGGGTGACACTCACTCGTGCGCCCGGCCACCCGCCCCTCAGTGTGGCAACTCCTTGCCGGCCGAGCCACCTGCCCCTCAGGGTGGCACTCCCTCGCCCGGCCAGCCACCCACCACTCAGGGTGGCACTTTCTCGCCCACCCAGCCACCTTCCACTCAGGGTGGCACTCACCAGCCTGGCCAGCCACCCGCCCCTCTTGCTGGCAGTCCCTCGCCCGCCTGGCCACCAGCTCCTCAGGGTCCACTACCTCTCTCAGCCGCCACCCTCCACTCAGGGGCACTCCGTCGCCAGGCCAGGCTCCTGCCCCTCAGGGTGTCACTCACACGCCCACACAGCCACCTGTCACTGAGAATGGCACTCCCTCGCCTGCCCAGCCACCTGCCCCTCAGAGTGGCACTCTCTCGCCCCCCTTTCCACCATCTACTCAGGGTTCGACTCTCTTGCACGGCTGGCCACCCCACCTTCAGGTTGGCACTCCCTCGCCCACCTGGGTACCCGCCCCTTAGGGTGGGACTGCCTCAACCTCTCGGCCACATGTGCCTCAAGGTGGCACTCCCTTGCCTGGCTGTCTACACGCCCCTCAGGCTGGCATTCCTTCACCCAGCCAGCCTCCTACCTCTCAGGGTGACACTCACTCGCCCAGTCGGCCACCCGCCCCTCAGGGTGTCACTCCCTCACTCGAGCAGCCACCCACCCCTCAGGGTGTCACTCCCTCACCTGGCCAGCCACCCGCCCCTCAGGGTGGAACTCCCTCAACTGCCCGGCCACATGCGCCTCAGGATGGCACTCCCTCACTTGGCTGGACACCCGCCCCTCAGGGTGGCACACCCTCGCCCACCCAGCAACCCGTCCCTCAGGGTGGCACCTCCTCGACCCCGAGCCACCCACCCCTCAGGGTTGCACTTTCTCACCTGGCCAGCCACCCACTCCAAATTGTGGCACTCACATGTCCGCCCGGCCACCTGCCCCTCAGGTTGGCACTATCTCACCCGGCCAGCCACCAGCCACTCAGGTTGGCACTACTTCGCCTGGCCAGCCCCCAGCCCCTCAGGTTGGCACTCCCTCGCCTGGTCGGCCACACACCCCTCAGGGTGGCACTCCCTCGCCGAGCTGGCCACCTGCACCTCAGGTTGGCACTCCCTCACCCACACCTGCACCCCCCCATCAAGGTGGTACTCGCTCACTCCCCAGCCACCCTTCCTCTCAGGGTGGCACTCCTCGCCTGGCTTGGCACCCGCTCCTCAAGGTGGCACTCCTTCACCCGGCTGGCCACCCGCCCCTCAGGTTGGCACTCCCTCTCAAGGCTGGCCACCCACCACACAGGTTGGAACTATCTTGCGTGCCTAGCAACCCGGCCCTCAGGTTGACACTCCTTCGCCCACCGAGCCACCCGCTCCTCAAAGTGGCACTCCCTTGGCCGCCCAGCCAGCCGCCCCTCCCGTTGACACTCCCTCATCTGGCCAGCCACCCGTCCCTATAGTGTCACTTCTTGCCCGGCCAGCCACCCACACCTCTAGGTGGCATTCATTCGCTGGCCCTGACTTCCGCCCCTCAGGGTGGCACTCCCTTGCTGGTCCGGCCACCCACCCCTCAGAGTGGCTCCTCCTGGCCTGTCGAGCCACCCACCCCTCAGGGTGGCACTCAATGCGCGCATGGCCACCTGCCCCTCAGGGTGAAACTTGCTCACCTGCCTGGCCACATGGGCCTCACGTTTGCACTCCCTCACCCGGCTGGCCACCCGCCGCTCAGTGTGGCACTCGCTCGCCTGGGCAGCCACCCGCCCCTCAAGGTGGCACTCCCTCGGCAGCCAGCCAAACACCCCTTATGGTGGCACCACCTCAACCACAGAGCCACCCGCCTCTCAGGGTGGCACTCCCTCGACCGGCCAGCGACTTGTCCCTACAGTGGTCTGCCCTCACCTGCCCGGCCAGACACCCCTTAGGTGGGCTGCCCTCGAAGCCTGGCTTCCAGCAACTAGGGTGGCCTGCCCTAAACCGGCAGGCCGCCCACGCCACTGGGTGGCACTCCCTTGCCTGGCTGGCCACCTGCCCCTAAAGTGCACTCACTGGCCCACCCGGGCTCCTGCCACACTGGGTTCCAGTCCCTCACCCGGCCAGCCAATCGCTGCTTAGGGTGGTACTCCCTCGCCCGACCGGCCGCCCATGCCCAGGATGGCATTTCCTCGCCAGCCCAGCCACCCGCCCCTCAGGTTGGCACTAACTCGCCCGGCCAGCCACCAGCCCCTCAGGTTGGCACTCATTGCCTGGTGAGCCAGCAGTCCCTCAGGTTGGCACTCCATCTCCGGGGCGGGCACCTGCCCTTCAGGGTGGCATTCCCTCACCCAGCCAGACACCTGCCCTTCAGTGTGGCACTCCCTCACCCGTACATGCACCCGCCCATCAGGGCGGCAAACACTCGCCCACCTAGCCACACTCCCCTCAGAGTGGCACTCCCTCGCCCAGTCGGCCACCCGCCCTTCCATCTGGCACTCCCTTGACCGGCCGACCACCTGCCCCTCGGTGTCACTCCATCGCACGGCCGGCCACCCACCACTCAGGGTGGAAATACCTTGTGTATCCAGCCACTGGGCTCCCAGGTTGGCACTCCTTCACCCACCGAGCCACCAGCCCTTCAGGGTGGCACTCCCTCACCCTCCCGGCCACCCTANCGCGCAGCCCCCGTTAGCCCGCGCGGGGACCGCGGGGACCCCGGAGGCAGCGGGCGGGCGAAGTCAGACGCCGCCGCCGTGCGCGCCCAGGCCGAGCACCGAGAAGGCTGCGCGATGCTTGCGCAGCAGCAGCCGGATCTTCTCGTCGTCCGAGTCGGGGTCCAGGGGCTTGTTGTACTCGTCGTCCTCGGTCTCCGAGGCCGCGCGCTCCCCGCCCGCGCCCGCGCTGCCCGGGGCCCGGGGCGTGGACGACGAGGGCTCCAGGGCGCTCTTCTTCCGCCACTTGGTCCTCCGGTTCTGGAACCACACCTGGGACGAGAGGGGCTCTGAGGCTGGCGCGCCCATGCCCCTCTCGGGCCGGCGGCTCCCCGCGGCGGCAAGCACTCTGCATCCTGGACTAGGCTCAGCAATGGACCAGGTTTTGTTTTGTTTTGTTTCGGAGGAGGGCAATAAAATAAAACTGAGTGCAGCAGCTTTTTCGGTTTCCCTGTAACCCTTCCGTGTGGTATCCATCTCCTTTGCCATCTTGGTATTGGGGTGGAAGGGGCTGAAAGGCTTTTAACCTCCTAGACGTGCCCTGAACTTAATGAATAATTTCTCCAACAATAAAACTAACATATGCTTACTGCTGGGGATAGAACCCTACAGAAAGAACCCTGAGCGACTGAGCGCCATGTGGAAACAGGGCCATGTGGAGAGGGTGCATCCTCTCCATCCAAGTTAGTATTGGGCAGAGGAGGCTGTGGGGTGGACGGGGTATGGGGGGACGGAGGACGAGGGGTGAGGGTGGTTTGGGGGCCCTGGGGGTGCCCAGACCGGGTCCCCAGCTGCCCCTGTGCCTCCCACACCTCTCAAGCCCATCACCTTGTCACAGATCCAGGCAGTTCCAGCACAGCTCAGAGCTAGCAGGAGATGGTGCCCCGATCCGAGGCCCCTTAGGGCACAGTGAGCCTGAGTTGCCAGGGTTGTCCCAGGAACCGAGGAAGCAGAAGCCTGCATACTCACTTTCAAGTGAGAGGTGTGTAGTGGGAGAGGGTACCCCCGCTGAGCCTTGCCTCTGGCTGGGCAGTGAGGTTCATGGGCAGTTGTGGGGAGGAGTTATATTCACTTTCAAGTTCTTTAAATTTATTTTATATTGGTGGTGAACCAAGGTCAAGGCTGCCTAACAGAACAAGTCTGAAGTGAATGCTGATCTGGCCCAAAGGCTGCCATCAGCTCTTGAAGTTTCCAGCCTTGGCCGTGCAGGGGCTGGGGAAGGCATGGGGTTGGAGCCCTATAATCCAAGTTTGACTCCCAACAGTTACTAGCCAGTTACCTTGGGCAAAAACTTGGCTGAGTCGGTGGGTGGCTCAGACAGTAAAGAATCTGCCTGTTGTCAAGCAAGTATCCTTCAATTAAAAAATAAATATATTAGAAAAAAAATCTGCCCACAATGCAGGAGACCTTGGTTTGATCCCTGGGTTGGAAAGATCCCCTGGAGAAGGGAATGGCAACCCACTCCAGTATTCTTGCCTGGAGAATCCCGTGAATAGAGGTTATAATCCATGGGGTTGCAAAGAGTCAGACTTGACTGAACCATTAACACGTTCGCTTTTCACTTTCAAGTTGGGTAATAAGGCCCCACCATTGCCACCCCCTGCAACACACACAAGGTTGCTGTGAGGTTTAAATGGGCAGTTACCATCGGCTCTCAGAAGAAGGTGCCACGGGCGACATTCCTCGGGGTGATGGTCACTGTTGCCGTCTCCAGGGTTGGGCGGGCAGGCGGTGCCCACACACCTGGACAGCTTCCCACTGAGCTGCAGCTGCCATGAGCGCCGGGCTGCCTCCCCGCCAGGCAGTGGCACCCCATCCCAGCGGGCTCCTCACTGCCACACAGACAGCCTCTTCACCCGCCCGGACTCACCTTGACCTGCGACTCGGTCATCCCCAGCGAGTACGCCAGCCGCGCCCTCTCGGGGCCAGCCAAGTACTTGGTCTGCTCGAAGGTCTTCTCTAGGGCGAAGATCTGGTGGCCCGTGAAGGTGGGCCGGGTGTGTTTTTTCTTGTGGATGCTGTCGCCCAGGGGGTCCGAGGCTGGCGGGAGGAAGAAAGTGTGCCCTTAGTGAGTTGAGTGTGGGGGAGTCCCAGCCCTACCCTGCCCTGCCTGCCTGCCCCACAGGGCAAGCGCCCCTACCTAGAAGCTGCTGAGGTTGCAGGGTCATTGGGGCACTCTCACCTGAGCAGCCTGCCTCTGCCTTGTCTGGGTGGGCGGGGACCGCAAGGGCACCTGCCCCCAAGCTGTAGCTAACTGCGGCCAGAGGGTGCTTAGAACTGCATCCCCCCATGGAACATCCTTGCTCCTTAGTGGTGCTGTCCCCCTAAGGGGCAGGAGAAGCCTCCTCTGGGTCTCCAGGACGTCCCTTCAGGTCACCGAGAAACGGATTTGATGCCTCTCCAAACGACCAGGACCCCGGGGGCCTGGGAATTCCTCCACTTTCTTGCTCTTGGAATCCCGTTTTCCAAGTTTCCGGGAAAACCAGAGCCTTAAGCTCCAAGTGACTGCCTGGTCCCCAGGCCTGGGAGCCACAAGGCTTCCACCCCGCCAGAGGGTCTGGAGGCGAGGCCTCAAGAACTGAGTCTTGTGTCACACAGCAGCTTCCCGCCAGCTCTCTGTTTAACGTGTGACAATATATATGCTTCAGTGATGCTGTCTCAGACACAGGGAGTTCAGCCCGGAGCTCCGTGACTGCCTAGAGGGGGGGAATGGGTGTGGAGGTGGGAGGGAGGCTTAAGGGGGGATATGTATGTATACTTATGGCTGATTCACATTGTTGTACGGCAGAAACCAACACAACATTGTAAGGCAGTTATCCTCCAATTAAAAATAAAAATTAAAAAATACCCAAAAAAGCGTGGGATGGGAGTGGAAGAAGTGACCCCTGCCCATCCAGGGCAGCCTCTCAGGAGCTTGATGTGGGGAGGGGAGGAGAGGAGAGTGTGGATGAGCCCCGGGGAAGCAGAAAGCCCATATACTAGGCCTTGTTCAGCATACTCTGACCCCCACACCCCACATCCTCGGGTCACAGGTGAGGAAACTGAGGCAGAGACAGGCGAGAAGACGTCCCGAGAGACTGCCACCTTTGGTTCCCTCCCCTTGAGTGAATCCAGCACCTGACTCCCAGATGCTTTGCTGTGTGTGTGTGTGTGTGTGTGTGTGTGTGTGCATTCGGGGCTGAAGGGCAGGGTGCAGAGAGGGGGCTGTGTGTGCGAAGGGGGGCATGGAGGGGAGAGTAAAGCACCCCCAAACCAACTGTAAGACAGGCCCCCTGTAGGCCTCACCGTGTTTCAGGCCGATGGAGGCCGTGGGGACCCCAGAGCACCCAGGTGGGAGGCAGGCATGCTCCAGGCTTTCCTGGGCTGCCCCAAGTCCCCGC
Source organism: Raphicerus campestris (assembly GCA_006410735.1). NCBI lineage: Eukaryota > Metazoa > Chordata > Mammalia > Artiodactyla > Bovidae > Raphicerus > Raphicerus campestris. The sequence continues at coordinate 110,870 of SJYW01034411.1, read as the reverse complement.
CACAGTGGAGGCCCCCCGAAGGGGGAAGAAGTGGATGCCCCCTCTGCCTCTGCCTAATGTGGCCTGGGGGTGGCTCCGACAGCCACGGTCACCCCTCTGTGCCTCCCAGAGGAGGCCCCCCTGCCTTTGCACGACCCGCCACCTCCCCCAGGCCCTAACTGGCAGCCTGAGGCCCCACACCAACTCTCTGAAAGCCACAGTTTGGGGAAGGGTGGGTGAGGGACCCCCCAACAAGGAGGGCCCAGCGAGACAGGGCTCAGCAGCGCCTCCTGGAGGCTGGGCAGCCTGCCTGCTGCTGTTGACCTGAACCTCCACCCCCACCCCTCCCCCAGGAGGTAACCGGCCCCCTGGATCTGGGCAGGACCCAGGTAGGGTCGGGGTACATTCATGTCCCTGAGTGCTGCCGGGGTGTGTGTGGGGGACTCTGCAAAGGTGATGAGAGGGGAAATTCTCTTCACTGGGGTGAAGTGGTGACACGGCTCTGGGTGGCAGAAGTAAGGTGAGCAGGACCTTACAAAGGATGGGGTGGGCCGTGTGGTCCTCTTTGGACCCCAGGGTCCTCAGGAGGGCGGCTGGTAAAAGGGGTGGGGGCAGGGGTCAAGATGCCCATCCAGGCAAAGCCGGGGTGGGAGGGGGAGGGGAGAACCCCACGACGCCCCGGTGGAGGGACAGACCCAGGGTCTGCCCCAGGTAGTCCAACGGCTGCCAGGGGAAACCACCCCCCCTACCTGCGCCCCCACAAGCGTCCTCTCCCCTTCCTCTCCCGGTACTCACTGCTGCCGCACTGCCGCCCGCCTCGCCAGTCCTGGCCCGCGTCTGCCCAGCAGTTCCGGGTCCGGGTGGGGTACTCGCTCCCCGCCTTGGAGAAGCTCCCCACCTGGGGGCTGTAGTAGACCCCCTGGGAGCCAAGGCCACCGAAGCCGGCCACGTGGGGGTAGCCGGGCAGGAGGCTGCTGTTGGGCGCCGCCACAGGCCTGCTCAGGATGTCCGTGATGCCGTGGGGGGTCCCGGCCGGCAGCTGGGGACCCAAGCCCGGGGGGCTGAGCTTGTAGAAGGAGTTCTGCATGGAGTACTGGCACACAGGTGCCTTCATCTCCGAGAACTGGGCCAGCGGCGTGTTGTTCAGCAGGAAGGGGCCCTGCAGGTTGGACTNTGTAGAAGGAGTTCTGCATGGAGTACTGGCACACAGGTGCCTTCATCTCCGAGAACTGGGCCAGCGGCGTGTTGTTCAGCAGGAACGGGCCCTGCAGGTTGGACTCCATGGCCCCCCCACAACAGGCCAAAGGGAGGCCGGAACCCCAAATCCAGGCCCCTAGAGCCCTTGAGGTCCAGTCCAGAGCCCCATGGCAGCTCCTGAGGGTCAAATCGGCTCAAGCCTGGGGCTGGCCTCCCCACCAGGTGTCCAGCCCAGTCCTTGCCTGGGTCCCCGACCACGCCAGACACAGGAAGTCACGTGTCTCCAGGCAGGTGCCAGCCCGGACCCCGTCCCCAGCGCCCCTGCTTTCTCCCCCTGCCTGGGGAGAGGCGGCTCCCTACACCTCAGCTCAGGCCCCTTCTCTGCCTCAGAGTCCGGGGACCCTCCATGAGAAGTTTCCAGTTCAGAGAAGCAACATTTCCCTGATAAAGATGGGGCCCATTAGAATACAGACCTGAGACTGGCTGAGCAGTCGGAGTCGGCTCGCCATTGGTGGAAACCCTCTCGGGCCTCACATTGGCTTTTCCTAGACAAATTGCACTTTGAAAGATTGACTGTAAAATCAGCCGGGGTGTGTGTGTGTGTGTGTGTGTGTGTGTGTGTGTGTGTGACAGAGAAAGAGACAGAAAGAGAAAGAGTGAGTGCTCAGGAACCTGTGTTCATTCTGAGAAGGTCTACCCCCTCCTGGTTCAAGTGAGCGTCTAGGAAAAAGTGAGTGCCTGGGGGGGTGTCTCTGGGGCAGCTGGAGGGCACAGTTCCTCCCCTGTGGTCTTGGGAGATGCTACCCTGAGGTGCCCAAGCCCCTTTCTGAGCAGATGCCCAGGCTTCTTGGGGGAGTGTGCAGAGTGGACACGGAGGCTTGCCGCCCCTTCTCCATGCTGGGATGGGTAAGTGGGGAGGCTGGGCTTTGGGGCCTGAGAGCCTGCAGGTGGGAGCCTGCCAGGCAGGCTGGGCCGGTGGTGGGAGTGGGATCCCTCTGAGGGTGCTGGCTGGCGCTCCCCAGGCTCTGGCTCTCCCGGATCCCCTCTGTCTGCCCTTCCGCCTCCAAGGACTCATTTGTGCTTCTGCCATATTCTGCCTGGCTTGGCACCTGGGTTGGATGGGTTGATGGCTTGAGATGGCCATTGATTCAGCGATGGGTGCCTGTGCCAGCTTTTGGTTGGTGCTCAGTAAATATTTGATGGGTGAGACGAGATTGAATCATAGGGCACCCATATGCCTTTTTTTTTTCTAATAGATTTTTACAACATACAAGGCTCCACCAGGGTCTCTCTCTCATTTTACAAATAGGGAAAACACAGTAAGTACTTGGATCATTTCTGCATGGAACAGCATCGTTTCCTGCAGTTTATTTTTATTTATTGCTTTCTTTTTTTAATGATCAAATTTGTTTATTTTTAATCGATGGATAATTGCTCTACAATATTGCTGCAGCGTTAGTTCCTTAGTCGTGTCCAGCTCTTTGCGACCCCACGGACTGTAGCCCACCAGGCTCCTCTGTCCATGGAGTTCTCCAGGCAAGAATACTGGAGTGGGTTGCCATTTCCTTCTCCAGGGACAATTTTGTGCTGGCTTTTGCCAAACACCAACATCAGTCAATCATACGTCCCCTCCCTCTTGAACCTCCGTTCCACTCCCTCCCCGTCTGCAGTTTCTTTTTAAATGCCCATCAGCATGTTGCTGGTTTGGACATGCAACATGACAGGGAACACAGTGGGTGCCAGACAGATGGACTTGTGTCCCTTCTCTGCCTGGCGGTCCCAGAGCCCTTTCTTTCCAGCCCATGGTTGCCCTTTGGCAGGCAGAGACGAGCCTGCGCCTGGGTTTTCAGCAGGAGGCCCAGGGCCCAGGTTGTAAGAATGGCTCCCCTTTCACAGAGAGCCGGCTCTGCCCACACTTCTGTTATCTGCTCGGGCTAGAACTGGCTGTGACCCTGTCACGCAAGTGATGCAGTTTAAACACAAGAAAGACCTCACTCTGGAAGTTTGGATTAAACACAAGAGAAAAGGCTTTTTTTTTAATCCGTCTGAATTGGCTGGCTACAAAGTTGTCCATCGCCACCCTTTGGGAAGCCATATTCCAGTTCTCCATGTGGCCGCCAGAACCCACCCTGGCGGTTGTGATTCTGAACCTGTGTCTTAAAAGCCCTCTGGGTGACGGTGGTGCACAGCACGGCTGGCCGCTTGGCCTGGATACTGAGAGAGATGCTTCAGAATCAGACTGAGGCTGGGGGTGCTCCTAAGACCCTATGACTGTGACTTGGCTATATACCCTGCCTCCCGCCCCTGCCAGGGATGTGAACTTAGGAGGAGAAGCCAGAGTAAATAATTTATTTCACGCCAAGGTTGACAAAAGCATTTGTGTCCAGTGATCCCAGGTGACAGCCTGAAGATACTTTACTACTTGCTTGATCCCTTCCCCCATTTGATGGGTGAGAAAACTGAGGCCAGCATGGTGGCAAGCCTTGCAAGGAGTGTTAGGAACTAGTTAGGATCAGAGCCATTTTGTTGGAAGTTCTTGAACTTTGGCACTGAGTGCACGGCTCAGACGCATCCACAGGAAGCGCTGGGGGTCCCCCTTAAGTGTATGCCTGCTGCGGGCTTACCCACCTGCCTTGCTGTTTGTGGTTCCCTCTGCCCCTCTTCAAACATCTTGGACTTGCCCCCATCACATGGTCCTTATGGGGTGGGACAGCAATCTGCTCTGCCATCTGGGGGGTGGTGAGTGGCCTCTCCCAGAATGGGTGGTCCTGATTAAGGGGCTGCCCATGTTCCCAGAAGGTGGGCAGGTGGGATGCAAGCCTCCCTGCAGACTGATCACCCCCAGACTCCAGACCCCTCCAGGCGCGCTCCCCCCCCCACCCCCAACTCCCTAAAGATGAGCCGGAAGGAGAGAGGGCGCCTGTACCGTGAATCGATTTCTTTATTAATTTTGACATTTGTTCAGCTGGTGTAGGGAGAATGGTCTATACATCAGAGAGGGGTGGGTAGGGGGGAGATTCCCTC
>SJYW01034411.1:92432-104533 GCA_006410735.1 Raphicerus campestris | reverse complement strand
ACCCGCCCCTCAGAGTGGAACAACCTCGCCTGACGGCCACCCGCCCCTCAGCATGGCACTCCATCGCCAGGCCAGCCTCCTGCCCCTCAGGATGGCACCCCTTGCCCAGACGGCCCCCCGCCATTCAGGGTGGCACCTCCTCGCCTGCTGATATACCCGCCCCTCAGGGTGGCACTCCATCGGCCACCCGGCCACCCGGGCCTCAGGGTGACACTCCCTTGCCAGCCAGGCACCCACCCCTCAAGGTGGCACTCCCTCTCCCACCCGGCCACCCGCCTGTCAGGGTGGCACTCCATTGGCCACCCGTCCACTCGAACCTCAGGGTGGCACTCCCATGCCACCCGGCCACCCGGCCTTCAGGGTGGCACTCACTCACCCCCCACCCACTCAGCACTTAGGGTGACAGTCTCTGGCCTGCCCAGCCACGCACCACTCAAGGTGGCACTCCCACGATGGCCCGGCCACTCGCACCTCAGGATTGCACTCCTTCACTTGCCTGGCAACCCGCCCCTCAGGGTGGCACTCCCATGCCTGTCCAGCCACCTGACACTCAGGGTGGCAATCCGTTGCATGCCCAGCAACCCGCCCCTCAGGGTGGAACTCCCTCACCCACCCAGCAGCCCGACCCTCAGGGTGACACTCACTCGGCCGGCCAGCCACCCACCCCTCAGGGTGGCACTTCCTCGCCCACCTGGCTACCCACCACTCAGGTTGGCAATCTCTTACCTGCCCCGCCACCCGCACCTCAGGGTGGCACTCCCTCGCCTGGTAGTACACCCGCCCCTGAGGGTGGCACTCCCTGACCCACCCGGCCACCTGCCACTCAGGGTGGCATCCCTTGCCTGGCCGGGCAGCCACCCCTCAGAGTGGCAATCCATGGCCTGGACGGACACTTGCCCCACAAGGTGGCACTTTCTCGCCCAGCCCGCCACTGGCCCTCGGGGTGGCACTCCCTCACCCGCCCAGCCACCCGCACCTGAGGGTGTCACTCCTTGGCCCGCCCGGCCACCCGTCCCTCAGTTTGTCATTCCCTTGCCCACCTGGCCATGCACCCCTCAGGGTGGCACTCCATCACCTTGCCAGCCACTCGCCCCTCAGGGTGGCACATCCTCACCCGCCCGGCCAACCGCCACTCAGGGTGTCACTTCCTCGCTCACCCAGCCACCCAACACTCAGGGTGTCACTCCCTTGCCCACCCTTCTGGCCGGCCACTTGCCCTTAAGTGTGACACTCCCTCTCCTGGCTGGCCACCCGCCCCTGATGTTGGCACTCCCTCGCCCTGCCTGCCACCCGCCCCTCAGGGTTTCATTCCCTCGCCGGGCAGCCACATACCCCTTAGGGTGGTACTCCCTCGCCAGACCAGCCCCCTGCCCCTCAGGGTGGCACGCCCTCGTCCAGCCGCCCGCCCACACCTGAGGTTGGCACTCCCTCTCAGGGATAGCTCCCCACCCCTGAGGGTGTCACTCCCTCACCTGGCCGGCCATTCAACCCTCATGGTGGAAGTCCCTCACTTGGCTGGCCACCCGCTCCACAGGGTGGCAATCCCTCACCCAGCCGGCCACCCACACCTTAGGGTGGCACTCCCTCGCACGCTGGCCACTTGACACTCAGGGTCATCTCCCTCACCTGCATGGCAACCTGCCCAACAGTGTGGCAGTCCCTCACCCGGCCTGCTACCCACCCCTGAGCGTGGAACTCTGTTGCCCGTCTTGTCACCCACACCTGAAGTTGGCACTCCCTCACCCGCCCGGCCACTCGCCCCTGAGGGTGGCACTCCCTCACTCGGCCGGCCACCCGCCCCCTCAGAGTGTCATTCCCTCACCGGCCCAGCCACCCGTCCCTCAGGGTGTCACACCCTCGCCCGCCCAGACATGTGCCTCTCAGCGTGTCACTTCCTCACCCACCCAGTCACCTCCCCCCTCAGCGTGGCACTTCGTTGCCCTGCCAGCCACGCGCCCCTCAGGGTGGCACATCCTCGCCTGCCCAGCCACCCAACCCTCAGGGTGTCACTCCCTCGCCTGCCCTTCCGGCTGCCACTCAGGGTGTGACTACCTTGCCCAACTGGCCACACACTCCTCAAGGTGTCACTCCCTTGCCTGGCCGGCCACCCGTAACCTCAGGGTGGCAGTCGCTCACCCGGCAGCCACCGGCCACTCAGGGTGGCACTCCGTGGCCCAGCTGGATACCCGCCCATCAGGGTGGCACTTTTTTGCCCAGACAGCCACCTGCCCGTCCGGTGGTCACTCCCTCGTCCTGCCGGCCACCTTCCACTCAGGATGTCACTCCCTCGCCCGCCCAGCCACCCGCTCCTCAGGGAGGCACTCCATGGATCGGCCGGCCACACGCCCCTCAGGGTGGCACTCCCCCGCCCACCCGGCCACCCGCCCCTCCAGGTGTCACTCCCTCGCCCGGCTAGCCAACACCCCTGAGGGTGGCACTCCCTCGCTCGACCGGACACCCACCACTGAGGCTGGCACTCCCTCGCCCGGCTGGCTACCTGACCCTGAGGGTGGAACTCATTCGTCTAGGCGGCCACTCGCCCCTGAGGTTGGAACTCCTGCGCCTGTCTGGCCAGCCGACCCTGACGATGGAACTCCCTCGCCCGGCCAGCCACCTGCCCCAGGGTGTCACTCCCTCGCCCACCTGGCCACTCGCACCTCAGGGTGTCACTTTCTCGCCCACCGGGCCACCTGCCCCTCAGGGTGGCACTCCCTTATCCGCCCGGCCACTGAACCTCAGGTTGGCACTCCCTCGCCCATCTAGTCACCCACCCCTCAGGGTGTCACTCTCTCACCTGCACGGCCACCCGCACCTGAGGGTGGAACTCCCCCGCCCTGCCAGCATCTGCCCCTGAGGGTGGCACTTTCAAACCCGGCCAACCTCCTGCCCCTGATAGAGGCACTCCTTCAACCGGCCAGCCATCCACCACTGAGAGTGGCACTCCTTCGCCCGCCCAGTCACCCGCCCCTGAGGGTGGCACTCCCTCGCCCGACCAGCCACCTGCCACTCAGGGTGGCACACTCTCGTCTAGCTGGCTGCCTGCACCTGAGGTGGGCACTCCCTCACAGAGATGGCCACCCACCCCTGAGGGTGTCACTCCCTCACCTGGCCAGCCACTCACCCCTCACGGTGGCAGTCCCTCACTTGGCTGGCCACCCGCTCCACAGGGTGGCAATCCCTCACCCAGCCAGCCACCTACCCCTCAGGGTGGCACTTCTCACGTGCTGGCACTCAGGGTGGTCTCCCTCGCATGCATGGCCACCCTCCCCACAGTGTGGCACTCCCTCACCCAGCCCGCTACTCACCCGTGAGGGTGGAACTCCGTTGCCCAGCCAGTCACCCGCAGCTGATGGTGGCACTCCCTTGCCCGCCTGGCCACCCGCACCTCAGGGTGTCACTTTCTCGCCGACCCAGCCACCTGCCCCTCAGGGTGGCACTCCCTTACCCGCCTGGCCACTGAACCTCAGGTTGGCACTCCCTCGCCCATCTAGTCACCCACCCCTCAGGGTGTCACTCCCTCGCCCACCCAGCCACCTACCCTTCAGGGTGTCACTCTCATGCCTGCCCAGGCACCCACCCCTCAGGGTGGTACTACATTGCCCCCCAGGTCATGCGCCCATTAGGGTGTCACTCCCTCGCCCACCCGGCCACCCGCTCCTGAGGGTGGAACTCCCTCGCCCTGCCGGCACCTGCACCTGAGGGTGGCACTTTCTCACCCAGCTGGCCACCCGCCCCTGAGGGTGGCACTCCCTCACCTGTCCAGCCACCGACCTTCAGGTTGGCACTGCCTCGCCCTTCTGTCTAGTCACCCGCCCCTCAGCGTGTCACTCCCTCGCCCGCCCAGCAACCCCGAACCTCTGGATGGCACTCTGTCGCCCACCTGGCCACCCGCCCTTCAGGGTGACACTCCCTCACCCGACAGGTGACCCTCGCCTGTTGGTGGCACTCCCTCGCTCAGCCGGCCACCCGCACCTCAGGGTGCACTCCTTGGTCCGCCAGGCCACCTGCCCCTCAAAATCCACTCACTAGACCGGCCAGACAACTGCCCATCAGGCTGTCACTCTCTAGCCCAGCTGGCCACCCGAACCTCAAGGTGGTACTCCCTCGCTCGGCCGGCCATATGCCCCTGAGGTTGGCACTCTCTTGCCTGCCCGGCCACCCACCACTCAGGGTGTCACTCACTGGTCTGCCCAGCCACCTGCCACTCAGGGTGGCACTCCCTCGCCTGGTAGTACACCCGCCCCTGAGGGTGGCACTCCCTGACCCACCCGGCCACCCGCCACTCAGGGTGGCATCCCTAGCCCGGCCGGGCAGCCACCCCTCAGAGTGGCAATCCATGGCCTGGATGGACACTTGCCCCACAAGGTGGCACTTTCTCGCCCGGCCCGCCACTGGCCCTCGGGGTGGCACTCCCTCACCCGCCCAGCCACCCACACCTGAGGGTGTCACTCCTTGGCCCGCCCGGCCACCCGTCCCTCAGTTTGTCATTCCCTTGCCCACCTGACCATGCACCCCTCAGGATGGCACTCCATCGCCTTGCCAGCCACTCGCCCCTCAGGGTGGCACATCCTCACCTGCTCGGGCAACCGCCACTCGGGGTGTCACTTCCTCGCTCACCCAGCCACCCAACCCTCAGGGTGTCACTCCCTTGCCCACCCTTCTGGCCGGCCACTTGCCCTTAAGTGTGGCACTCCCTCTCCTGGCTGGCCACCCGCCCCTGATGTTGGCACTCCCTCGCCCTGCTGGCCACCCACCCATCAGGGTTTCATTTCCTCGCCGGGCAGCCACATACCCCTTAGGGTGATACTGCCTCGCCCGACCAGCCCCCTGCCCCTCAGGGTGGCACGCCCTCGTCCAGCCGGCCGCCCGCACCTGAGGTTGGCACTCCCTCGCAGGGATGGCCCCCCGCCCCTGAGGGTGTCACTCCCTCACCTGGCCAGCCATTCAACCCTCACGGTGGAAGTCCCTCACTTGGCTGGCCACCCGCTCCACAGGTTGGCAATCCCTCACCCAGCCGGCCACCCACCCCTCAGGGTGGCACTCCCTCGCCTGCCCGGCCCCCTTCCTCTCAGGGTGTCACTCTTGCCTGCTCGGACAACCAACCCTCAGGGTGTCACTCCATCTCCCGCCCTGCCACCCGCCCCTCAGGGTGTCAATCCTTCACCCGGCCGTCCACCCGCCCCTGAGGGAGGCACACCCTCACCTGGCTGGCCACTGGCCCTTAAGTGTGGCACGCCCTCTCCCGGCTGGCCACCTGCCCCTGATGTTGGCACTCCCTCGCCCTCCTGGCCACCTGCCCCTCAGGGTTTCATTCCCTCGCAGGGCAGCCACATACCCCTTAGGGTGGTACTCCCTTGCCCGACCAGCCGCCTGCCCCTCAGTGTGGCATGCCTTCGTCCAGCCGGCCGCCCGCACCTGAGGTTGGCACTCCCTCACCTGGCCGGCCACTCAACCCTCACGGTGGCAGTCCCTAGCTTGGCTGGCCATCCACTCTGCAGGGTGGCAATCCCTCACCCAGCCGACCACCCACACCTTATGGTGGCACTCCCTCGCACGCTGGCCACTTGATACTCAGGGTCGTCTCCCTCGCCCGCATGGCAACCTGCCCAACAGTGTGGCACTCCCTCGCCTGGCCTGCTACCGAACCCTGAGTGTGGAACTCTGTTGCCCGTCCTGTCACCCACACCTGATGGTGGCACTCCCTCACCCGCCCGGCCACTCGCCCCTGAGGGTGGCACTCCCTCGCTTGGCCGGCCACCCGCCCCTTAGAGTGTCATTCCCTCACTGGCCCAGCCACCCGTCCCTCAGGGTGTCACACCCTCGCCGCCCAGACATGTGCCTCTCAGGGTGTCACCTCCTCGCCTGCCCAGTCACCCACCCCTCAGAGTGGTACTCTGTCGCCTGCCCAAACACTCGCCTCTCAGGTTGTCACTCTGTCACCCACCCGGCCACACGCCCTTCATTGTGGCATTACCTCACCCGCCCAGTCACCCGCCCCCCGGGTGGCACTCCCTCACCCACCCGGCCCCCCACACTTGAGGGTGTCACTCCCTTGCCCGTCCGGCCACCTGCCCCTCAGGGTGTCACTCCCTCACTTGCCCAGCCACACGCCTCTTAGGGTGTCACTCCCTCTCCCACCTTGCCTCACGCCTCTGAGTGTGGCACTCCCTCACACGGCCATCCAACCGCCCCTGAGTGTCGCATTGCCCTACCTGGCCAGCCACCCTCCCCTGAGGGTGGCATTCCCTCGCCGGCAGGCCACCTTCCCCTGAGGGTGGCATTCTTTCACCCGGCCATCCACCCGCCTCTGAGCGTGTAATTCCCTCGCCTGGCCAGCAACCCGACCCTGAGGATGTCACTCCCTCGCCCAGCTGGCCACCCTCCCCTGAGCGTGGCAATGCCTAGCCTGGGCGGCCCACCAACCCTAAGGGTGGCACACCCTTGCCTGCCCAGCGACCTGTCCCTGAGGGTGGTCCTCCCTCACCGCGTAGCCACATGCCCCTTAGGATGGCACTCCCTCACCCAGCCGGCCACCAGCCCCTCAAAGTGTGACTCCCTCGCCCACCCTGCCACCCGCACTTCAGGGTGTCACTCCCTCACCCGGCCAGCCACCGGCACCTGAGTTTGGAACTCCCTCACCCAGTCGGCCACACGTCCCTAAGGTTGGGACTCCCTCACCCGCCTGGCCACCCACCCCTCAGGGTTGCACTCCCTCACCCGCCTGGCCACCCGCCCACCAGGGTTTCACTACCTCACCCGCCCGGACACCCGCCCCTGAAGGTGTAACTCCCTCACCCGGCCAGCGACCCACCCCTAGGGTTGGCACTTTCTCGCCTGGCCAGCCACCCGCCCTTCGGGCTGTCACTCCCTCACCCGGCCGGCAAACCGCACCTCAGGGTGGCACTCCATCGCCCATTTGGCCACCTGCCCCTGAGGGTGGCAATCCCTCACCAAGCAAGCCACCCGCCCTTGACAGTGGCACTCCGTTTCCCGGCTGTCCACCCACCCTTTAGGGTGGCACTCCGTTTCCCGGCCGGCCACCCGCACCTGAGAGTGGCACTCCCTCGCCTGGCCAACAACCCACCCCTGAGGGTGGCACTCCCTTGCTGAGCAGGCCACCCACCCTTGAGGGTGGCACTCCGTTTCCTGGCTGGCCACCCACAAGTGAGTGTGGCACTCCCTCGCCCGGCTGGCAATGTGCCCCTGAAGGCATACCCTTGCCCAGCCGGCCTCCAGATCATCAAGGTGACACTCCCTCACCTGGCGGGCCACTCGTCCCTGAGGGAAGCACTCCCTCCTCCAGCCGTACACTTGCCCCTGAGGGTGGCACTCTCTCACCCGGCCGGCCACCCGACCCTGAGGGTGACAGTCCCTCGCTTAGCTGGCCACCCAACCCTCAGTTTTGCACTCCTTTGCCTGCCCGGCCAGCCACCCCTCAGGGTGGTACTCCCTCACCCGCATGGTCACCCGCCTCTCAGGGTGGCACTCCCTCGCCAGCATGGCCATCCGCCCCACAGGGTGGAACTCCCTCACCCAGCAGGCCACACGTGCCTCAGGGTGGGACTCACTCACCCGCCCATCAACCCACCCTTCCGTGTGTCACTCCCTCACACGCCTGGCCATCTGACCCTCAGGGTGTCACTCACTCGCCCTTTGGCCACCCGCCCCTCAGGATGGCACNGTGTTTTCAGTGACTTGATGATGAAAACCTGAACAGACAAGTCATACTAAACTGGCCAAACCATACCATGTAAAATATGTGTTCAGGAGCGGGATCAGTGGACATAGCTCTTTCATTAAATTATTGAGCAGCTTATGGAAAGGCTGCAGTCATTTTTCTCATAGCTGTCTGAGATATTTGCACCATGACTCCCAGATGTGATGTTCAGGTTTATGAGAGATAGAGCTGAAGAAATGGGATTTTTTCATAAATACCAGTTTTGATGTATTTGCTGTATAATCAATCAGCTTTTAACTGACTCTGGGGCCTATGGAATACATTTTAAAGCACTGGGAATTTGGCTATTCCCATAACATACTTGGACACTCTTTACTGCCAGCAGTAAACCTCAGGCATAAACATTGTAGAGAAAACCAGATGAAAAGAAACCTGTTTGAGTGAAAACTGACTTCTCTTCCTAAATGCTAAAGGTAGAAACATATCTGCAATACACAATAATTTTATTACTTAAGTTCATTCATGGTCATTATCGTCAAAGGCTCTGACTTCATGGGTATTTTCTTGCATCTGAAAGACTGACCAAGCTATTAGGGGGAAAAAAAAAAGACAGGCTGACAATAAATGAATGAACCAGCAGCTGTAGCAGCACCACTTATATTGCTGGCTAGCAAATAATTTTTTGGAAGTTGGGTTTGTGTAATATCTTTAGAAACTTTTCCAATACTGTATTGATCTGGACAGGCCAAGCCAGGTCCTGAAGCAATGACAAACAGCCCCCAGAATGACTCACAAAAACACAAGTTTATTTCTTGTTGGTACCATGTGCCCACAGTTGACTTGACGGCAGGTCAGCCACACATGGTCGGCGCTCTCACTCCAGGACGCAGGGTGACAGAGCAGCCGTTATCTGGAGCTTCGCCTGTTACCCGCCTGGAGTGAGAAGTGGCAGCCCACTTCAGCATCCTTGCCTGGAAAATCCCATGGACAGAGGAACCTGGCGGGCTACAGTTCATGGGGTCGCAAAGAGTTGGACATGCCTGAGCAACTGAGCACATCGCCTGTTGCAGCCGCAGGGGAAAGAGAGAGCATGGCAAGGGGGCTGTCAACACAGCCCCCATGGAAGGGCCAAAACACAGAGTTTCCATCTGGTCACGTGAGCAAAGCCTGCTGTCGAGAAGGCGGGAACATTTGTCCCTCTGTGTCACACACAGACTGAAAATGGACATATTTATAAACAGAAACATTGTCAACCTCAAACACAGAAGACCAAGGCAAGATTTTGTTTAATGAAGTTTTTGTTTTGAATTTAAGCTAGAGCTAAAAGGGCCCAGCTGACCGTGCTTTTCAGCACCTTCCAGCCTTTCCAGGTCTCCTTGAGGCAGCTACACAGAGCCCAGGTTCTCCAAGGACCATGATTTGAAACTGCTAGAGGATCTAGGATCTCTTCTGCCTCTATCATATCTTAAATTTTATTTTATTTTTTTTGGCTACACTACAAGGTGTATGGGATCTTAGTTCCACAACCAGGGGTCACACCTGCACCCTCTGCCTTGAGAGCATGGAGTCTTAACCACTGGCCCTCCAGGGAAATCCCAAGGCAAGATTTTTAAATTTATAAGAATCGATTCATTACTCTTTTCAACTCTAAGACAAATCTTACATGAAAAAAAAGAGAAAACCTCATCACTCATTCAGCAACTGTTTATTGTACTGTAATACAAGCCAAGTATAAGTGACTAGAACATAAAGAGCTCACAACACTTGCGGGGGTGGCAGACACACTTAGCTTTAACCTAAATCAGACTATGTACTGCTCAGGAGTGCATTTTAGAGTTTTAGAAATGAAGGAGAATTCTAAGTCCTTATTACAAAGGGAGTGTCTACCTTGCCCTGGAAAGCTAGCTTCCCTTTCTAAGTCTGGTTGATTTTTAGCATTGGATGGCTGTTTCTCCTACCTGAACTTCAAATTCAACCATCATTCAACCAGACTGAGTTGAATGGGAGTCCCACCCCAGTATCCAACCAAGTCAGTGTCTCAAAGGAGGATGAAGAAGCTGTTGCCAATGAGTAGGAGAAAAGGAGCAATAGGAAAACAGAATGCGCAAAGACTTTTTTATTGCCCACATTTAAATGTCTTTCCAATCCAGACTGTATATTCTTTAAATGAGCCCTGGATACTGGATGCTGTGAGTGCTGCTCTTGTCTGGCTTGATGTCATGTTTGCTTAGGCGAAGCAATTTTTCTGCTCTTCTCCTTTCTGGGTCAACTTAGTTGGAGCAGATCAAATTGTTCTCCCTTTTTCTCCCTTTCATACATCATCATTTAAGATCACCAAGAATTCAAGTTCCAGAACCTGCCCTTGTCTCCTTTTACAATAGCTGTTTATTTCTGAACAGCATTCATGAAGGAGAACACTTTTCGCAAAGTGCTAATCAGGCAAATTGCACAGGCTGACAGCCATGGTAAACTTGAAATGAAAATCTCAGGAATGTGTGTGTCATTAGCTTCCGAGTGGAATTATTTGCAAAATCGTAGAGCTCTGATTTAGCTGGAAGAAAAATTACAATATAAATTCATAAATTATTTATCGGTAATGAAGCAGGAAAACAATGACTTTGTAAGCTTTATTCTAAGGGATTTGAACCTAAGATAACTCCCCAAAGCAGGCTGAATTCATTTCAATGAAGAACACTCATCTGGGCACTTGAAAAAGCTAAGCTTTTCCTTTGCTTGCTCTTTGCGCCTCCTTGAATGCTAGAGAAAAGGGGTAAATACCAAGCAGCTAGACCAGCTCTGGGAAGAAAACAGAACGGTAGTGAGCTGCCTTAATTGATCTCCTCACATAAAATCCAAAAACCCAGGGGCTATCTTTAGCGTGAGACATGTCCTCGTGAAAATGTTTCCAGTTACTCAGAAAAATCAAATCTTCTTTATACAGCAGTCTTCAAGGAGCAAGAAATATTTCATTAGGATTTTAATAGTGAGGGCTCAAGTGAAAGAAACTCCATCTTGTCTTGTCAACCTTTATCCTCTCTTGAAAAATAAAGTACGATATCTTTACAGTAGTTTCATTGAAAGAATTCTTTCTCTCTGATTTTGGAGAGTTAGAAATTAAATGAGTCTTTAGGAGGATTTTTTAATTTAATTTTTTTGAAATATATTTACTGTATAGCAAAGTGAATCAGTTATACATACACATATGTAACCACTCTTTTAGGTTCTTTTCCCATGTAGGTGACTACAGAGTACTGAGACTAGTTCCCTGTACTATATAGTAGTTCCTTATTCGTTATCTATTTTATATATTGTAATGTGTATTCCCAGGAGGCTCAGGGGTGAAGAAGACACCTGCAGATGTAGGAGATGCAGGTTCGACCACCGATCCAGGAAGATCCTCTGGAAGAGGAAGTGCTAACCCACTCCAGGATTCTTGCCTGGAAAATTCCATGGAGAGAAGAGCCTGGCAGGCTATAGTCCATGGGGCTGCAGAAGAGTCAGACATGACTTAGGGACTAACCAACAACAATGTGTATATGTCAATCCCAGTTTCCTAATTTACTCCCCCCTCCAACACTTTTTTGGTGATATGCTTTGAAAATATTAATTTGCATAACTCTGATATGACAAGGACGGATTGTATGTGTGTGTTTATATTTTTAATTACAATATACTCCTTGTGTAAGTGAAAAACCCAGAGATTTGGTACAGTTATTTATCAAATTGTAGCTGAAGCATGATACTTTTATATAAACTTCTAGAATTCATGACTACTTTTTTAAATATTTATTTATTTTTAATTGAAGGATAATTGCTTTATAATATTGTGTTGGCTTCTGCCATATGTCAACATGAATCAGCCATAGGTATACTTATGTCCCCTCCCTCTTGAACCTCCCCCCTACCTCCCACCCCTTCCCACCCGTCTAGATTGTTACAGAGGCCCGGTTTGGGTTCCCTGTAAGGTAAGGTAAAGTCACTCAGTCGTGTCCGACTCTTTGTGACCCCGTGGACTGCAGCCCACCAGGCTCCTCAGTCCATGGGATTTTCCAGGCAAGAATACTGGAGTGGGTTGTAAGCAAATTCCCATTGGTTATCTATTTTACATTTGGTAGTGTATATGTCTCCATGCTACTCTCTCCATCTGTCCCACCCTCTCCTTCCCCTCTGCCTGTGTCCATAAGTCTGTCCTCTATGTCTGCATCTCCATTACTGCCCTGCAAATATGTTCATCAGTACCATCTTTCTAGATTCTGTAGGTATGTGTTAGAAAGAAAGTGAAGTCACTCAGTCGTGTCCGACTCTTGGCAACCCCATGGACTGTAGCCTACCAGGCTCCTCTGTCCATGGGATTTTCCAGGCAATAGTACTGGAGTGGGGTGCCATTGCCTTCTCCAGGAGGTATGTGTTAAGGTATGATATT
>SJYW01034411.1:72754-91655 GCA_006410735.1 Raphicerus campestris | reverse complement strand
TCTACACGCGCCTGACGGTGGCACTCTCTCACCTGGCCAGTCACCCACCGCTCGGGGTGGCTCTCCCTCATCCGGCTGGGCAGCCGCCACTCAGGGTGGCACTCCCTCGCCCAGCCAGCCACCCGCCCCTTCGGGTGGCACTCCCTCGCCTGGCTGGCCCTGGCCCCTGAGAGTTTTACTCCCTCTCTCACCCAGCCACCCACCACTCAGAGAGTCATTCCCTCACCCACCAGCCACCCGACCCTCAGCATGTCACTCCCTCACTGGCCAAGCCACCCGCCCCTCAGGTTGGCACACCCTCGCCCGCCCGGCCATGTGCCTCTTAGGGTGTCACTCCCTAGCTCTGCTGGCCTCCAGCCCCTGAGGGTGGCACTCCCTCAACTGGCCAGGCCCCTGCACCTGAGGATGTCACTCCCTTGCCCATCCAGTCACCCACCCCTCAGGGTGTCACTCCATCGCCCACCCTGCCATGTGCTGCAGAGGGTGTCACTCCCTCGCCCACACTTCCACCCTCACCTCAGGGTGTAACTCCTTCGCCTGCCCGGCCACCTGCCCCTCAAGGTGTCACTCCCTCGCCCGACCAGCCACACGCCCCTCAGGGTGTTACTCTCTCACCAGCCTGGCCACCCGCCCTTCAGGGTATCACTCCATTGCCTGCCCTGCCATCTACCCCTCATGGTGGCACTCCTTTGCCTGACCAGCCACCCGGCCCTTAGGGTGGCATTCGCTCACACGGCCGACCACCATCCCTTAGAGTGGCAATCGCTCACCCGGCCGACCACCCACCCTTAGGGTGGCACTCCCTCGACCAGCCAGCCACCTGCCCTGAGGGTGGTACTCTCGCTCCTGGCTGGGCACCGGCCCATCATGTTTGCACTCCCTCGCACAGCTGTGCTGGGCGAGGGAGTGTTACCTTGAGGGATGGGTGGCGGGGTGGGTGAGGGAGTGCTACCCTGAGGGGCGGGTGGCCAGGTGGACGAGGGAGTGCCACCCTGAGTGGCAGGTGGGTGGTTGGGCGAGAAAGTGCCACTCTGAGGGGCGGATGGACTGGTGGGCNCTCTCTGGACAGGGCAGATGCTGTGTGATGGTTTATGCCCTCCCAGCCTCCAGAGCGCAGGGCAGGCTCCGGATGGGGAGGACCCCCGAGAGGGGTGGCTGGGGTTGACCGGTGTCCTTGGTCTCTTCCCGGGGCCAGGGTGCACGACTGGGATGCGGAAGGCTCTATCGTCTCCTACCTGCAAGAGGCCGCACACGGCTCCTGGCCAGAGGAGGCCCCACTGGGCCCACACTCATTCCAGAGAATGGTCGGCGGCTCGCCGGAGCTCGAGGAGGGCCCAGGGCCTGCGGCTGAGCAGTCCGAGGTCGGCAGGGAGCGGAGACCACCCGGCCCCCAAGAGTGGACACAGGAGGCTGGCAGCACCTTCTCCCTCCAGGTAAAGGTGGGCGCCCTCGGGCAGGGCGCCCCTGACGCTCCACCTGGAGGACCAGGCCCCCGGCATCTGCNGAGCGGAGACCACCCGGCCCCCAAGAGTGGACACAGGAGGCTGGCAGCACCTTCTCCCTCCAGGTAAAGGTGGGCGCCCTCGGGCAGGGCGCCCCTGACGCTCCACCTGGAGGACCAGGCCCCCGGCATCTGCTCACTGGCTCAGACCTCCGCTGGGAGTGGTTTCTCTTTAAAGGTCGGGGCGGTGGCTTCTCTTTCTGTCTGCCCACCTGTCGGCCTCCGTGACCCCTCTGAGGGCAGGGACGGCTCTCCTTGATGGGGGTCCAGAGACTCCCGGGCACACCTATGATGCCCCCTTCCCACTCCCCACCGCCGGCCGCCCTTCATATGCCCAAGGTGGTCACAGGATCAGAGGGGGCCTCTGTAGTTGATGTTCAGGGGCTAAGTCCTGTCCGACTCTGCGACCCCGTGCACTGCAGCATGCCAGGCTTCCCTGTCCTTCATATCTCCCCCAGAGCTTGCTCAAGCTCATGTCCATTCAGTCGGTGATGCCATCCAACCATCTCGTCCTCTGTCCCCCTGTCTCCTCTTGCCTTCTATCTTTCCCAGCATCAGGGTCTTTGGAGGGCTGATTTTGTTTGTTTTCTTTTTCCGTCATGTTTTAGGAAGAAGGGCTTAGAACCCAAGAGGCCTGGCCGCTGGCTGATTTGGGTCTTATCCAGTCTTTGGGGCCAATAACCAGCTACTCTCCTCCAGGCCCCTGGGTCCCCTTGTGTAAATGGGGTAGAGAAAGGATTGCTGCCAGGGTTCCCTGGGGCTGTCTCTTATACACATCTCGGGGACGTTAGGNGTGCACACCCCACGTAAGAGCTCTTATAAAATCCTGAGCCTGGCGAAGACAAGCTAGGATCTTCCTCCCGCTCTTCGGCCCTGACACAGAGCAGAGGAGAAGGTTCCAGGCGGAGAGGGATGATTCTGGAGTAACTGCTCTTCCTGTCTCTGGGTGAGCTCAGCTCCAGGAGGTGCTGGGACCAGCCGGCAGTGGCAGGGGTGGCCAGGGAGTGCAGACCTCCGGTTGCCACTGCCCTGGGTGCCCCTCCAGAAAGGTCTACCCCCCCACCCCAAAACGCTAAGACAACAGCCACCTGCAGCTCCAAGTAGCTGGGCAGGTCAGTGCTTTCCCTCATGTCATTTCTCTGTGTGTGCCACTGGCCCCTCCCTCCCAGCATCTGGGGGTATCTTCTCTATCCTGCAGCCCCAGGCTCCACACCTGCAAAGGCTGGGGGTGAGAGTGGACTGTCACTTCAAAGAGGAAAGTAAGCAAAATATGACCTCAGCCCTCCTTGTCTCCTCCTACGGAGACTGTGCTGTGCTAAGATGCTTCAGTCGTGTGCAACTCTTTACGGCCCCATGGACTGTAGCACGCCAGGCTCCTCTGTCCATGGGATTCTCCAGGCAAGAATACCGGAGTGGGTGGCCATTCCTTTCTCCAGGGGATCTTTCCAACCCAGTGATCGAACCCGAGTCTCTTAGGTCTCCTGCATCGACAGGTGGGTTCTTTATAGGCTAACTTTCACCCACTAAAATACTCTGGGCTTCCCTGGTGGCTCAGACAGTAAAGAATCTGCCAGCAATACAGGAGACCTGGGTTCGATCCCGGGGTCACGAAGATCCGCTAGAGAAGGAAATGGCAACCCACTCTAGTATTCTTGCCTGGGAAATCCCATGGACAGAGGGGCCTGGTGAGGGGTCGTAAAGAGTCAGACACGACTGAAGCAGCTAACAGTTATTTACTATTAAAATACTTTCTTTCGTCAGAGCTAACACAAGGCCTTGCAACCACAGGGTCTGAATGAAAAGTGTCTCTTGAAAAAGGAGACAAAAAAAGCAACAGCTATCCCATGCGTGGCACTGCCCAGCACCCAGCTGGGCACCTCTAACCTAGAGGGCATAGGCTGCCTGCCCCCTGCTGTGCCCTGGCAGTGTTGATACCCTGATTCTTGGACCTAGAGCAAAACCCACTAGCTGCTATTGCCTGCTGCACACTGATCAGGCTTGACTCCACAGCAATTATCTCGATGCTTCAATGCGACTAGGAAGCTCCCTCCCCCACCTGCCAGAACTCATGCAAAATCCTTCCCCAGGGCAGGCGGGATAGGGGTGGAATTGAAGTAGGCACCGGGGGTCGGGGTCATCTGCGCTCTGGGCTGTTCCCCTGCTTTGAACCAACTGTTGCCGTCTCAGCTCAGCTCACCTTTTAGGCATCAAATCTACAACTATGTCACAGGATCTCTAGGCAATTTGGGAAGAAAAAACCAGAATGGGTCCTACTAACCCACTCTTCAGTCTGCATCAAAATTCCTGGAGCTTGCCCCAGTCCTGAGCTCCAGGACTGTGGTTCAGTAGTGCTGGGCAGGGCCGGGAGTCTGCACTGCACCAGGCGCCCGGATGAGGGTGATACAGGGATGTGGGTGGCACTTTGAGAATCAGTGGACTGGGACTAGACCATTTAGAAAACCTTTTCACGAACGTAAACCCACAGGTCACCATAATCACCCCACAGGGGGAAGATGCCAGGGCACCTGAGGCTTGGAGAGGTCAGCTGACCTGCCTGCATCATGCTGCACATAAGACCTGCAGTTGGCTGAGTGCCAGGATACACCTCGTATTCTCCTTACTCCTCACGGTTGCCCTCACGGTTACCATGGTTATTTTTAAGCCTAGAAGGAAATGGCAACCCACTCCAGTATTCTTGCCTGGGAAATCCCATGGACAGAGAAGCCTGCTGGGCTATATAGTCCACAAGGTTGCAAAAGAGTCGGACACAACTTAGTGGCTGAACAACAACAGCACCGGAGTGACAAGCATTCAGAGGGAGTAATTTTATTCTCCCCATAGGAGACGGAAGCTTGAGGAGCAGGAGGAGCCAGGCCTGGACCCTGGACCCCTGCCCAGCTGCCACTCTCTCTGAAACAGTTACTTCTCATTGTCTGCAGGGGGCATGTTCTCTCGAGTCGCCAGGACCCCTGAATTAGCCAGGCCTGGACCACTGCTCCCCAGCAAAGTGCTGCTCAGAGCTCCTGCCAGCCTCTGGTCATGACATGTTTTTCAACCTATGAACACACAACTCTGTGTATTTCTGATCAAAGACAACATATTTAATGTACCACTGACCCTTGAACAATATGGGTTTGAACTGCATGGACCCACTTATACGTTGGCTTTCTTTTTCAATAAATACAGTACTTGCATTTTCATTTCACAAGATCTTTAAATGAACTGAGGGTGGGGACAAGTTTGTATTGGATTACAGATCACAGCACATAGAGTTGAAAGAACCAGGGTTTGAACCCAGGATTCTATCCAGATTGTTCCAGCTTCTTGCCCTGGGGGTGAGTCATTCATCAAAGCCTTTGTTTTTTTAGGCAGACAGAGCAGTGCTGAGATTTTCAACTGCCTGGAGGGTCAGTGCCCCCTAAGTTCCAAATTGTTCAAGGGTCAACTGGATATTGTTGCATTATTAATACTGAACTCATGTCCCGCAGAGCTTTAACTCATGACTGAATGAAGCTCATCTAACACACAGATTTCCTCCACTCAGCCCATCACAGCCCTGCTGCTCTTAGCGACACTAGACAGCAGGACCATTTGTAATAGCAAAATCACCCACCAACAGCACAAAGATGCAAAAAAAAAAAATTAAAAAGGTGGCACAAAATAGACATCAAAAGGATGCTGGATCTGAGTGTGATCTGAAAGAGGGACAGAGAGACGGTCGCCTTGTTTGACCTCTGCTGGGAACAGGCCCGCAGGGGACTCAGTGCTTCACCCCCTGCACGTCCCTGAAGGGTCCCGGGAGGGAAGCACTGGGTGTGCTGGGTTTGGGGGTTACAATGAACTGTAGCTAGTAGGTGACTGTGCAAGTTAGCAATTATTTGGAATCCATGAACCCCGGGGGCCTGTGCAAGCTTGCAAGTGGCAGGTAGCAAAGCATTGAGGACTGAGAGCCCTCAGCCCCTTCCCTGTCTTGTCTGCAGTCTGTCTTGCTCAGGGGATAGAGCATTGCAGGCTGTCCCCTGGGTTCTTGGGACCAGACAGGAGCCTCCTCCATGCTGGCCCCGGCACTGCACACTTCCCTGGCCTCTTGCTGGCAGAAGCCTTGGCCCTCGGCAGTAGCCTGGCCGCTCCGCACCCCGCCACCCACACCCGAGGTCTTGGACCTGCATCTCCCGTGAGTGTGTGTGTGTGTGTGTGTGTGTGTGTGTGTGTGTGGCGGGGTTCAGCCACTTTGCAGATCTACAGAAAAAAATTTCCAAAATGTCTAGGTTCCATCCTTCCCCTTGCCTGCGGTCTAGGCCACCTGTCTCCTGTTCAGGAACATCAGCAGAACCCAAGCCAAACGCCGCTGCCCTACGCAAAATAAGGCCCAAGAGTGTCCTCTGCCTTCCACTGTGCTTTCGGAAAGTACTTGCACCTCCGGATTATTCCCAGGACTGACCGCAGCTGATGCGCTAAGCCAGCAGCCCACTGGGACCCTGGCAGTGTGGGGGTTAACGTGGTGACCTCCTTAAGCTGCTGAGAAGTCAGGTCTAATTTTATCCTATGACTGGATGGGCCAGACTTTTTTTTTCCCCCAAGTGCTGAGGGAAGCCCAGAGTCAGCACTTCTGGGGGCTCTGGAGACAGCGGCCCTGCGTGGTTTTTCTTTTTTTTTAAGCCGAGTGCAGAAAGCGAGCCTGCTGGCCGCGGGCCCAGAGCCGGGCCCTGGGGGTGTAAGTGACAACAACCCTGTCCGGGGCCAGGTGCTTCCTGCTTCCGGCCGACTCCCACCCCGACGCGCCCGGTACTGAGCTGACCCGAGCTGGGCACAGCGAAGGGCCTCGGGGCAGCTCAGTACAGGACCCGTCAGGGAGGACGCAGGTCCAAGCTGGCCTTGAAGCTACCCCGCCCAGCACTGCTCAGCCCACTGGAGAGCCTTCGTGGTGTCTTCATGGCCTCCTTCCCTCCCGCACTTCACATCACGGCCAGGCACCCCCCGCCCCCAGCCACCGTCGCCCCTACAGCCTCCTGTTGTTAACTTTGCCTCGGAAGCTTTGGGTTCCGGGTTCAAGGCACAGCTGGGTTCCAGGCCTCTCCCCGATCTTCCTGGGCACATGCACTGAAACCTCACAGCTAGCGGACCCCACTGCACCCTCCGAGGCCCTGGCCCCCCGTCCCCACCCAGACTCCCTTGCTGGGCTGGGCTTCCAGGATAATGATCCTGCGGAGATGCACCCAGTGCTTCTCACTCAGGGAAGCACGTGTACCGCGTCTGTTTTTGCACTCCCAAGGAACAGGTCAGCAGAAGCTGTGACGGTTCTCTCGGGGAGGAAACGGCTCAGAGGGCACCATTAGTAAGCGTTGTCTGAGCTTAGAGACCACAGCGATGCCTGGTCCTCCCACTTCATGCTGGGAGAGGCGAGAGTTGGTGGAAGGATGGGGATGTGAAGTGAGCGGCCTTGGCAGAGGTTGGGGGTGGGGGCGGCGGGAGACCGGGCCATGCAGACAAGACCGATGCCTGTGTTACCTCCAAAGAGGCCATTCTACAGGAGGGGCTGGAGATCACTGCTTCCCCCTTTTGAGGCTGGCCCGCTTCACTATCTGAGCCCCCTTTCTGCCCTCTATCAGGTCCGGCTGCAAGCCACTTCCTCTCCGCTCCACCTGGAGACAGCAGTTCAGACAGAAGGCAGGACAGATCACACAGAGAGACAGCGGGAAGGCCAGAGAGGACAGGTACCCTACGGAGGCAGCGGGAGCGGGGCCACCAGCGCCAGAGGGCTCGAGGGGGAGCCGGCAGACAGGTGAGAGGAGAGTCCCAGGCAGGCTGGCGCAGGGGGCAGCGGAGGTCATGGGCCAGCCCCTCGGAAGGGTGAGGGCCTGGGAGGCCGTGGCCCCGGCAGTACCTTGGCGTGAGTCATAAAGGAATCAACGTCCACCTCCATCTCACTAGGGTCCTCTGGGGGCCCCTTGGAAATCACCTCCTCAAGTTCCTGGGTGTCATCGGCTCCGGATGCGTCTATCTGGCGAACGACTTTGCGAACGATCTGGAAAAATGAGAGGGGAGGCAGGAGGGGACTTGGGGAAGCCGTCAAGGAAGAGCTTGAAAGGAGGCAGGTCCTGGGGGGTGGTGCGGTGGGCACGGGTTGTGGCCCAAGGCACCCTTCCTTGTGGTCAAGGCCAAGGGTGGCCTCTGATCCCCCTGGTTGGGTGGGAAGCCCACACTGGGCAGTCTCAGAAGGCCTGGAATTTGTGGGGGGGTCTCAGCGGGGCTCAGTGACAAGTGGGTCTGACACTGTGACTTCCATCTCTAGCCCATGGGGTTCATTCTGCCTGCTGGTGTGTGACGGACGTTTACACTGTCTTCCCTGCACGATGGTAAGCCCCTGATGGGGAGGGCGTGTCTGTCCCTTGAACTATCTGCTCCTTAGTCACACATCTGAATATGCCAATGACTGTCTACTCTGCACCGACCGTGTGCAAGGAGTGGGAAGATAAGAACATGCACAAGCATGAAGCTCCCTGCTCCGGCCAAGTGTGTGCCCTGGAGCCACACCAGTCCTTCTCAGCCAGCACAGCCCCTGTCCAGCAGAATCACGGCTCCTGGTGTAAACTTGCGGCCAACCCCGTGCATTCTCACACCCTTTTTATCTCAGGAAGCCCCATGGGGACCCCCACACTGCTGTCACACAGCTGTTTTCAGGGCCAGGTGTCACAGGACTAGGTTTGGGCTGTATCCACGGGGCCCCATCCTTCTGGAACACAGCTGCCCCAGCTGAGCTCAGGCTGTATCAGGCAAAGTAAGGACCACCACATCTGCAACTGCGGCAGGTACCCGAACCATCCCATCTGAGCCGGGCTTACCCTGCTGTTAGGGCAGCAGCAAGAAACTGAGGGTGAGCCCAAAGCCTGCTGCCCGGCTCAGGGGGGACTCCGCACCCACCTTCTTGGTGACGACGTTGCCCTGCTCATCCGTGAAATGCTCCTCCGTCACCTGCTCCCCTGGAATATTCTGAAGCTCATTCCCCTGGAATCAGAGGAAGGGAGAAAACTCGAGATGGATAAGGGGGGATGAGATGGAAAGAAAGGGGAAGTGAAAGTCGGTTCCATCGCGTCCGAGTCTTTGCAGCCCCGTAGACTATATAGTCCACGGAGTTCTCCAGGCCATACTGGAGCGGGTAGCCATTCCCTTCTCCAGGAGATCTTTCCAATTCAGGGATCGAACCTGGGTCTCCCGCATTGCAGGCAGAGTCTTTACCAGCTGAGCCACACAAGAGAAGCCCAAGAATGCTGGAGTGGGTAGCCTATCCTTTTCCAGCGGATCTTCCCGACCCAGGAATTGAACATGGGTCTCCTACATTGCAGGTGGATTCTTTATCCCCTGAACCATCAGGGAAGCCCAATAAGGAAATAAGTTAGCAGTAGCAGCAGCAGCCAGAGTCTGATGAGACCCCACCCTGGCAGGAAACCGAAACTCAGCAAGAACTGAGTTGGACTGACCAGCGGCTGCTCCAAGTTGAGGCCAGAGGCGGCAGGGGGGCACCCCCGGGGGCCCTGGGCCTGAGGTCGGGAGGGGAGCCCAGGCTCACAGGAGTGCTGAGTGATGGATCTCTGCTATCATGCCCTGGAGTGGGCAAAACAGGGGTGGTGATGATGCAGGTTGACAGAGGAACTCCCAGGAGAGGGAGGGAGAGTCTGACGTCTACTCCGATGGCACTTTAAGGGGAAGAACACCCCGGCCACAGACGCTCACACCCCGACGTGGGGTCTTGCTGCCTCCCTGAGCTGGTTGCAGACAGAAGCAGGAGGAGGGCCAGCCTCCTGAGTCCCAGAGTGGAGCCTTCTCAGCCTTCGTGAGGGACGGCGGGGTGGGGAGGGCGGGGGAGGGCAGGGAAGTGCCACCTAGCTCCAGCCTGCACATCCCTAGCGCCCCCCAGCCAGGCTGCCCAGTCTCTCTTCCTGCGGGGCATCTGGTCTGGCACCCTCCGCGCCACCCCCCCACCCCGGGTTACCTTCAGGAGGACCCGGCGCCGGACCACCCTGGTGGAGATGGTCTCCTCGTCGTCACTCAGCCCCTCACTCTCCCCCAGCTCCTTGTCCAGCTCCTGGTGGACGTGCTTGAGCACGAAGCCCAGGGAGCCCCGGACGATGTGCGCCACGTTCTGGCAGCTGACCAGGAAGAAGCCCAGCAGCACCAGGGTGACCAGGAGCTGGGTGATGAAGGTCCACATCCTCGACTGCTCACCAGCCCAGGCCTCCAGGGCCTGTGGAGCCAGGGCGGCAGGGCCGGCCGCTCATTCTCCCCGGGGACTCCAGAGGCACCCCCCAGGACCCGCTGAGTTCTCCCCCGTGCACGGGAGGCTGCAGGCCCCCAAAGTGGAACTGCCGCCCGAGTGCCCGCCCGGCTGAGCGCCCGCCTCTGCCTCCAGCCTGGCTGACGTCAGGCCCCAGTAATTCTAGCTCCTGAGCCAGCTGCCCCGGCTGTCCGGCGGGCCAGAGGGAAGCCGGCAGGTGTGCGCGTCCCGGGCACCAGACCTGCGTTAAAGGGCGTTGTGAGCAACGCCGTCCCCACCCCCACCACTGAGAGCCCGCCCCTGTGCCAGCCAGAGGCAGCTTTAGCCATGCCCAGGAAAAGGGTCCCATTCAGGACTCGGGAAAAAAAAAATTAGACGTCTCTGCAGAAAGCGGTTCCTGGTGTGTGTCCTGGGCGGCTACTGCCAGGACCACGGGGATGTCCACTCGCTTGCTCGTGGGGTGGAGCCAGCTAACACCCTGGAGGGTGCAGGGTTTGTTTCAAAAATAGCACGCCCCCCCCCCCCGGGGTGAGTGGTCAGCCCCAGGAGCACAGGTGTCTAGCACTGCTAGAGGGGACTTTGGGAGCCCGTGTGATTTCATGAGCCCCGCAGCCCTCAGTGGCACCCCTGCTCTGCCATAGGCAGCACAGCCACCCTAAATGCAAGTGAGCCCCCAGTGTGTCTATTTAAGGCCTCTCCTTCACGGCTCTTCCCCAGGCGGGGCTGGCAGCGCCAGGGCCAGGAACCAGGCGCCCGCAACTCGCCTCTGCAGGCCTGGCTCCCCAAGGCAGCCCAGCAGCTGAGGCTCAAAGGAGTCCCGTTTCCAGGACGGGGCTGCTCCTCTCGGGGCAGCAGCAGGCGTGGCGGGAAGAACTGGGCTCAGGACTGGCACCCCGACCCTGCAGAGGTCTAGCGGGGTGGCTGGAGGCCTAGCAGGGTGGCTGGGAGTTGGGGGGGTTGCTCCTCTGGGCCTCGGTTTCTCCAGCTGTCAAGACGAGGGTGGGTTGTGAGCCTACCCACAGCTAGGGACCATGACGGCCCTCACCCCACGTGGCCCGCTGCCCAGGGTGGGCTCTGCGTGCCCTTTCACACATCAACTCGTTTACATTAACACTGTCGTGTCCCTGGTGTTCCCACGCCACGCGAGGGCAGCGGGGCACAGAGAGGTTAATGACTTGTCTCACTGCAACACAGGAGCAGCGGGGACGCAGACACGGTGTGAGCAGGGGGCCCCGGAGCCCTGGGTCTGAGCCTGGGCCAGGAGGCCAAGGTCAGATGCTGCCTACCGGGCCGAAGAGAGGGGCTGGCTGCCTTCCAGGTTGAGGCCCCTAGTTACAGTCCCCACCACCCTCCAGCCCCCACTGTGCTTTGAGGCTCACTGAAATACCAGTCAACAGGTGCTCTGCCCGCTGCCACCTGAAACAGGCCTCTTGATTATCCCCCGGGGCTCCAGGAGACTGGGAAGAGACAGTTCACCCACCCTCCCATTAGCCCTAGACCAGGAGGCACAGGCCCTGCCCGCTCCTGGGACCTGGGACCGGGAGGTCTGGGACTCTCCCCGCCCTGGCGCCGGGCCTCCTGGGACTCAGTTTCCTCATCTGTAAACGAGGCAGCTGGGCACAATGACCCTGGAGGGTTTGCTTCTCCAGGATCCTGCCTTCTTTCCAGTCCTCCCCCACCCCCACGAAGCCGAGCACAGACAGGCTCCTGTGCAGTGTCGTCCCCAGGACTCGCGGTTGCAGGGTGCGGCCACAGACCCAGGGTGGGGGAGTGGGCCTGGTGCTTTGGGACAAGTGTGCACGACCAGGAGTCGCAGAAGCGGGTGCAGTCCGACCACCAAGAACACCCGGGGTGGCCTGGGGTTACAAACGGGCGCAGCGGCCCGGCCACCGGAGGCGTGTCCTTGGCAGGAACACCTTCTAAATAAAACCCTGTTTAATTCCTGGCACCTCTTGGCAGCCAGCAGCCCCGGCCATGGTGGAGCCAGCCAGGTCCTGGGGTCCTCAGAGGCGCCTGCGAGGCTCGGGCTGGGACAGGGCCGAGGGGAGAAGCCAGCAGTGAGGGGGAGGGCGGAAGCGGACATGCGCGCACGCAAGACGAGGGACCGGGGAGGTGCGGAGCACACGCTACGCATGTGCTGAGAGTGTCGATCCGCGTTTACAGAGCAGTGACTCGCACTTCATGCAAACACAAATTAAGACGATGTCAAGGACTTCCCTGGTGGCTCTGTGAATAAGAACGCTCCTGCCAGTGCAGGGGCCACGGGTTCGATCCCTGGTTCGGGAAGACTCCACGTGCCGAGGAGCAACTAAACCCAGTGCGCCGCAAAGCCTGAGCCCGAGCTCCAGGGCCCGCGAGCTGTGAGCGGCAACGACTGAAGCCCACATGCCTGCAGCCCGTGCTCAGCAACAGGAGACGCCGCCACAGGAAGAGCGGCCCCCGCTCATCACAGCCAGAGAAGAGCCCGCGCCAACGAAGACCCAGCGAGGCCAAAAGTAAACAAAACTATTTTTTAAAATTATGTCAAGATCATAACGGGCTTCCCAAGTGGCACTAGTGGTAAAGAACCCGCCTGCTGACGCAGGAGATGTAAGAGAGAAGGGATGGATCCCTGGGATGGGAAGATCCCCTGGAGGAGGGCATGGCAACCCACTCCAGTATTTTGGGCTTCCCTGGTGGCTCAGATGGTAAAGAGTCCACCTGCAATGCGGGAGACCTGGGCTCGATCCCTGGGTTGGAAAGATCCCCTGGAGGAGGGCATGGCAACCCACTCCAGTATTCTTGCCTGGAGAATCCCATGGACACAGGAGCCTGCTAGGCTACAATCCATGGGGTTGAAAAGAGTCAAACACGACTGAAGCGACTGAGCACGCGGTNACAGGAGCCTGCTAGGCTACAATCCATGGGGTTGAAAAGAGTCAAACACGACTGAAGCGACTGAGCACGCGGTGCAAGATCATAAGACATCTGGGATTAGTTTCAAGATAACATCAGAGGGTAATAGCCTATCCTATCTGGTTTTGTATCTATTTGTAATTTTTCACAATACAAAAAGGTTTCAAAAAAACACATTTAAACAGATGTGCACAAAAATGGGGAGTCAAAACAATAATAAAGTAAGTGGTAGGGGACTGAGGAGGGTGGAGGCCANCTTACAAATTGGTGGGAATGTTTTAAATTATACATTGAATTTCTTTGCTATATTCTCTTTCTTCCTATGTGAGCTTTGATAGTTTATATTTTCCAAGAACTTTGTCAATCTCACTTATGCTTTCAAATTTACTGGAATAAAATTATCATGGTATTATCATCCTTTTGCTTCCTATAGAATCTTTAGTGATGTTACCTTTTATTCTTAATATTGGTAATTCTTTTCTTCTCTTTCATGATCAGTCTGGCTGGATGCTTATCAATTTATCGATCATTTTAAAGAACCAGCTTTCGGTTTTAATGATTTTCTTTAGTGTTTTCTGTTTGTAGTTTCATCAATTTCTGCTTTGATCTTTATTTTCTTCCTTCTGCTTACTTTGGGTTTAATTTGTTCTTTTTAGAATATCTTAAAATATTACAAAGCTGAGGTAACTGACTTGAGAACTTCTCTCTTGTCTAATGTGGATGTTTAGTGCTATAAATTTCTCCCTAATACTGCTTTGCTGACATCCCATACATTTTGCCATCTCGTGTTTTTATTTTCATTCGATTCAAAATACTCTCTAATTTCCCTTTTGCTCTCTTCTTTGACCCACGGGTTACTTAGAACTGTATTATTTAGCTTCCACATGTCTGAGAGTTCCTATGTATATTTTGGTTATTGCCTTGTAATTTAATTTACTGTGGTCAGAGAATATACTTTGAATGTCTTAAATTCTTTGATATTTATCAAGACTCGCTTTATAGTCTAGAATGATGGTCTCCAACCTTTTTGGCACCAGGGGCCAAATTGTGCAAGACAATTTTTTTCATGAACCAGGTGCAGGAGATGATTTCAGGATGATTCAAGCGCATTACATTTATTATGTTCGATTTGTTGAGAATCGAGCCCCACGGTTGCTCTGACAGATGGAGCCCGGCAGTGTTGCGGGTGTTGAGGAGAGCTGTAAATACAGATGCGGCTTCGCTCACCTGCCCACCACTCAATCCTACTGTTCCTAACAGGTGGACTGTGGCCCAGGGGTCAGGGACCTCTGGTTGAGAATATGATCTATGTCAGTTTGTTCCAAGCACAATTGAAAAGAGTGTGTATTCTGCTGTCGTTGGGTGGAATGTTCTATGAATGTCACCCAGGTCAAGGTGATTGACTGCTGTTCAAATCTATTTGGGTACTCATTTTTCTACTTGTTCTATCAATTAGCAAGATGGGGGTACTGAAATCTCCCACTATAACTGTGGTCCTATCTATTCCTCACTGTGGCTTTCTCAGATTTTGCTCATGTATTTTAAAGCTATGTTACTGGTGTATTAACATTTAAGACTGCAATGCCCTCTTGATGGATTGCTTATCCTTATGAAGTTGTTTTCTTTATCTCTGGTAACATTCTTTGTTCTGAAATCTACTTGTTTGATATTACTACAGCCACTTCAGTCTTCTTTTGATTAGCGTTAGCATAGTTTATGTTTTCTTACCCTTTGACTTTTAAGGAATTTGTGTTTTTATACTTAAAGACATTTCCTGTAGGCAGTATATAGTTGAACTTTACCTTTATATCTGCCTTTTTTTTTTAGATAATTTACAATGAGATTATTAATATGGTGAGGTTTCAGTCTATCATTTGTTAATTTCTACTTCTGCCCCTTCAGTTCTTTTGTTCTCTTTTCCCTTTCTTTATGCCTTTTTAAAAAATAATAAATTTATGTATTTATTGTTGGCTGTCCACGGTCTTCACTGCTGCACAAGTAAGTCTTTCTCTAATTGTAGTGCCTGGGCTTCTCACTGCAGTGCCTTCCCTTGCTGCAGAGCACGGGCTCTAGGGTGCTTGGACTCAGTAGTTGCGGCTCCCCGGCTCTAGACTACAGGGTCAGTAGTTGTGGTACACGGGCTTAGTAGCTCCACAGCATGTGGGATCTTCCCAGATCAGGCATCAAACCCATGTCTCCTGCACTGGCAGGTGGGTCCTTTACCACTGAGCCACCAGGGAAGCCCTTTTTAGGCCTTCTTTTGGGTTCATTGAAAATTTCCATTTTATCTCTTTGGATGGCTGATTAGCTATGATTCTTTGAGTATTTTAGAAGTTGCTTTTGGGCTTCTAGCATACATCATTAAACTACCCCAGTCTACTTTTAAGTGATATGATAACACTGCATATAGTATAAGAACCTTATAATAATATACTTCCATTTTTCTCTCTCAACTTTTTCAACTTTTGTACCATTGTTGTAATACATTTTACTTTTGTATATGTTATAAACACAACATTATGTTATTTTGTTTAAACAGTTATCTTTTAAAGAGATTTAAATAATGAGAAAATTATGTATTATCCTTATAGTTAGCATCTCGGGCACTGTTCATTCGTTCATGTAAATCTGTATTTATCTCTGGTGTCATTTTTCTTTTGGCCTGAAGGATGTTTTATGGAAAAAAAAAATTGCTTGTAGCAGTCACTTCCTGTTGACGACTTCCTTCTGTTTTTGTATGTCTGGAAATGTCTTTATTTGCTTTCATTTTTGGAAGTTATTTTTGCTGGGTATAGAATTCTAGGTTACTTGAGAGATGTTCTTACTTTAAAGATGTGTTCTAAAGATATTGCTCTGCTGACTGACTTTCATTGTTTCCAGTGAGAAATATGATGTAATCCTTATCTTTATCTCCGTATACAAGCATCTTTTTCCCCACCTTTGGCTACTTTAAAAACTTTATCACTGGTTCTGACTAATTTGTTTAAAATGTACCTTGATATATTAGACTTCATGTTTCATGTGGTTAATGGAACTTCTTGGATCTGTGTAATTACTGTTTTTGTCAACTTGGAAAATTCTGGGCCATTAATTCTTCAAATACTTTTTCAGCCCCTTTCTCTGTTGGAAACTAATTTCACAAATATTAGGTCACTTGAAATTGCCCCATAGCTCACTGATGCTTTTAAAGATTTTTTTGTTGTTCTTGTGTTTCATTTTGGAGAGTTTCTATTACTATGTTTGCCGAGTTCACTTTTTCTTCTTTAATGAAATTTAATTCAGTGTATTTTTCAACCTATATCTTGTAGTTTCATCTCTAGGGGATTGGCTTGGGTCTTTAAAAAACACCTTCCAAGTTTCTACTTGACTTTTAGAACATCTGAAATAGTTATAATAACTGTTTTACCAATCTTGTCTACTAATTCTAACATCTGCATCAGTTTTAATTGATTGATTTTTCTTCTCATTATGGGTCTTGTTTCCCTGCCTCTTTGAATGTTTGTCTGAGAATCTTTAACTGGATTATTTGAATGTCAGACACTGTGATTTTTATCTTGTTGGGTGCTGGATATTTTGTATTCCTGTAACAATTCTTTAGAGTCCCTTGGACTGCAAGGAAAGCAAACCAGTCAATCCTAAAGGAAATCAACCTTGAATATTCATTGGAAAGACTGTTGTTGAAGTTGAAGCTCCAATATTTTGGCCACCTGATGTGAAGAGCTGACTCATTGGAAAAGCCCCTGATGCTGGGAAAGATTGAAGGCAAAAAGGAGAAGGGAGCAGCAGAGGATGAGATGGTTGGATGGCATCACTGACTCAGTGGACATGAATTTCAGCAAACTCTGGGAGATAGTGGAGGACAGAGGAGCCAGTCTATGGGGTTGTGAAGAGTCAGACACGACTTAGCTTTGAACAACAGCAAATGATTCTTGAGCTTTGTTCTGTTATGTCATTGAGTTACTTGAAAACAGTCTGATCCTCTTGAGTTTTGCTTTCAAGGTTAACTAGATGGGAGCATTGGTCAATCTAAGGCTAATCATTCTCCATTATTGAGAAGGACCACTCTCTGTTCCCTCTGCAACATCTGTGACAATCAGCCTGACTGTTGGGAATAGATGATTAATAATCAACCAAAATTTGTGGGGGACCTTCTGAAGCTCTCCAGAGTGCTGTCTCTGTGCAGCTTTCTCTCTAGGGAATTCCAGCTGCCCTGATCTCCTTGGACTGCCAGGAACTTCTCCTTAACCAGGGGGTCTTCTGGATTTCTCTTCCTTCCTCCATGACTTAGAAACTCTTTTGAGGCAGTAATCCAGGCAATTGTAGGGTTCATCTCATTTATTTTCCACTTTTCATATATCACTGACCTCTACTGCCTGATGTCAGTGTCTTGAAAACTGCTGTTTCATATAGCTTGTCCATTTTTTGCTTGCTTTAAGCAGGAGGGATATGGTCAGTCCTTGTTGCCTTATCTTAGCCAGAAGGGGACTGCATCTCAGACAGCTCCTCAGATATGGCTGGATAAACATTCTATCACTCCTGGGAATCTCAGTAAGATTTGATTAAAGGTGAGAGAGGGGAATAACTCTGTCAGTCACAGTATGCCTGAGTCTCATTTTTGGTGACTTTATCCCCTTGAAACTTCCTGGGGTTCACATGAATGGAATTTCACCCAAATGAAAGTGTGTCCACAAAGACAGCTCATGCACACCCTTCCTCAGGACTTATTTCTGCCTCGTGTTTATCCTGGAGCCTCTTCCCTGATCACAGGATTTGGGGGCTATGCTCCCTGGCCCCTCTCAGTCTCCAGAGGACCCCACTGACCCCCGTCCCGCCACACCCCCACAAGCATGGATCTGAGGCAGTAGGTGGCCATACTCAATGGAGTGGGGATTCCTACTGAGCAGAGGCCATGCTCAGCGAGGACTATCAGACAAAGTCTGGGTGGACTGGAGCACAGGAAGGTTGGCTGAGTCCTCTGGTTGAGATCCAGAAGTGCCTGTCTCTTGAGCAGTCTCTCATGACCCTACCATACCTGGGTCACCAGCCCATCCCTCTGTCTACAGCTGTCCCCTAGGGGTTGTATTTTGGGGAGATTGGGTAACAGGCAATCAAACACACAGCCTTGGGGCAGAGCAATCCAGTAGTACCCACCCCCTGATTCCAGCCCCTCCTTATCTCAGCTGTCACCCAGGGTCTCTGTTAACCCAGATGTAACGACGACCCTAATGATTTGATGTCAGCAGCAGACTCGACAAGGGGTGGACAGATAGCCTGACCTCAGACGGAAGCCACACCTCCCTAGCTGGGCTGAGTCAAAAGAAACAAGAAGTATTATAGTTCCGAGTAGACGTCGCATCCAATCCACGAAATCAAACGGAGCTGACTGAATGGGGTACGAGAGAGCCATCTTTCCCTTTCATATGAGAAATCTGTTTTATTTTTTGNTTGGATGACATCACTGACTCAACAGACATGAGTTTTAACAAACTCCGGGTGATGGTGAAGGGCAGGGAAGCCTGGAGTGCCGCAGTGCATGGGGTCGCAGAGTTGGACAAGACTTAACAACTGAACCAAAGCAGCAGCAAGTTCTAACTCACAGTACAGGATCTCTCAGGGCAAGACCCCAAAAGACTAAACTGGGCTGGCGAGAAAACCTCAAAGATCCAGAACATTCTTGGGTTTTAAGCAGGTTCCTGTGGAGGCTGTAGGCAGTTGGGGATAAAATACGTCTTGGANTAACTCACAGTACAGGATCTCTCAGGGCAAGACCCCAAAAGACTAAACTGGGCTGGCGAGAAAACCTCAAAGATCCAGAACATTCTTGGGTTTTAAGCAGGTTCCTGTGGAGGCTGTAGGCAGTTGGGGATAAAATACGTCTTGGATTTTTCTGGGAGGCTTTAATGTCACACTGCTGACTGGTATTCCTGGTGGGCTCTGGAGGGGGCTGGGGCTGGAGAGGGGCTGCTTTGTCTCTTGCATTTAACACACTTGCCTTGCAGTGAAAAGGAACAAAATGATGCCTCTTCCAGGAAGCCTCCTTTTCCCACCAAATGGAGAGACCCTCCCCTCCCTCTATGCTCCCTCTGGTTCACTAGCGCCCTTCCTCGCACCGGACATCACACCCGCTGTCCCTTTCTGCTCTTACATCATCTGCAGGTGCCTCGAGGCAGATTCCACTGTGTGCTGGGCACTGGGTTGTTCTCCATCCCCCACCCCAGAGCCGCCCCCCAATC
>SJYW01034411.1:25486-52486 GCA_006410735.1 Raphicerus campestris | reverse complement strand
CCCTCCCCGGGGTGAAGCGGACGGGCAGCCCCACCAGCCCCCCGGGGCCAAGCGTCACCTGCGACTGGGCGTTGACGTTGGCGCCATAGTTGACGAGCTCCCGGACCACTTCGTCCTGACCCGCCAGGGCTGCGATGTGCAGCGCCGTGTTCCCTTTCTGCAACACAGGGGAGGACAGGAGGTTCCCGGGGCCTGCCGCAGCTGGGGGAAACATGCGTCAGCCCTGGGCAGGCAGCAGGCTTCCTTTATGGCCCCAGGGGGCACAGAACACACACTTGTGTGTGCCTGACACACCAGACCTCGTGAGCGGCAACGGAAGCCCGGGGAGGGAAACGCTTCCTGTCCTCCTGAAAAAACAATGCTCTGGAATAAGAGCGCCTCCTTCTCAGCTGATCAGCTGCACGCAGGCTCAGGTCCCATCATTGTTGGAGACCCGCTGAAGGGCTGCCAGGCAAGCCGGCTCCTTGGATGACCAGCTCCTCGAGGGCCGAGGCTCTGCAGGACGGCGTGGAGCCCCGTGAGGCCCGGAGCTCCAGGACAAAGGAGGCTGCAGATCCCGCGGGCCAGCACCCTGTGCCGTGACGGTAACACCCACTGACCAAAGGCTGGACTGGAGCGGGCAGGGGCTGGGGAAGCGGGAGGGCTGCTCCTGTTGATTAGTCGCCTAGTTGTGTCTGACTCTTTACAACCCCGTGGACTGTAGCCCGCCAGGCTCCTCTGTCCGTGGGATTTCCCAGGCAAGAGTACTGGAGTGGGTTGCCATGCCCTCCTCCAGGGGATCTTCCCGACCCAGGGATTGAACCCACATCTCCTGCCTTACAGGCAGATTCTTTACCGCTGAGCCGCCAGGGGAAGCCCATCGACACTGGTAGAGGGGTAGGGGAGGTGATAAAACGGACTATGTAATATATGTAGAAGAGAAGAAAAACCACGAAATTAAGTGTGTGTTTTTTGGGGGGGAATAAATAAAATAAAATCTGGCAACAGAAAATCCAAACAAAAAATATGAATAATAAAGTACAGCGAGTCAGAGACTAGCAGGCAAGAGAGGAGAGAGAGTCCTCCTTTCTCAGAAGGAGCGCTAGATGAAAGTGAGGGTCACAGCTGTTTCAAAGTCAGCTTTTCAGAAGGCTGCCTGTCTCCATTGTTTCTCTGGGGCTTTTATCTCATCCCTAAAACCCGGGGCGCAGCTTTCTGCTTTTTCACACTGATTAACCTTCTGTAACGTGGTTTGGTTTCAGTCACTATGGGACTGTGATTCTTTCTTGCTTCTTCTGTCTGCCCTGGGATGGAGGAGACTGAGGCTTGTGTAAGCTTCCTGATGGGAGGGACCGGTTAAAGTAAACTTCTTAAAAGCTGAGAACTGAGAGCCGAGACTAGGAAGCCAGGCCGGTTCTGAGAAGGTGGGGGGACAGGCAGGGTTTCTTGTCTGGCTCTGTCCTGGGTGTGTGTAACTGCACTTTTTGGACAGGCTCGGGTCCTGTAGGCGTCGTTTGTTTCCAGGGCGCCACCTCCCTGCCTGGCTCCTTCCTGCTGCCCTGTGAAGTCCCTCTCGCCCACGTGACTCCAAGGGCACCTCCGCTCCAGGAGGGGCAGGCACTTGACAACGTCCATCAAATAAGAACCACAGCTGCACCCATCTGGCCTTCTGCTACATAAGGAACAGAGATTTCTCATGACCTCACTTTTTCTAGTTCAGGCAGATCAGTTCAGTTCAGTCGTTCAGCCGTGTCCGACTCTTTTCCACCCCATGGACTGCAGCATGCCAGGCTTCCCTGTCCATCACCAACTCCTGGAGCTTACTCAAACTCATGCCCATCGAGTCAGTGATGACATCATCGAGTCAGTGATGTGACATCTAGTTTTTAACTATAGCTAGTTTCTAACTAAACTAATCCACTTGCTAATCCATCTTGGGAAACCCACTAAACTGGGATTTCAAATTCAGCCCCAGTGATGGGGCCACTGATCGGTCACTAGGAACCAGGTGCCTCCCATAGGAGTCTGAGCATCAAATCCAAGCGCCTGGGGGGTGAGGGCCCCCCATGGGTCACCGCTGCCCCAGGGCCCCAGGGCTCAGGTTCTTGTCTCTACCGCGTGACATGATTCAGGCAGGGATGTCCCCTGGTTACCTCCCGAACTTGTCTTTCTGATTTCTCCTTTTTGATAAACAAAAGGGTTCTTTCTCAAATGTCCATCAGAGAGCAAGAGCCAGAAATGAGTATATAGATGCTAATTAATCGTTTTTCTTAGAAGTCCAAAGAGCCTACATTTAGAGGCCTTGGCACCTGGGTCTGACTCACTCCCTGTACCGAGAGGAACA
Source organism: Raphicerus campestris (assembly GCA_006410735.1). Lineage (NCBI taxonomy): Eukaryota > Metazoa > Chordata > Mammalia > Artiodactyla > Bovidae > Raphicerus > Raphicerus campestris. The sequence continues at coordinate 50,163 of SJYW01034411.1, read as the reverse complement.
GGGTGCTGGCACCAGAACCTTCTTTAGGAATCAGGACTGGGACCTCCTGGCCTCCCCACCTAGAAGGAGGCACACTGTATCCATCCATTTATTTGCACAGGCCAAGCACGTGTTAGCTCAGGAGGGGTTATCAAATGTTTCTTTCCATCTGCGCCTTCCTGCCTGACCCACTGCAACAGGGCTCAACCTATAAATCCACGTGGAGGAAGCTGGCCAGGGAAGGCTGTCGGGGCCCAGCTGTGGGTCTCAGCCTGTGACATCTTCAGGATCTGGGCAGAGGGCAGCCCAGGTTGAAGAAGGGACCCCCTACCCTCATTCACACGCTTGCACACACTGCAAGGCTCGGGAGGAAGGCCCCAGCCTCGGGTTCAGAGCCACAGGGAGATGGGTTTTTCTCTGCCCCTCCTCTCGGCATGAAGGAGCATGTCCTCGAAGCAGCAGGAACAATTACTTAGCTATATTTGGATCCACAAAGACCCAGTTTCTCCATTTCCAGGGAGTCCCAGAGCTCACAGCAGGGTGGGTGGCTGTGGTGGGTGCTAAGTGAGGGCGGGGGTGGGGGGTCAACGATGTTTGAGCACCACCAGCCTGGATGCTCAGCTGGCCTCTGGAGGTGGAGATGGGAGGCAGGGAACACATTTGCTTCCCGCTTTTAAAATTTCTAAGCACAGTTTAGGAATCTATGTTGGTTTTGGCTCTTCATCTGTGTCTTTTTTTAATCTTGCTCTTGCTTGTGAGACCCATTACAGTTCCCCAATCTGTTGTGATTCTTGCTTTGCCCACGGTTTCAGCTTCACCATTTTTTTTTAAACTCCTTTGGTTGGGCCCTCAGAAACCACGCCAGCTTATACCATCTCTATAAATAACAAAGACACTCCAAGTGTTCGCTTGCAAAATACCAATCGACGGGGGAGACTCGGAGCGCGTAAAACGTGCTGAAGCGTACTGTTTCTGCAGCTCCTGGGCGGATGCCAGAGAAAGCACAGCCGCTCCGCCCCCCACAGCCAATCAGATGGCCTTGTGCTTGCAGCCAGGTAGGCGAGAGCATCAGGAGAGAAAGAGCCACAGACCCTTCACCCACAGAAGAAGCGGGTGGAAACAGCCAGTATCCATCATTTGTCTGTTGTCAGTTGCGAAGCTGTGTCTGACTCTGTGACCCCAAGGACAGTTGCCCACCCGACTATCCCCTACTATCTCCCAGAGCTTGCTCAAATTCATGTCCATTGAGTCGCTGACGCCATCCAACCATCTCATCCTCTGTCGTCCCCTTCTCCTCCTGTCTTCAATCTATCCCAGCCTCAGGGTCTTTTCCAATCGGTCAGCTCTTTGCGTCAAGTGGTCAAGGTGCTGGAGCTTCAGCTTCAGCATCAGTCCTTCCAGTGAATACTCAATTTGTCATGGGGTTAGAAAATAAAATACCCTGTGCACGTTCAGAAAGAGCAAGTCAGTCTATTTCACCCGTGAGATCTCTTCACCTTCGGGAAATGACACGAAAATTACAGACTTCTACCTCAGAGATGATTCTACTTTCATAATATTTTGGTAGCTTACTTCATAACCATAAATTATGTCTGTTCTCTACGTGTTGTTGTTCTTGTTCTCAGCTCGCGAGGCAGCAAAACGCTTGCTGTGTGAAACAAATCAGCCCTGTGCTCGAGGCCACATTAAATAAACAGCAAATGAAAAATAAGACACAGAGGGGACCAGGCAAGGGGAAAAAAAAAAAACACAGGATGTACGTAACAAAGGAAGAGGCAACAGTACTGGACGTGGTAAACAGAGGTGATTTTCTGATTTAATGTTGTCTTTAAATGCTGGCTGAAGAGTGCTGAGTAAACAAATAAGATGCATAAGAAAGGAAACGGATTTCACAACATGTATAAATGCACGTGCAACATGCATCAGCGCATCAACTTCATGATTGTAGTTTCCGGACTTGAGTCACTGGTGTTTATAATCTACTGCTTTGGGGAGAAGCCTCCTGTTATGAGAGGTGTGATGCCAGCCATGCTTGGAGTAAAAGAGAACTCTGTTTGCTGTTCAAGGGACCCAGTAAAGAGAGCAGATGGGTTTGGAAGTGATCAAGGAGCAGGGTCTCGAAATGATCAAGAACCTGCGGGAGAAGAATGAATGGGAGGGATCTGGATTCTCCCAAAGTCACCAACACTTATTGATTTCTCACAAATGACATAGTCACCAACACTTATTGATTTCTATGTAGACATTTTCTATATAGTACCGTGTTTAACTTTCATATCAATCCTGCAACTATCAGAATCCCCATTTTAAAGATGAGTAAACTAAGGCCTCTCACTGGTTGAGTCACTCGCTTAAGGTCACAGAGTATGAAGCACCTCAGTGAGGATTTGGACACAAGGCGCCAGCTTGTGGACCTTCCAGTGCTCTCAGCCTGGGACAGTGTGAAGGCACTGGGAGAGGGGCTGTGTTTTTAGATTTATAGTCTAGCGATGAGGATAAAGGCCCCCTGAATTTTTGTGGAAATGGGATCCTGTGCTTTCCAAGTGACTTCAGAGGCTCATAGACCTGGGAAGCGACTGAAAGAAGGAGAGGAATTCAGATGCGGGACTGGGTTTCTGTCATGAAGGACTGGTTTCTGTGGCTTGCGGGTTTGGGGCAATGCGTGAATTTCAGGGGAAAGCTCTGGCTCCCCAAGGGACATACCTTGGTTGTGGTTTCCAAGATGATCTCTTTGTGCAGAAGTTCAACCACCATCTTCACGTGGCCTTCTTTAGAGGCCAGATGTAAGCCGTTCAACCCATTCTGTGGAGAGCAGAGAGGCAGGGAGGGTGGGGTTAGAGGGTCTGTGTGTCCTGCCGGTCCACGAGGCTGGACCAAGGCCCCTGTCCCCAAGGGGAAGCGAAAGGGCTGGAAGGGGAGACCCGAGGGACCCCGGAGGGGCATCTACACAGGCTCAGGACTGAGCCCGTCCGGTTCCAGAGCAGGGTTTCTGTAGCGAGTCAGATGGAAAGAAAGAGGGTGATAACAAGCCCTCCACCCCCGAGTGTGAATGAAGTGTGGAAGCTCTCATAAAACCAGCAGTGACCTTGAAATTCACATCTTAGCCGGGCGCAGGCACCACTTAACTGGGATGGTCTAGCTTTAACCCCCTGGTTAATTTTCACAGCAGCAACCAGAAACGGCAAAGCAGCAACATCTGGGTCTCCTAAGCATTTGTAGAGCTAGATATATGGTTAGTAAAATAATGCATTTTGAAAGAAGGTCATCTGAAAACTAAATATCATCAATCATCTGGCTGTAAGATTTCTTCTACAGAAGAGTTAGTATTAAAATAGTCCTGTGGAAAAAAAAATGAAATAGTCCTGTGGGGGAATTCCCTGGCAGTCCAGCTGTTGGGGCTCCTTGATTTCATTGCTTAGGGTGCAGGTTCAATCCCCGGTCAGGGAACTAAAATCACACAACCCTTGCAGTGTGGCCAAATAATAATAATAGTAAGATAAAGCCAATACTTTATTTAAGAAATAGTTCTAGGGTATATCATAAGTCTGAGAGAAAAAGTATATGATATCATTTATATGTGAAATCTAAAAAATAATACAAATGAATCTCTTTCGAAAACAAATAGGCTCACAGAATAAATGTATGGCTAACCCAAGAGGAAGCTGGGGAGGGATAAACTGGGAGTGTGGGATTAACAGATACAAACTACATAAAACAGATAAACAGCTAAGATTTACTGTATAGCACAGGGGCTATATTCAACATCTTGTAATAACTTCTAATGGAAAATAATCTGAAAATATATGTAACTATATATAGGGCTTCCCGGGCGGTGCTAGTGGTAAAGAACCTGCAAGCCAAAGCAGGAGATGTAAGAGACGCAGCTTCCATCCCTGGATCAGGAAGATCCCCTGGAGGAGGGCATGGCAACCCTCTCCAGTATTCTTGCCTGGAGAATCCCAGGGACAGAGGAGCCTGGCGGGCTACAGTCCATGTGGTCACAAAGAGTCAGACATGACCGAAGCGACTTAGCACACACTCATATATAACCGAATCACTTCGGTATATACACGACACTAACACAGTATTATAAATCAACTATACTTCAGCGAAATAAAATAGCCCCTTGGCCACCTTGGCATTTCAAATAGGACCAAAACTTGTCTGACAGTTACATTTTAGGGGGGAAAAAAACCAAGCCAACATTTTTCAGGCCCAACCACCAGTCCACAAAAGCAGAGCTCTCTCAGCCAGCAGCTGCAGCTCCAGCCACCCTGGTGGAGCTCCCCTGGGCCCTAGAGTCAGGAGCCAGGGCGGCCCCAGCGGCCCCTCTCTGCCTCCGGTTCTTTTGCCCTTGCACTCAGATGTCGAAACTTCCTGGCAAAAGCTGAATTCATAGAGAGTTACTCGGAGCACAGATAAGTGACTACGTGATGGCTGTCAGTTCGAATGGAGAAGGAGCTCTCAGTTCCACGTAGAGAATGGTTTTCATCAGTCAGTGATCTCCAGCCACCTCCTTCCCCACCAGCAATTCTCCTTTCTTCCCACTTTCCCCTTCCTGTCTCCTCTGCTGCTCAACCCTGTGCTCACGCGTCCCCTTTCAGGGGGTGCCCCAGCCACCTCGGGCTCTAGCCAATAAGACCCTCGCCACCAGGATGGAGGGACTTGGTTCCTGCTGATGTGAATGGAGGGGTCTCTGGCTCACCCATCGTCAAACACCTCTGCAGCTCCACCTTAGGGTCCCGAAACACCCTCTCTCACTTTGCATCCGGGCATCATTTTCGGAAGATTCCATTTAAGCACACATATTCTGTCTGGGGGTGGTAGTGTTCCCACCCATGAACAGATGGGTCCTGTTGCTTTGCTAAAACCACAGAGGAAAGTGCTGAGCGACCACTGCAGGCACGCGACACAGGTGCCTCGTAATGGGAGAGGGGACCGGAGAGTGAAGACGTGCACGAGACTGTCTTTACATTGAGGTATTGGATGCGGCAAATACAACAGGTGCCTTGGGTATCAGAAGACAGCCAAGAGTAGGCTTGAGGGCAGCTCGGGGTTGAAGTACACCAGCCCCCCTCAAATCATCTTGGGAAACACAAACTTGCCGAAAAGCAATTTGTCAGGTGCCCTGCTGGTGGCCCTAGGAGCCACTCACTCCAGCTTTGCATCCTGACTCAGTACTGGGCGGCAGGGGCGGGGGTGGTCTTCACGGCAGAAGACCTCTTCCCTCCCCCAGCACTGTGAGCTGCAATCCCATCTACACACCCAACAGCCACCTAGTCCGGAAGGTTCGGGGTGCTCAGCGCAGGCACGCTGAGCGTGGTTACGTGGGTACTCGGGATGGCGTGTGCGGTCACGGGAATCGCAGTCTGCTCGCTGCAGGGGTCTTGGCTGTGGCTGTGCGTGTGTGTGCGTGTACGTGTGTGCGTATATGCGTGTGTGTGTGTGTGTGTGTGTGTGCGTGCGTGCGTGTGTGTTGGCTGCTAGGGTTTCAGTGGTGCTGTGGGTTGCAGTCACCTTCCGGGGGCAGGTACTGGCCCTAAATATGCCTCAAAGCTGGGGAAGTGGCAAGTCGAGAAAGAAGACACTCGTGTTTGCTGCTAAAGCCCCAGGGTGACCGTCCCTGCTCTTTGGAGCCACTGGGTCAGCGTGCTGCCTGCCTGGAGCAGGCTGTGTCCAGCAGGATGCTGGGGATCCCTGGATGCTGAGACAGAGGCCAGAGCAGTCAGATGACGGGCGCAGGTCACAGCCTTCCTCGGGCGCCACCACAGACAGAGCTAACCCGGCTTCCCCAGGAGAAAGGGCTTGCGTTTCTGCTTCTCAATCAAAGGGACTATGATGCTTCTTTTCATAGAGANCCCTAAATATGCCTCAAAGCTGGGGAAGTGGCAAGTCGAGAAAGAAGACACTCGTGTTTGCTGCTAAAGCCCCAGGGTGACTGTCCCTGCTCTTTGAAGCCACTGGGTCAGCGTGCTGCCTGCCTGGAGCAGGCTGGTGTCCAGCAGGATGCTGGGGATCTCTGGATGCTGAGGAGATGGAGGCCAGAGCAGTCAGATGACGGGCGCAGGTCACAGCCTTCCTCGGGCACCACCACAGACAGAGCTAACCCGGCTTCCCCAGGAGAAAGGGCTTGCGTTTCTGTTTCTCAACCAGAGGGACTACGATGCTTCTTTTCATAGAGGATGAAGGCACAGTTTCCCTCTGTGATTACCAGGCAGCCTAGAGGGACTTCCCAGTCACCGTAAGCATCCCCGTGGGGCTGGCCACGAGCGCTGTAGATGGTCCCCAGGATTTTACNGATGCTTCTTTTCATAGAGAATGAAGGCACAGTTTCCCTCTGTGATTACCAGGCAGCCTAGAGGGACTTCCCAGTCACCGTAAGCATCCCCGTGGGGCTGGCCACGAGCGCTGTAGATGGTCCCCAGGATTTTACTCGTCCACTGCCCTGGTCCCCAGGAAGCCCTTCTGCTTCCCTCCTTAAGTCACATGCCCCTCCCGAAGCTGCGCTCCGGCAGAAGACAAGGGATCAGCATCTCCAATGGCTCTACTCAGCTTCCACCTCAGCTCCTGGTTCAAAGATGTCTTCTTGATGGCTTCATTTTTCTCACTTTGTAACACAGTCACCCTAAGGTCCTTTCAAGTCCATTTCTGGGATGATCTGAATCCAACGCCCTCACCAGGCCTCCAGGGTAAGCCCCATGTGGCACAGCTATGACAAGTGTGCAAAAGGCTCCAGAGGTTTGTACAGAGTAAACTCACACAGGTCACAGCTGTGACAAACTCCTGTCCCCGCATTAGTCGCTTCAGGCCGAGCACACACTTAATCTGCTTCAGCAGACATTTACTGAGGACCTATTCCGTGCGCGGCACCGTGCTAGGGAGGCCTGAAACACAAACCCTGAGTCTCGAAGGACTCCGCTTTACAGAGAAAAGAGATGTGTAGACAAATGCGAAGTCATGTGAAAAATGCCCCAAATGCAGGTCTAGGACCACGGAGCACAGACGAGAAAGGAGTTGCTTGGTTAAAGGGGTCAGAAAGCTTCATGGAGGTCTTTTCAGGGCAGCCTGCACACAGCCACGGGTGCAAGTCCACTGACAATGGCAACGCGAGTTTGAATTCCAAACCCATGAGCTCAAATTCTAGAAACCATTCTTATCAAGCGCCCTCCTCTTTCTTCTGTGAAGTAGCTGAATACAAGGGATACACAAATCCCCAGACCCACTGCAGCAAGTCTTCTCCAGTAGGTGGCCTCAGAGGGTGGATGATTGCTCACCTCTAGCAGCTGAAATCACTGAAAGCCTGAAAATGACTGTACTGCATGTGTAGACAAAGAAACTTGTGCAACTGGCTTCTTAGAGGCACAGCTAGTCTGTATAAGAGACCACGTTCAGTATTTCAAGAGCATTTTATGAATAAACACCTAATTTCATACTACCTTTTTATTTCAGCAGACTTGTTATTGCTCAGATCCAAAAAGGGGAGGGGTGCAAATTCTGGGAGCTTCTTGTTCTTAGCTGTAACTATGGACAGAGGCGAACTGTAATCTACCACCCCTTTAAAATCAGGATCGTGTGCTGTATTGGAGTTAAATCGAGGTTCAAGTCATTCAGTTCAGTTCAGTCGCTCAGTCGTGTCCGACTCTTTGCAACCCCATGGACTGCAGCATGCCAGGCCTCCCTGTCTATCACCAACTCCTGGAGCTTGCTCAAACTCATTTCCATCAAGTCGGTGATGCCATCCAACCATCTCAGCCTCTGTCATCCCCTTCTCCTGCCTTCAATCTTTCCCAGCATCAGGGTCTTTTCTAATGAGTCAGTTCTTCACATCAGGTGGCCGAATTACTGGAGTTTCAGCTTCAGCATCAGTCCTTCCAATGAATATTCAGGACTGCTTTAAGGATTGACTGATTGGATCTCCTTGCAGTCCAAGGGACTCTCAAGAGTCTTCTCCAACACCACAGTTCAAAAGCATCAATTCTTTGGCACTCAGCTTTCTTTATAGTCCAACTCTCACATCCATACATGACTATTGGGAAACCATAGCTTTGACTAGATGGACCGTTGTCAGCAAAGTAATGTCTCTGCTTTTTAATATGCTGTCTAGGTTGGTCATAGCTTTTCTTCCAGGGAGCAAGTGTCTTTTAATTCATGACTACAGTCACCATCTGCAGTGATTTTGGAGCACCCCCCTCCCCAAAATAAAGTTTCCATTATTTCCCCATCTATTTGCCAAGACGTTGGCTATGAGTAAAAGGCTGCTGAATCTTCCTCAAACCTTTTCAGCTGGTCCAGCTAACCTGACAATGACTCCACTCCATGCCGAATGGCAGACAGGCTATTGAGGGGGTCTATGGGGAGAAATCACCTATTCCTTCGCTCAAATAACTGGGTGTAGAAGATAAACAAGAAAATGGAGGGATATTAGAGGAAAAGGTTCAGCTAAGTTAGAAACTGGGGAGCAAAGCAGCAGCTGCTTGTGGCCGTTTTCTAACACGTGCCTTTCTCAGGAAAATGCCGGCTTACCAAATTCCTCTTCTTAAAGACACCTGCCTCTGGGGCTCCACCTACACACAGGTTAGACCAACTGCTTTTGTTCCAACAGCCCTTGCCTGCTCTGTTCTGTTTTTCTTTCATTACTCTTTTCCTCTTTTGTTCCAGTTTCAATCACTTCTATAGACTNGGGCTCCACCTACACACAGGTTAGACCAACTGCTTTTGTTCCAACAGCCCTTGCCTGCTCTGTTCTGTTTTTCTTTCATTACTCTTTTCCTCTTTCGTTCCAGTTTCAATCATTTCTATAGACTCATCATCAAGTTCTTTGATTCTTTCTTCAGATGCATCCAGTCTACTCTCGGGCCTGTTGAAGAAATTTCTCATCGCCAAAAAAGTTTTTTTTTTTTAATTTCTAGCCTTTCATTGGGCTCTTTCTTACAGTTGGGGCTTCCCTGGTGGCTCAGATGGTAAAGGATCTGCCTGTAATACAGAAGATGGGGGTTCAAACCCTGGGTTGGGAAGATCCCCTGGAGAAGGAAATGGCAACCCACTCCAATATTCTTGCCTGAAAAATCCCATGGATAGAGGAGCCTGGTGAACCACAGTCCATGGGGTCGCAAAGACTGGGACAGAACCGAGTGACTAAGACCTTCCTACAGTTTTCACCACTCTGCTAAAACTTCCTCTGCTCCTGAATGGTGCCCATTTTCTCGGCTGGATCCGTATTGAGCTAGTTAGAGCCCATCTGACAGTTCCAACACGCAGGTCGCCAGCTCTGAGTCTGGTTCTGTTGATGGCTTTGTCTATTGACAATGCTGTTTTCTCTTACTCTGGGTGCGTGTGTGTATAGTAATTTTTAATTGACTGCCAGACATTACGGACAGAAGAACAGCAGAGACTGGAGTCATTTGTGTCTGGAAATGGGCATGCTTCTTCTTCTTCTGAGAAGCTGTTAGCACAGGAGTGGAGGTGGGAGAGCTGAGCCAGTCCACTCAGGAGTTGGCCTGCGCCGGGGTGTTTTGTGACCCCTGGCGCACACAACCTTTGGCAGGCTGTTGTCACCTTGAGTCCAGAGCTGGAGCTGGGACGCCAGAGGCCTATTCTGTGTTCCCGATCTCCCTTCAGCTTCCAGCCCATCCTGGCACGCCTGTGCCTCCACTGGGGTCTTTCTCCACACTCTTGCCCTGCTCCCTGCAGTCCTACGTTCTTCCCTGTTACAAGGTTGGAGCAGAGAGCTTCTCTTCTGTCCTGGGCCAGCTCAGTCTCAGGCAGGCTTTGCTCTTGGACCTCAAAGGTGGAGGTTTATTTTTTTATTCTTTTTCATCATTTCTTCCCCTCTTCTCCGTAGCAGCAAAACCTGCCTTGTCTCTATACTTGGTGCTGAGTGACAATTCCTTGCTCTCCCTCCCCTAGCAGAAGCAGTCCTCTGCGTTTTCTTGGTACAAAACAATTACTGGCCCCAGGCTCCCACCCTCCCTAGGGGTGCAGAGGTCATGCCCCCCTTTCCTGCAGGGGTCTCTGCATGTGTCCTGGGGCTGGAAGCACTCCCACCCTCACCAAAAGCAGAAGCAGTGTGACTCCACTTCTTCCCTCGAAACGGGATTTCTGCCTGGGGTCCGAAGGGGAGAGGCTCTATTTTTGCTTCACTCTTCATTTAAGAAGAATCTGGAACGCAGGCAAGGCTTTGTCTGTGGTCCGCTGTGCCCCAATCCCACAATCACAGGCAACACCCACTCTCCCGTGGCGAGTTCTCAGCTTGCCAGGGATGCTCTCTGATCTGATTTACTCCAGTATTTCTCAGGAGCACCTCATGGAGGCCTCAGGTTCCAGACACACTGCAGCCACGCTGGCCTGTTAGCCAAGAATCTGTTAAGACTTTGGTTTTATGGCAACTGCTTTTCTCTCCTGCATCAAAACTGAGACGGTGGCCTCTCCTAGGAGGGTCTGTCCCTTTCGAGAATTCGGCCAGCCTTGCTGCCTTGCAATCTCAGCCTTAGGGAGATTAGCCTTAGGGAGATGGGCTTAGGGGAAACTGTAATTCTGCAGAGTATCCAGGCGTTTTTTTGTTGTTGCTATTGTTTTGTTTTTGCTGTTAGGGTGGGAGCAATGTTCTTCGAAGCTTTTCACATCCTAGAAACTCTATCCTGAGTCTCCAAGGCCACCTGGCCACCATATGATCCTGTCCCACATGGTCTTAACACGGCAGACAACCATTTTAGGATCTTTCTGGCAAAATGATTCATGCCAAGCACACACACCTGGAGTTTTTCATCTGCCTTTTGCTTTTTTTTTTTTTTTTTTTCAGGTAAAATGTCAATTTAGTGGGTTCTTCTGAGCAGCAATCTGTCTGATGGGAGGGAGAGGAGATCTCAGCCAGGCTGTGTTTCTTTTAACATTTTTAAGAAGAAAGGGGAAAAACTCATCAGCCTGAATGATTTAATTTGCAGTATTTTCTTGTACCAACTGTGAAAAATTCCACTGGCAAAACAGACAATTCTAGACATTTGTTCTCAGTAAATGATCCCTCTGTTTCATGTCTCTGATTGCCCCAATTACACTAATTGATTTCTCAATGTACAAATATAGTAGACGTGTCACAGGAAATTCAAACTCTCCTCCTGTCCAGAGTAGAGGACTGTTCCAGGGGGAGAGGCCATGATGTCCGGAGACCCTTGGCCTCTGGAAACTCCAGAGCACCTCCAAGGCTGACGCTGGCATGCTGGTGTGGACAGGCTGTGTTCCACACCTTTTCTCACCCTTGGTGATTCTTCCACCTGCACACACAGCTCGTCCTGCCCGCACGGGGACGGTTTCTGGCTGTGTCCTAAGGGCCTCATGCCCGCCTGCCCTCCCACCTCACTGCCCCCCAAAACTCATGATTCTAGCCCCTGCCCCTTTTCTCTGAGCTAAGCAACGTCTGCTCCTGTAGCAACTGGGAAGCATGACCTTTTTATGCATAAACACCTACTACCCTACTATTGATTGGGTTTATCAGATTAATTAGCTGTGCTACCGCCAGAGGCAATGGAGCCCTGGGCAGGGGGAGCTTTGACGGGGAAGGAAAGGAGTGGAGTCCTGGGAGAACAAGCCAGAGCAGCGGCAGAGAAAGCCAAGAAGCCAAGGACTCCAGAGGGGAACAAGAAGCTGGGGAGGGGCTTCTAGGTAACTTGCCTTCAGGTGGTCGACAAAGAGTGAGAGCCTCTCCCTTAACGGACAACGGCATGCACACAGAGCATCATACACCTGGTTCTTATATGTTACACCCTACTTTCCCATTCACTCTGGATCCTCTATTAGCGTGTTATATCTGTCCAGAGAAGATAAGTATTCTACTCTATGTTGCTGCTGCTGCTGCTAAGTCACTTACAGAAGCCTGCTGCTGCTAAGTCACTTACAGAAGCTTAATTTCCTGAATAACAACTTGCTGATGCATTTGTGACCTCTGGTTTGCTCTATTATTGGTTCTTATTCATGGAGCAGGATCACTGATGTTATATATTTGCAGGTCTGCAGCCCTGGAACAGAGCAGGAAATAAGAATCTGCAGGGGGCGCTGGAGAGAAACAAAAAGGTCGAAATGGAGGCCATCCTTCCTCTGAATCCTGAAATTGATGGGAAATAGAGAAAGGGTCAGGTAAGAAGGAGAGGCAGAGACCACGGAAACCAAAGGCCAAGGAGACGATGAGCAACCCGAGGTGATGGGGAAGGAGAGATGAGGGGACTGTTATCCTGGGCTCACGAGATAAGGGCTTGAACTAAGCTGCTGACAAAGAAGTGGCTACAACAATGTAAATCTTGGGGCCTCTCCTCAAATTGCCTGCATTAAGTTTTCAGCCCAAACAGAAACAAAATCGAAAGGGAAGGGGGATGTTCCCATCTGCCCTTTTCTTCCTCTTCCCTTCCCTCACCCCGCCCTCCCCCGCCCCAGTTAGAAGATGCTGGCATCTGAGGAGGCAGGACAGTGAACCAGAGAGGTGCCCTGCAGAGGCGTCTGAGGGGGAGGCGGGGGCTGCTCTGGAGTGCTTGGGAGGTGGGTACACAGAGCGAGTAAACAAGCACTTTGAAGGCGGCGCAGATCAGTGGAATCAGGCTTCTCACTGAAGAAATCTAAACCCTGGAAAGAGGAAAGGCTGGGAAGAGCCCTGAAGAAATCTAAACCCTGGAAAGAGGAAAGGCNAAATCCAAAGTCATAAAGCTCAGAAGGCATTCAGAAGTAACCTCTGAACCTCAGCTTTCCGAGCTACAAAAGTGAGAGTTGAATGCCCCACTCTCCTCTAAGCTCTAAGTCTGTAATTTGGAAAGGTAGCAATTATCACAATCACCAGAGCCCAACGCATCCTGATCGGAAGACTTGACATTTGGCTGCTGCAGAAAAGATTATTCCATGGCTCTTGTCCAGGTGCTCCGTGTATCTGAGATGCTGAAAACCCTCCACCTTGAAGATCAATGAGTACCCAGCAGTGGTGGGCTGTGTGTGGAGGGCACACGTGGAAACGTGGGGAACACTGATGGAACTCGGATGGTTTTACACGCTCTCGTGGGCTGTGTAGGAAATTGTTTATGATTTTGTGATTGCTCAGATGGTCGAGCTTCTGGCTTCGGCAGCAAATATCGCCACATATTTGATGCATGCGGCTGGTGCCAAAACCGCCATCCTGCTAAAGAGTCATTATCCCGAGAGCGACTATTTCATTATGCTCTTAAAAGCGGCAGTGCTTACATTTGCAACGACGTGGACGGACCTAGAGATGATCACACTGGAGGAGGCAAGCCAGACAGAGAAAGACAAACACCATATGATATCACTTATATGTGGAATCAAAAAAAAAAAAAAGACTACAAGTGAACTCACAAAACAGAAATAGATTCACAGACACAGAAAACAAACTCACGGTTCCCAAAGGAGAAGGGAAGGAGGGAGAGATTGAAATACACACACTACCGTACACAGGGCTTCCCGGGTGGCTCAGGCAAAGGATCCGCCTGCCGACGCAAGGAGACGCAAGGGACATGGGTTCGATCCCTAGGCTGGGAAGATCCCCTGGAGTAGGAAATGGCAACCCACTCCTGTGTTCTTGTCTGGAGAATCCCATGGACAGAGGAGCCTGGCGGGCTACAGCCCATGGGGTCACAAAGAGTCAGACACGACTGAGTGATTGAGCACACAAGCGTACTACCCGCTACCATATACAAAAGAGATAACCGCCAAGGACCTACTGCACAGCACAGGGAGCTAGAGGCAATGCCTGGTAACAGCCCATAATGGGAGCGAACAGAAGAAAAGACTTATACATATATATTGGAGAAGGCCATGGCACCCCACTCCAGCACTCTTGCCTGGAAAATCCCAGGGATGGAGGAGCCTGGTGGGCTGCCATCCATGGGGTCGCTAAGAGTCAGACATGACTGAATGTCTTCACTTTCACTTTTCACTTTCATGCATTGGAGAAGGAAATGGCAACCCACTCCAGTGTTCTTGCCTGGAGAATCCCAGGGAGGGGGGAGCCTGGTGAGCTGCCGTCTTTGGGGCTGTACAGAGTTGGACACAACTGAAGCGACTTAGCAACTTAGCAGTTATATGTATATAACTGAACCACTTTGCTGAATCCCTGAAACTAGCATAGCATTGTAACTACATTTCAATGAAAAGGTTCACATAAATAAATTTTTAAGACAAAATTAGCGGCAGTGCATAAGTGCAGCTCCTTCATGGCCTGGGCACCAAATACATAAGCGCTCACCCTTCGTGGTGCCAGCAGACCATACAGCTCGGGACTGAAGTTATGAGCACCTGCCCTGAGCCAGGCAGAATCCCTGACAAGGAGCTCTGAACAGAACAAAGCCATTGCCCATCAGGGTGCCTCCACTACAGTGGGGAAGACAGAGCGTAATGACGAGACACAGAGATGTGTAGCAGTGGGTCAGGCAGCAGTAAGGACCTCGGAGAAGGATGACAGGCTAGGAGGTGGAGATAACTGTGATGTTCCAGGTGACACCCTCCTAACTCTCTGCCTGGGGCCAGCACTGCAGACATGCAACTTCCTCCAAGGGTCTCAAGGAACTCTATTCTATCAAGAAGGACAGGCTTGGTCAGCATCAGAAGGACAGACACGAAACCTCAAACAGTGAGGCTTTTCGTCCCTGGAGTTAGAGCAGGCTGTTCCTGGTGGAGCCCTGTGTAGACCTGGCAATTCTAGGAATTCAGGAGAACAGAGGACTTTTGACTTGGTCTCCTCTTGTTCTCTTTTCATTGGGGTGATGGCTAAGTGCATACGGCCAATCAGTTCATCCCAGAAAAGTATTATTTTACCTTGCTATGGCCTCCATGATAAAATATTTTAATTTGATACCACAATCTAGCACCCATTCTGGAAACTGGATGTAGGAAGCTGATGTCAGGATGTGCCTAATTATGCAGCCATTCATTCAGCTCAGTATTGACCACATGACACATCGTGTGCTAGGTGCTGTGGGCAGAGGCAGCCGTGGACTTCACCCCCAGCCACCTAGAGTCTCCTGGGACAGATAAGACACCACCGCTCTGGGCGGCTGGANGATGTTCCAGGTGACACCCTCCTAACTCTCTGCCTGGGGCCAGCACTGCAGACATGCAACTTCCTCCAAGGGTCTCAAGGAACTCTATTCTATCAAGAAGGACAGGCTTGGTCAGCATCAGAAGGACAGACACGAAACCTCAAACAGTGAGGCTTTTCGTCCCTGGAGTTAGAGCAGGCTGTTCCTGGTGGAGCCCTGTGTAGACCTGGCAATTCTAGGAATTCAGGAGAACAGAGGACTTTTGACTTGGTCTCCTCTTGTTCTCTTTTCATTGGGGTGATGGCTAAGTGCATACGGCCAATCAGTTCATCCCAGAAAAGTATTATTTTACCTTGCTATGGCCTCCATGATAAAATATTTTAATTTGATACCACAATCTAGCACCCATTCTGGAAACTGGATGTAGGAAGCTGATGTCAGGATGTGCCTAATTATGCAGCCATTCATTCAGCTCAGTATTGACCACATGACACATCGTGTGCTAGGTGCTGTGGGCAGAGGCAGCCGTGGACTTCACCCCCAGCCACCTAGAGTCTCCTGGGACAGATAAGACACCACCGCTCTGGGCGGCTGGACACGCCGAGCTGTGAGAGATACAGAGTGACCTTCAGGCCCTGAGAACCACAGGGTCTTCACGATGGCCTCTGAGTTGAGACACAGCCCAACCAGTCCGTCACCGTGTGGTAGCCCCGGTGATGAGAATGACATGGTCCTGGGCTGACTGAGGGTCCCCAGGCCCCACATCCCATGTGCCCTAGCCAAGGCGATGACCCTGTGATCCCAGGGAGGCAAGTCACTGGGCTTTACCCTCTGCGCTGTCTCTCCCTTATTCAAAGCCCCCTCAGGTTCTGCCTGGCCCCTCCCTCACACCCCACCATCTCCCTGCTTCCATTTCTGTGTCCCGAGACGATCCTCCACATGGCAGCCAGGCTGACCTCTTAAATATTAAGTCAGACGGAGCACCTTCTGAAGACTTCCTGTCACCCTTGGAGCAAAGCCCAGGTCCTCACCGTGACCCGAAAGCCCTTCAAGATTCAGCCCCAGCAATGTCCCCTCCTCCCCCTCCATGCCTCCCTTCCGTCTCTCCACTGCAGCCACCCTGCTCCTGCTCTTCCCCAAAGAAACCAACCCCACGCTGTCCCAGGGCTTTTACACATCCCCCTGTCTTCCAAGACTGCTTGCCTCTGGAGACCACGTGGTTCTCCCTTACTTCTTTTCAAATCACCCCCTGAGAGAGGCCTGCCTTAACCACCCTCGAGATGAGACCCCTCACTCCCTCTCCTCCACGGGCTGTCTCACTAGCAGGCGGTAGATATCTGCTGTCTCATTGCTCGTCTTCTTCACCGGCTGTAAACGTTACAGACGTTGTCCCTTTTGACTGTCTTGCAAGGCGCCCAATACTTGGCAGAAAGAAGGTGTCTAATAAGCACGGGTGCATTGAGCGCCACACGAGCTGATTAACGCTGGGGGGTTGGATTTGACACACCTCTCCATCTTGTTCTCATCAGCCAATGACCAGAACTTCGCTTCCTCGAGTGCTGAATGGTTGCCAAATATCTATCTTTGGGTTGGACCTCTTATCTGAGTTCCAGGCTTAATATCCAGATTCCTCAAAGACTCTGTAAGAGGATCCCCACTCTGCTCTCGTCACTTCACCCTGATTCCACACACCGGCTCCTAGTTCTTGGGTCAGTGAGTGACAGTCGCTCCCACCCACCCCCCGGGCACAAGCCAGACCTCTGAGGGTCCCTTCTGAAGTCTCCTCCCCCTTCCCACACCTGTCCAACTCACCCATCCCCACGGCCATGACCCTTACCTGGGCCACTGACACGTCCCTCCCAGACCACTGCCATCGTCTGAAAACTGGCTCTCCTATATCCACCCGTGGGTCCTGCCACCTACTGCCCCCGCTCCTGCGCTTGAATATGTGGTTGCCCTCCCTTGGTTCTCAGGGTAAAGATCAGTGCCCCTGACTGGGTCTACAGGCCGGGTGGACGCTCTGCCAGGACACGCAGTGGTGTAGGAGGTCAAAGGCTGAAATGCCTCCATCCCTCTCGGTCTGTCCCCCACCTCTCCCACTCTGGCTGCTCTGGCCCCACCCCGGACCCCCCTCCTCACTCTGAAACCAGAGGGTTCACGTGCAGTGGAGCAGGAATCACGCAGGCCCACACCTGCCCACACGTATGACGCACACACGCAGCTCGGGCCCTGACCCAGGTGTTGGCTGCTGTGACCGCCACCCCTGCCTCTCGCGTCCAGCCCTGAGATCACCTCTCCTGCCTCATCTCTCCTCGCCTGCAGCCACCCTGCCACCCTCCCCTCTAAACTCTCCGGGCTCTTCTCTGCTTCTGGAATGTTCTTCCCTCCCTCCTCTCATTAACCCTGACTCACCCCTTAGCACAATAGCTCTTCTTCCAGGAGTCTTCTCTGACCTCCTGCCCTACCCCGAGTCTCTCTTACAGACTCTCCTAACTCCCTGTGACCTTCCTCCTGGGCTCCTAGCATAGCTTGTCTGCAGATCTGTTTGCGTGATTACTCGATTAACACCTCTCACAGTCAGTACACTATGGGCCAGAGTGGATGAGGAGGATGGCTTTTGTTTTTTAACTATTAAATCCCTAAAGCCCAGCTCTACACTTGAGGAGGTATCTGGGCAAGACATGGACGACGTGGGTCTGAAGCTTGAAAAACGCTTGGATAAATGAAAGGAGTATATACGTAGAGATACTGGCATGGACACGTGTAGCTGTGTGTCCTTGTGTGTGGATTTGTTCTTTTCTACAACCGTAATCATGGTGATAAAAATCAGTAGACAAAAATCTATGCACCAAGGAAGCTGCCCTGAATATTCAGATGTCTCTTATATAAGCCTCTTTCCACACTACTCAGAGTAATTATTTCCGATTATGGCAAACAACTCTCGTTCTTTCCACGAAACATCCTCTGAAAGTATGTTACTTATGTAAGGATCAGCATTTGCCCTATCACTGTGATTGCAATCCATCAGTTCAAAAGGTTCCAACAGAAGCAAATTCTCGAGCAGCGACCCCAGGACAAGAGTCTGTGTTTTTTAATATTCTCAGAACCGTGAACATGTGCTCTAAAGAGAAGACGCTCTCATCCCCTAAGGGGGATGGGTCTGTGCACGTCACAGAGTCAGGGCGCTGTCCCAGGGGTGCGCCAAGGTGAGCTGAGCTTTAGGTTCTGACCCACCTCCCCCCGGCCCCTGGTGCCCTGTCATCCTCTCCACCTGTATCTCCACTCGGAGCAAAAGCCCGATCGCCCTGTAACACTGGAAGGAGGCTCCGGCGACCCTGGCGGTCCTGCGGCAGCCCTGCAGCAGGCACAGAGCGAAAGACGAGGACCAGCGGAGCCCAGATCCGGGGAGTGGAGCGGGTGAAGGAGCCGTGCGACTAAGCCAACAGGAGGGGATTTTTGCAGCTGGGAGCCCTCCTTTAACCTCCCCCTCTCCTCGCTGGCAGCAGTTAGCAGTCTCCTCCGGCGCTAAGTCTATCAGAGACGGTGCCCATAACGTGCAAATGTGGCCTGGGCGCTGGCTGAGCCCACGATGGACAGAGGAGGGGCCCTGCAGAGCGGTGGCCCAGGGACAGGCCAGGTGCATGGGGCCTCACTGGCAGCAGCCCCATCAGGAGAGAGCCCTGCCCATGTGCTCAGAACCTGCCTGTGGCTCAGGGCTCAGGACCATGCGCTTGCCCCTGATCCTGCTAAGCGGCTCCTTGGAGACCAGGCGTCTTAACCATCAGAGGGCCTCTGGGGGGACTGATGCTTCTCACCAGGAGCTGCCCTGCAGAGGGATGCTCAGCCACATTTCTGGGCCTGAAAGAAGGAAGTGGGGAGCTTGCCTCCTGGCCCCCCAGGAGGGGCAGGGACACCACGACAGCTCATATAGCCCCTCTCCTGAGCCCGCTGACCCCAGCACCCTCTCATGGCCCCCAGACTTTGCTCCTCTGTCCCTTCCTACAAAAGAAATGGGGCCAGAGTGTCCATTCCCCCAGTGGCAAACCTTTCGCGCTGAACCTATCAACTCGGTTCAGTTGTTCAGTCGTGTCCGACTCTTTGTGACCCCAGGGACTGCAGGCTTCCCTGTCCATCACCAACTCNGAAATGGGGCCAGAGTGTCCATTCCCCCAGTGGCAAACCTTTCGCGCTGAACCTATCAACTCGGTTCAGTTGTTCAGTCATGTCCGACTCTTTGTGACCCCAGGGACTGCAGGCTTCCCTGTCCATCACCAACTCCCAGAGCTTATTCAAACTCATGTCCATTGAGATTGTGATGCCAACCAACCATCTCATCCTCTGTTGTCCCCTTCTCCCGCCTTCAATCTTTCCCAGCAAGAGGGTCTTTTTCAATGAGTCAGTTCTTCGTGTCAGGTGGCCAAAAGTATTGGAGCTTCAGCTTCAGCATCAGTCCTTCCAGTGAATAATCAGGACTGATTTCCTTTAGGATTGACTGGTTGGATCTCCTTGCAGNCCTTCTAGAGGGTTCTGTTCCACCCAGGAGACGTCTCAGCAGGCCTGGCATCTCCCTGCCTTGGGACTCCACCCTCCCACTCAGGAGCCCGGCCCCCACCACCCAGCCCCCATCACCCGGCCCCACCCACTGAGATAAGGGAGAGGCGCCTTGGGAACCAAACACAGGCACTTTAGTGCTGTTTTGAGGGTTTTGTTTCCACATAAACAGCACACAGCACTTACTACATGCCGAGAACCATTATCAGCACTTGACTATAATATGCATTTACACAGGGTGGCGGTGGTGGGGGTGGGGAGAGAGATGCATTTAGCCATTAAAGACATCCCCAGGAGGTAAGTACTCCTGCCATCCCCATTTCACTGATGCGGGAACTGAGGCCCAGAGAGCCCAAATGACTTGTGCAGGGTCACAGAGTGGGGAAGAGGCGCAGCGACAGCCTGGCCCTGCCCCTTGACTTGGTAGGTGCCCCTTGCCAGTCTTCTAGAATGAGAGTAAAGCACTTAGGGTTCGTAGACTGAGGGTCAGCCCCCTACAGACGCAAGCAGGCCCTGCCCAGGACGCCGGATCATGTTAGGGATGAAATACAGCCAGAAAGGGAGAGGGGGTGAGAGAGCGGGAAAGGAGGTGCTAGACATAAGGTGTAGCGTGGCAGACAAGTGCAGGTGGCTCCGAGTAGCTCCCCGCGTCTAGGGGGTCCTACGGTCCACAGGTACCTCCACGCCTGTGTTCTTATCTGTAAGGGGAGGGCAAGGCTTGTCCCATACCCTGGCTGTGAAACTGAATGGAAATATTACAGATTTTTATGTGATGATAATGATTACATCTGCGTGAGCGCTGAGCACAGGGGTTGCACATGGTGGGCACTCGGGTTGAGTGTAACAGGTGAGGGCTGTCACAGGACAGGCCGCGAGTAAAGGGGAGTGTTTGTTTGGGGGGGTGGCGCTGTTCCTCCAGAAGATCCATCCTGGGGTGCTCTGTCTCCCTGTTTCACGCTCCCCTCATCCGAGAATGTGCTGTTGTGGGCTGAAGTGTGGTGCCCAAGGTAGGTCTGTACCTCAACCCCTGGAACCCCAGCACATGCCCTCTTTGGAAAGTGTCCTTGTAGATGGAATGATGTTATGGGCCTTGAGATGCATGCCCTCGATACCCTGTGAGCTTTTGTGCTAAGTCATTTCATTCGTGTCCTACTCTTTGCAACCTCTAGTCCTACTTTTTTCAGGCTTCTCTGTCCCTGGGATCCCCCAGGCAAGAATACTGCAGTGGGTTGCCATTTCCTCATCCAGGGGATCTTCCTGACCCATGGACTGAACTTACATTTCTTGGGTCTCCTGCATTGGCAAGCAAGGTCTTTACCACCAGTGCCACCTGGGAAGCCAGCCCCAAATCCAATGATAAGTGTCCTTATAAAAGAAGAAAACACACGCACATGTGCGCATGCGAAATGCAGGCAGAGATAGAAGTGATGCAGCCACAAGCCAAGGAAGCTGGCAACCAGCAGGAGCTAAAAGCATAGAATCTTCGCTGGCACCTCCAGAGGGAGCTCAGCCCTGCCCACACCTTGAGTTCAGACCTCTGGCCTCCAGACTGTGAGAGACTTAAAACTTCTCCTGTTTTAAGCTACCAAGTTTGTAACAGTTTGTTAGAGCAGATGATGGTCCCTAACCATGGAAGAGTCAAAATCTACAGCCAACAACTGCAACGTCCTACAATTAAACCAGAGTGGGGCTGCACGCCTTTGCCATAAAACAGCTGCTGCTGAGTCTCTTCAGTCGTGTCCGACTCTGTGTGACCCCATGGATGGCAGCCCACCAGGTTCCCCTGTCCCTGGGACTCTCAGGCAGTAACACTGGAGTGGGTTGCCATTTCCTTCTCCAATGCATGAAAGTGAAAAGTGAAAGCGAAGTCGCTCAGTCGTGTCCGACCCTTAGCAAAACCATGGTCTGCAGCCCACCAGGCTCCTCCATCCATGGGATTTTCCAGGCAAGAGTGCTGGAGTGGGGTGCCATTGCCTTCTCCAATAAAACAGCTAATCCAAGGCAAAAACAGTCTCCAGCCTTACAGACCTTCACCCCCGAGGGCTGCCCCCAGCCATCTCAGCCCTCCAGTCCTGCTCCAAGACTCCTGGCTGATACTTCTCCACTCGACCTCGATGCTCTTCCTAAAATCCTAATGTCCTGCCAGTCCTCCCCAACTCCAGGCCTGTGAGGGTCCCAGTACATTAGCTCCAAGCCAAGCCCTGAGTTTACTGGCTCATGACACATGCATCTCACACCCCCAGCACAGCAGGATGGCGGGTTCCTCCCCGTCCTCCCCTACCCCAGCCCGGGCATTCCCATCCTGTCTTCCGGCAGGCCCACACTCTGGCGCACTCTCGTTTGTTAAACCCAGTCTTCACTGCCCACTCAGGCCCTGTGTTCTCTGTGATGCCAATCTTAGACACTCAGTCTTTACCATCTTTAAATCTAGGAACAAGAGCTTGATTTCTTAAAATGCATTTTCAATAGACTCTCCTTTTTTATTCAAGTCTTGTTTCCCATGGGCAAATTATTTGCTTCTTGGGTCAGGGACCAAATCTTCTATCTCTTTTGAATCCCTCAAAGCATGAATCGTTTGCTAGGCCAAGACATCCCTTGACCTAAAACACAGGGCACCTAGTGTCCCCAGGCTTCTTGGCAAGGCATCTGTAAAGGAGGAAGTATTTCAGAAATGAGGACCAATCCGTGGGTTCCCTATGAGCTGGATTCCCAGAGAAATCAGGCTCAAGGTTTAGTCCCTCGAAAAATGTCTGTGCCTGATGGTTCAGAAGGCCTGTGTGGACTCAGCTGTTTAGAAAAATACAGTATACTACTCCCGGAAAATGAGAGTACTAGAAACACATCTCCCACCTGCCCAGACCATCTTCTGCAGCATACTAAGCATGGTTAAAACAGATGGATACAAACAGATGCAACGCCAGCCAATGGCACTGTCACTATTCAAAACAGTGAATCTAGGCAGCAAAGGAGAATATTTACAACAGACAGACAAGCAGATAAATAGAGGGCAGGGGAAGCCCAACCTAGACTAGGCTGAGGAAGGCAGAATACTTTCTGTTGTGTATATAATTGAACCGTGAAATTATAATATTTATACCAATGACTGGGCAAGTATTGGGCTGGCCCAAAAGTTTGAGATTTTCTGCAAGCTGTTAAGGAAAAATCCAAACGAACATTTTGGCCAATTCAATATATGACCAACCTTCTATCTTTTAATCCTGATCACAAACTGGATTGTTGAGGTTGGTGTAATGATGACGTCCATTTTAGAGGTTGGGGGAGGTTAAGAGTTTACCCAGGTTCTGCGTTAGTTAATACTCGGGGATTCAGGCCACAACTCCCTGAACCAAGCCGGCACCTTCCTACTGCCTTTGATCCCAAGGTGCATTCTCCGCAATTTCAAACCTGAGGGTGACCAGAAAGCCCTGACAGATGTAGGAGCTAGGAGGGGCCCATGCCTTTTCTAATTAAGCAGTGAACCCACGGCAGAGAAAGGGACCCGGCAGGTCTCTGCTGTGACCCTGGCCACTGCGTTGAGGCCAGGACAGGCCTCTAGAAAGGACTCATCTAGTCCCAGTCCTTCCCTCCTCTGATGATAAAACTGATAGCAAAAAGGAAGCGACTGGCTAAGGTCACCTAGATAATTAGAGGTGAGGTTCAACTGCTGTCTTTTTCGTTTCCTCTCTGGTATTCTCTGGGCATAGGGTAGTCAGGACCCAAGCAGGATCCTGGGGGTATCTTACAGGTGGATTGCAGGTAATAATGGTGTCATTCCACTGGGTAACCCCTCGGTTAATCTTATGAGTATTTCCTGAGGTCCTGTTGCAAGTCCAGGATCCTGCTAGGGCAAAGATAGAGAGAGTAGAAATTCTGCATGTGGGTCCCTGCTCTCAAGATTTGAAGCGAACGTGGCAGAGTTAGAAAGTGACCCATTCAACAAGCACGCAGTGGGCACCTCCTGGGTGCCAGGGACTATCTCAGTTGCACAGCAAATGACCCACTTTGGAGTATGAGACCACCTCTTGTCAGCTCATTCTGCGGAGCCGCTAATTCAATTACCTCCAACTCAATGACGTGTCCTGGGAACCGCTTCCGGGTGCATCTAGAACAGTCTATAATCCAGTAGGGTGGAAAGTCAAAAGACTTCAATAGGCTCCATTTTAGACTGTTCACATGAGTAAACACCAACCAGAAAAACAACAGTAGCAAATACGCACCAGACTGCCTCAGTGGTCGCACAGACCGGAGCAGAGTCCCTGGCCCTTCCCGAGTGCTCGTCCCTGCAGGGCAGCCTCTGAGTGGAGAGACCAAAGGGGCTAAAGAAGGCTGTTCTCTGCATCCAGAAAAGTCAGTCCACCATGCCCCTAACCTCTGCATCACCCGCGAGAGCTATCACCCCTCTGATCACCCCACCAAGGCTGCCTGCGCGCACCTCTGCTCCGTCCTCATCTAGAGCCTTATTGAAATCTAATTTTTCCCATGAGAAAACCGCCAGCACTGAGGGCAGGAGGGGACACACACATCTCACGGTGTCCCCACCCCCCATTCCTACAGGTCAACTCACATGATGTCCCTGAAGGAGTTACCTTCATGAAGCTCTTCCTCTGTGTTAAGCCCTCTCCACCAACAGATTCATTGGCTCCCCCCAGTAGTTTCTGGAGGCAGGTACTTCCTGTTTCCTCCTCACTGAGGAGCTAAATGAGGCACAGAGAGGTTAAGCACTTTGTCCGAGGTCACACAGCGAATCCTGGCTGGGTCAGGACGTTACTCTCAGCAGTGCTTCCTCACTGCCCAGAGATTCCCCTCCAGCTCAGCTCTGGCTGGATGTGGGGGAGCCTTCTGCCAGCGCTCAGAGACTGTGCCCACTTCACCCCTCCCCTCTGGAGGAAGGAAGCAGAAGGGAAGAAAGGGACCAGGATTCCTCCTGGGAGTCAAGTTCCCATCAGGACTGCTCTTCGGAAAAGGGAGGTGAGCCCTTGGTTACCTGAGACACCCAGACTATTATTAAACTTGCACTTCCTGAGTGGGGCCATACGAATATAGCAATAGATAGCAGCCCAGGGGGCTCCAGTGTCTCCGGGAGAGAGAGCCAGAAGCCAGCTGCCAAACGTCAGCAAGCCT
>SJYW01034410.1:18038-41298 GCA_006410735.1 Raphicerus campestris | reverse complement strand
AGAAGACTCTTGAGAGTCCCTTGGACTGCAAGGAGATCAAACCAGTCAATCCTAAAGGAAATCAGCCCTGACTATTCACTGGAAGGACTGACGCTGAAGCTGAAGCTCCAATACTTTGGCCACCTGCTGCGAAGAGCTGACTCACTGGAAAAGACCCTGATGTTAGGAAAGACTGAAGGCAGGAGAAGGGGACAACAGAGGATAAGATGGTTGGATGGCATCACTGACTCGAAGAACACGATGGACCAGGAAGCCTGGTGTGCTGCAGTCCATGGGGTCGCAAAGAGTTGGACACGATTGAGCGACTGAACTGAACTGCACAGTCACCACAAGCTGTACACAAAATTTACAAGAAAAAATGAAACATAAGGGGCTTGCCTTCACTGAACTTACAGCTTTGGGATAGTTTTTTGGGTTTTGAACTAAAATGGCTATGAATTTGGAGACATACATCAAAATTATTATTATCATTATTATTTGCTTTGTACTAAGATTCCAGGAAGCTGAGTGAAACAAAAAGTAAATCTGACAATTACGATAGATAAGAACTGATCGTCTTTCATTTCTTCAGTGTTACAGACAAATGGTGACACTAACCAAAGTGGAATGTAAATATTCTTCTAATCTTAGTAAGAAGCTTTTCATATAAGGCAGAATTGACAATAGCACCAAATAAAAGACAATAAAAGAGAATCAGGAGAAACTGGAACCCTCAAACACTGCAGGTGGGAATGTAAATGAGGCAGCTGACTTGGGGAACATCTGACAGTTACCAAAAGGTTACCATAGACCCAGAAATTCTCCTCCTGGGCATATCCCCTAGAGAAATGAAAACATGCATGAGCTCAGTCCCTCAGTCACGTCTGACTCTCTGTGACCCCATGGACTATAACCCGCCAGGTTCCTCTGTCCATGGGATTTTTCAAGCAAGAATACTAGAGTGGGTTGCCATTTCCTCCTCCAGGGGATTTTCCTGACCCAGGGATTGAACCCACAATCTCCTGCATCTCTTGCATTGCAGGCAGACTTTTTTTTTTTTAACTGATGGCTGAGCCATCACAGAAGCCCCAAATGAAAATATATATCTACCCAAAAACCTGCACACCAAGATTAATAGCAGAATTACATATAATAGCCAAAAAGTAGAAACAACTCAAATGTCCATCAGCTAATGAATGGATAAGGAAAATGTGGTAAATTCACACAAAAGAATATTATTAAATAATAAAAGAGTAAAGTATTGATACAGGCCACAACATGAATGAATCTTGAAAACATTATAATAAGTAAGGGGTCAGACACAAAAGACCACATATTATATGATCCCATTTATATGAAGTGTCCAGACTAGGCAAATTCATAGAGTCATAAAGTAGGTTAGTGATCACCTAGGGCTGGGGGTTGGGGGAAAATGTTCAGTGACTGTGAGTGGGTACAGTATTTTTCTCTAGGATAAGGAAAATATTGTAAAATTGAAAGTGGTGATGAATGCAAAATTCTGTGAACATTCTAAAACCCACTGAATTGTATGGTATTGTTGAAAGGTTACCACAGAAAGGTTATCCCACACCCTTGTCCTTGATACCTAAGAAAGTCATCTCACTTGGGAAAAGAGTCTTTACAGATATAATTAAGGATCTTAAGCCTCCTGGGTTAAACAGATGAAAAGAAAGTGAAGTCGCTCAGTCATGTCCGACTCTTTGCCACCCGTGGACTGTAGCCCACCAATCTCCTCCATCCATGGGATTCTCCAGGCAAGAATACTGGAGTGGGTTGCCATTTCCTTCTCCAGGGGATCTTCCCGACCCAGGGATCGAGCCCAGGTCTTCCACATTGCAGGCAGACGCTTTAACTTCTGCACCACCAGGGACGCCCTTAAATACAAGAATACAGTCTCTAGAACTTCAGATCCAAGTCAAAGATTTCAAGGGAGGAAAGGATGCCAGGTTGAAAGAAGAGGGTGGAGGAGGCGGGAAGGGGGGAGAAAGGGGTAGCCTTACAGACATCTCCTGCCACCTACAGATACCCAGGCATTATGGGACTTTTCCCTGGGCCTCCAGAGAAGGGAGGACTGGAACTCGGCCCTACCAGAAATCAGGCCAGACTGGAACCAGAATTCGAGTTCTCTCCCAACAGGAGGTGATCAGTCTCCAATCCTCAGCTCAGGCTGAGGGCCCTTCGACCAGATTCCTGCGTCCAGGACCAGGGGACTAGAAAAACGGGGAAGGATAGGAAGGGTTAAGGAGAGGAAAGAGAGAGGGAAGAGGAGAGAGGTCTATAAGGTCTCTTGTTCCTTACCGGTTGGGGCACTCTGGCCAGTTGTCCACGTCAAGAGGAGACTGGGGACAAAAGGGTCCCAGTTGCGGCCACTGGGTCTGGTCTATTGGCAGGCAAGCTGGCCCCTGAGTACCCCGAGTGGTCAGGATGTCAGTCTCAGTGAAGAAGAGACCCCGCCAGAGTTGCCATTTGTTGCAGGAAGGCGGGCTTCCTGAAACTGGGCTCTTATCTAACACTCAGAAATGAATTGTCCGAGGAGACACATCTGCTGACAAAGCAAGAGATTTTATTGGGAAAGGGCACCCAGGTGGAGAGCAATAGGGTAAGCAGTAGGGTAATACAGGTGAGACCTACATTAAAAAACAAATGTCCTTCTAAGAGACAAGCAGAGGGAGATTTGAGACACGTGCAGAGAGAGAATGACAATGAGTCAGAGACTGGATGATATGGCCACAAAGCAAAGAAGCCAAAGAATGTCAACACCTGGAGAAAGTGGAAGAAGCAAGGAAGCATCCTTCCATAGAGCCTCCAGGCAGAGGGTGGCCTTGCTGACATCTTACTTCAGACTTTGGCCTCCAGAACTATGAGATGATAAATTTTTGTTGTGATCATGTGTTGTGGCAACTGTAGGAAACTAACAAAGGTGTTTAGAGTAGATGTTGATAAAGCGGTTACTTTAAAAATCAATCTAATATTTAACAACAAATGATTTGGAGTTTCAGAGTACAATGAGAAATGTAGTGACATTGTCAATGCATGGAGAAGAAATATTGGCATGGAGAGGAAGGTGGGATGTATGAGAAGTGCACCTCAGTATCTCACATGTGAGATGAGGAATGACAAGACCTCGGCACATCTTCATAAGTGCTAGTCCTTCCATCTGGAGTGCGCGCCTTCTCACCCACCCAGTAAGTGACCACTCATCCTCAGAAGCTCAATTCAAATGCCACTTCCCCATCTCTCCAATCGTTCATCATTCCGTCTAGTGTTGATAAATACATTGTCCAGAAGCTCTTATACTTGGCCCCATATGCTGAGATTGTCTGCTTAAGTGCCTGCCTTCATCAATATCCTATGAAATAATTCAGAGCAGTGATCATGCCCTACTCATCTGATAACCTAGGAATAGCATCCTTAATGAATAAACATGATGGAACCCTGAAGCAGCGGTTTTAGTTATAACTAAACAACAGACTCACCCAGACCCCATCCTCAGAAACTGACTTTAAAAAACAGATGCCCAAAGCCAACCCTTAGAAATTGATATAATTCTGGAATAGAAACAAAGTATTAGCCTGTTGTTAAATATCACCTGATGATTCTAATGTGCAGAGATAAGAAGCACTGTCTAAGGGATGGACTCAGCATAGCTTTACATGCCAGGCAGACCTGAGGCAGGTGCCAAAGAGAGAGATCTGAAAATCAAAAGCACACAAAGCACAGATGATCCCATACCAGCTAGGTATGACTCCAAATAAAATACTAGCCACGAAAAAGTAGTAGAGAGCTAGAGAGTAGGACTAGCTTGCTCTCAAGGAGAAGGCAATGGCAGCCCACTCCAGTCCTCTTGCCTGGAAAATCCTATGGATGGAGGAGCCTGGTGGGCTGCAGTCCATGGGGTCTCTAAGAGTCGGACACGACTGAGCGACTCCACTTTCACTTTTCACTTTCATGCATTGGAGAAGGAAACGGCAACCCACTCCAGTGTTCTTGCCTGGAGAATCCGGGGATGGGGGAGCCTGGTGGGCTGCTGTTTATGGGGTCACACAGAGTCGGACAAGACTGAGGCGACTTAGCAGCAGCAGCAGCTTGCTTTCAGTGGTGAAAAGGAAGATTACACACAAGAAGTAAAAGTGGGATGGGTGGGGAGGTAAGAGGACAATCTGGAAAAGGCAGTGTCTTCATTAAAATGAAATCCAAGAGGATAAAGCAGGGCTTGAGCAGACAGGAAAAGAAGATGCTTTCTGATATTATTTTCACCATCATCACATAGGCTGCTATTTTTTTTCTAATCCTAAAATAGAGTGACCAGTAAGCCATCTAATTCATATCTTCTCACACTTCAGTAATGGAGAGGGCAATGACAACCCATTCCAGTGTTCCTGCCTAGAGAATCCCAGGGATGGGGGAGCCTGGTGGGCTGCCGCCCATGGGGCTGCACAGAGTTGGACACGACTGAAGCAACTTAGCAGCAGCAGCAGCACCTACTGGAGGGCATCTTGTTAAAACACAGAACCTGATACAGTAGGTCTAGGACTCTGCAGCTCTAACAAGCTCCCAAGGGATACCAATACTGCTGGTTCATAAATCTACTCTACAGTCATGATCTTCAGTAACTCTTTCACGTTTTCATTTTATTCAATCTGAATGACGCAGCGGAATCAGAAGTTCCCAATACTTGACAAAGTGATAACTTCATTACAATTAAATATCAAAACTCTCCAACATGCCATTGTTCACTTTATACTATTAAATAAAACAGTAGAGAAAGTGTTATTTTATGGTAGAGAAAATAATCAGGAGGAAATATTTCTATGAAGCCTACCCCAAGAAGAACTGAATTAGGGAACTATAGTCAACATTTTTTAATAAACTATAATGAAAAATAATTTCAAAAATAATATATGTGTACATATATATATATATATATATATATAAATGAATCACCTTGCTATGCACCTGAACCACTGTAAATCAACTATACTTCAACAAAATATATATTAAGAAAAAAAAGAAAATTAGTTGAGAGTAACTTGAAAAAATTAATTCACCAAATACAAATTTACTATGTACTAAGCTGCTTTTAGAAAAGGCAGAGGAACCAGAGATCAAATTGCCAATATCCACTGGATCATCGAAAAAGCAAGAGAGTTCCAGAAAAACATCTATGCTTTATTGACTATGCCAAAGCCTTTGACGATGTGGATCACAAACTGTGGAAAATTCTGAAAGAGATGGGCATACCAGACCACCTGACCTGCCTCTTGAGAAATCTGTATGCAGGTCAGGAAACAACAGTTAGAACTGGACATGGAACAACAGACTGGTTCCAAATAGGAAAAGGACTGTCAAGGCTATATATTGTCACCCTGCTTACTTCTATGCAGAGTACATCATGAGAAACGCTGGGCTGGAAGAAGCACAAGCTGGAATCAAGATTGCTGGCAGAAATATCAATAACCTCAGATATGCAGATGACACTACCCTTATGGCAGAAAGCAAAGAGGAACTAAAAAGCCTCTTGATGAAAGTAAAAGAGGAGAGTGAAAAAGTTGGCTTGAAGTTCAACATTCAGAAAACTAAGATCATGGCATCTGGTCCCATCACTTCATGGGAAGCAGATGGAAAAACAGTGGAAAGTGTCATACTTTATTTTGGGGGCTCCAAAATCACTGCAGATAGTGATTGCAGCCATGAAATTAAAAGACGCTTACTCCTTGGAAGGAAAGTTATGACCAACCTAGCAGAGACATTACGCTGCCCACTAAGGTCCATCTCGTCAAGGCTATGGTTTTTCCAGTGGTCATGTATGGATGTGAGAGTTGGACTGTGAAGAAGGCTGAGTGCCGAAGAATTGATGCTTTTAACTGTGGTGTTAGAGAAGACTCTTGAGAGTCCCTTGGACTACAAGGAGATCCAACCAGTCCATTCTGAAGGAGATCAGCCCTCGGATTTCTTTGGAGGTAATGATGCTAAAGCTGAAGCTCCAGTACTTTGGCCACCTCATGAGAAGAGTTGACTCATTGGAAAAGACTCTGATGCTGGGAGGGATTGCGGGCAGCAGGAAAAGGGGATGACAGAGAATGAGATGGCTAGATGGCATCACCAACTTAATGGACGTGAGTCTGAGTGAACTCCGAGAGTTGGTGATGGACA
The DNA here is from genome assembly GCA_006410735.1 of Raphicerus campestris. Classification (NCBI taxonomy): domain Eukaryota; kingdom Metazoa; phylum Chordata; class Mammalia; order Artiodactyla; family Bovidae; genus Raphicerus; species Raphicerus campestris. The sequence continues at coordinate 35,145 of SJYW01034410.1, read as the reverse complement.
GGAAGGCTTGGCGTTCTGCGATTCATGGGGTCGCAGAGTCGGACACGACTGAACGACTGAACTGAACTGAACTGAAGGCCTTACATAAAACAGGAATTAACACTGGGAATTTCTAATATGCCAACTGTGATATTTTGATTAAAGAAACTTTGGAGGGTTAGCTTACTAAGAGCATCTGAGAAGCAATTAGTAGACTTGGAAAAGTAATTTCTCATGATAACTAGGAGGCTTGAAGGCACACACTATTTGGGAGAAAGAGAACTTCATCAAAGCAATGATGAGTTAAACACTACCCTACAAGCAGGACAAAATATTTTTACTGGAAAAAATTCAGCTAGCATGGTATTATTTTCAGAATCTCACTGTTCCGCTGCAAACCAGTAAGACATTGTTGTATATATAGTACAACTCTCTCAAAACAATCTAATTCCCTTCAGACAGTTCAGGTGGTAGGAGCAAGGATATACATTCACTCACACCTCATTCAAACCAACGAAACATCTTCCCCAAACCCAGTTTACCTGCACCCAGGCTCAACTGAGCAAGCTGCAATCAGATCCTTTGATGGGCAGAATTTCGAGATGAAATGTATTTGGAATATAAAGTTGTCATTATTTATCTTCATTACCTTCACCACAGTTTGGCCCCAGGTAAATAATAGAGAGGGAACACAGCTCTACCCATCAACAGAAAATTGCGTTAAAGATTTACTGAGCATGGCCCTGCCCATCAGAACAAGATCCAGTTTCCCCCTCAGTCAGTCTCTCCCATTAGGAAGCTTCCATAAGCCTCTTATCCTTCTTCATCAGAGGGCAGACAGACTGAAAACCACAATCACAGAAAACTAACCAATCTGATCTCATGGACCACAGCCTTGTCCAACTCAGTGAAACTATGACACATGCCATGTAGGGCCATCCAAGACTGATGGGTGGGTCATGGTGGAGAGTTCTGACAAAACGTGGTCCACTGGAGAAGGGAATGGCAAGCCACTTTAGTTTTCTTGGCTTGAGAACCCCACGAACAGTATGAAAAGGCAAAATGATAGGATACTGAAAGATGAACTCCCTAGGTCAGTCAGTGCCCAATATGCAACTGGAGATCAGTGGAGAAATAACTGCATAAAGAATGAAGAGAGGGAGCCAAAGCAAAACACCCAGCTGTAGATGTGACTGGTGATAGAAGTAAAGTCCAATGCTGTAAAGAGCAATATTGCATAGGAACTTGGAATGTTAGATCCATGAATCAAGACAAATTGGAAATGATCAAACAGGATATGGCAAGAGTGAACATCAAAATTTTAAGAATCAGTGAAGTAAAATAGACTGCAATGGGTGAATTTAATTCAGTTGACCATCATATCTACTATTGTAGGCAAGAATCCCTTAGAAGAAATGGAGTAGCCCTCATAGTCAATAAAAGAGTCTGAAATGCAGTACTTGGATGCAATCTCAAAAATGACAGAATGATCTCTGTTCGCTTCCAAAGCAAACCATTCAGTATCACAGTAATCCAAGTCTATGCCCGGACCAGTAAGGCTGAAAAAGCTGAAGCTGAATAGTTCTATGAATATCTACAAGACCTTCTACAATTAACACCCAAAAAAGCTGTCCTTTGCATTTTAGGGGACTGGAATGCAAAAGTAGGAACTCAAGAAACAACTGGAGTAACAGGCAAATTTGGCCTTGGAGTACAGAATGAAGCAGGCCAAAGGCTAACAGAGTTTTGCCAAGAGAACACACTGGTCATAGTAAACACCCTCTTTCCACAAAACAAGAGAAGACTCTACACATGGACATCACCAGATGGTCAATACCAAAATCAGATTGATTATATTCTTTGCAGCCAAAGAAGCTCCATACAGTCAGCAAAAACAAGACTGGGAGCTCACTGTGGTTCAGATCATGAAATTCTTATTGCCAAATTCAGACTTAAATTGAAGAAAGTAGGGAAAAACACTAGACCATTCAGGTATGACCTTCATCAAATCCCTTATGATTATACAGTGGAAGTGAGAAATAGATTCAAGGGATTAGATCTGATTGACATAGTGCCTGAAGAACTATGGACCAAGGTTCATGACATTGAACAGGAGACAGGGATCAAGACCATCCCCAAGAAAAAGAAACTCAAAAAGGCAAAATGGTTATCTGAGGAGACCTTACAAATAGCTATGAAAAGAAGAGAAGTAAAAGGCAAAGGAGAGAAGGAAAGATATATCCATTTGAATGCAGAGCTCCAAAGAATAGCAAAGAGAGATAGGAAAGCTTTCCTCAGTGATCAGTGCAAAGAAATAGAAGAAAACTATAGAATGGAAAAGACTAGAGATCTCTTCAAGAAAATTAGAAATACCAAGGGAACATTTCATGCAAAAATGGGCTCAGTAAACGAAAGCAATTGTATAGACCTAACAGAAGCAGACTCTTGAGAGTCCCTTGGACTGCAAGGAGATCCAAACACTCCATTCTGAAGGAGATCAACCCTGGGATTTCTTTGGAAGGAATGATGCCAAAGCTTAAAGCCCAGTACTTTAGCCACCTCATGCAAAGAGTTGACTCATTGGAAAAGACTGATGCTGCGAGGGATTGGGGGGAGGAGAAGATGGGGATGACCGAGGAGGAGATGGCTGGATGGCATCACTGACTCGATGGGCACGAGTCTGAGTGAACTCCAGGAGTTGGTGATGGACAGGGAGGCCTGACATGCTGCGATTCATGGGGTTGCAAAGAGTTGGACACGACTGAGCGACTGAACTGAACTGAACTGAACAAAAGCAGAAGATGTTAAGAAGATGTGGCAAGAATACACAGAAGAACTGTACAAAAAGATCTTCATGACCCAGATAATCACAATGGTGTGATCACTCACCTAGAGCCAGATATACTGGAATGAAAAGTCAAGTGGGCCTTGAGAAGCATCACTATGAACAGCTAGTGGAGGTGATGGAATTCCAGTTGAACTATTTCAAATCCTAAAAGATGATGCTGTGAAGCGCTCCACTCAGTATGCCAGCAAATTTGGAAAACTCNCTGTGATTTTCAGGTCTTGTCCTTCAGCTTCTTTTCTTGACCAAACTCATCGGTTAATTAAGCCTTTCTTGGCTTTGAAAGAAAGAGAAAAAGGAAGCAAGAAAAAAGAATGCCCCAGCACAGTTATCAGTTAGTTGTGTAAGCAAAGATAACCTGGGAGTGACAGCGTTGGAAGTTTCCACTGTGCATATAAACAGTTGGCATAAACGAAGATGCTTGCAGGAAAAATCTTTGTAGGTCACAAATGCTGGACAGATTGGTGGCCTAGGCCAGACAATCTGTTTATCTAAGGCTGACTTACCCTTGGCCCTGAGTTTCTGGACCCTGACAGTGAGGGAATATTAGGAGAATCTGAAATCATGGTTTAAGAAAAATGTTATCACAAGGCATAATCTAATATGTTTTAGTTTCAGTAGCACGTTAAAAATTTGTTAAAGTTAGTTCAAAAGGAGAAGGGGGTGGCAGAGGATGAGATGGTTAGATCACATCACTGACTCAGTGGACACGAATTTGAGCAAACTCAGGGAGATAGTGGAGGACATTGGAGCACAAAGAGCTGGACATGACTTAGCAACTGCACAAGTCCACTGTTAAATTTATTAAAATTATTATTAAACCAAAGTTATGACAAATTACAAGTGGCCATTACATTAGACCCAAACTACAAATCTCAGAAATCTTTAAAACCCCAATCCACAGTTTGAGTTTTGTGTATATATGTATATATTTGCATGTCATTCTATTTTTCATTTTGTGGGAAACTCTTAACACCGAAATTATTGCCAAGACCAAATTCTAAAATACCTCAATAAGTGTTTTTTGTTGAGATATTTCAAAGCTTTGGACAACTGTAGGAATTTTAACACCCTAGACTTATTCCAAAGCTTGATTTTTCTGTGCAAACAAAACTAAATTGAGCTGATGAAATTTCATTCATTAAGAAGAGAGAATGTTCTGAAATACATTAAAAGGTTTAGGGATTCTTTTTCTGGCAACAAGAGTCTAAAACTCATTGGTTACAAATATCCAAATTTGGTATTTAGCTCCCACCTCTGGGTGAGCATGAAAAGTGGCCAGGCACAGTGAAGTTTGACAGAGGTCAAGATAAGAAGACATGGGGGAAGCAGTTCACTAAATTAACTGTTCAGAGATTCAAGTATGCAACTTTGACTTCAAAGATACTGCATCTGCCTTTTTGAATGATGAGGGTAAGCAATGTTTTGGTTGGGCCCTTCTGTCCTTTTAAGTGAGGTTAACCTGCCTTCTCTCATTTGAGGAGTGCTATAAATGAATAATACCATCACCCAAATTGTCGGAGATACTACAGCAAAGGCTGAACTCCAAGCTGATAATGATGTCATGAAGAGAAATTCGTGTATCCTATAGAGGGGACAACCATATGTGATTCATTTTTTTCAATTAGCATCCTTTAATTTATAGTAGACACTTAATAAATATTTCCTAATGAATAAATGATAAATTGCAAGTTGGAATCAAGATTGCTGGGAGAGATATCAGCAACCTCAGATATGCAGATGATACCACTCTAATGGCAGAAACTGAAAAGGAGTAAAGAGCCTCTTGATGAGAGTAAAAGAAGAGTGAAAAAGTTTGTTTAAAACTCAACATTCAAAAACACTAAGATCACAGCATCCAGTCCCATCACTTCATAGTGAATAGAAGGGGAAAAAATGGAAATAGTGCTTGATTTTTTCTTGGGCTCCAAAATCACTGCAGACAGTGTTTCTGCAGCCATGAAATTAAAAGATGCTTACTCCTTGGAGGTAAAGCTATGACAAACCTAGACAGCATGTTAAAAAGCAGAGACATCATTTTGCTGACAAAGGTCCATATAGTCAAAACTATGATTTTGCCAGTAGTCATGTACAGATGTAACAGCTGGACCATAAAGAAAGCTGAGCATCAAAGAATTGATACTTTCGAATTGTGGTTTTGGACTCTTGAGAGTGCCTTGGACAACAAGGGGATCCCATCAGTCAATCCACAAAGGAAATTCACTGGAAGTACTGATGCTGAAGCTGAAACTCCAATACTCTGGCCACCTGATGTGAAGTACTGACTCATTGGAAAAGACCCTGATGCTGGGAAAGATTTAAGGCAGGAGGAGAAAGGGAAGACAGAAGATGAGATGGTTGGATGACATCACCAACTCAATAGACATGAACTTGAACAAACTCAGGGAGTTAGTGAAGGACAGAGAAGCCTGGGGTACTGCAGTTCATGGGGTTGCAAAGAGTCAGACATGATGTGACTAGACAATAGCAAAGATTAATACATGAATGATTTCATAGACAAGATGACTTCTAAAATTGCTTCTAACTGGAAGAAAGATGAATGACTGAACAATAGCTTTCTTAGGCCCCCTGCCTCAATAAGACAGTTACATGGATCCAAGCATGCTGAGGATGCCCCACATTAGCAAAGCCATCACTTCATTTCTGTCTGGAATAAAACTTCTGATGAAGATCAGGCTTTGAGAATGCCAGGAAGGTTGGGTTTTGGTTCAAGATCAAGTTATCACCCCAGAACCCAGTGCCTGGCCATTATACCACCATTCAATATTGTGCATTCCATTCCTCTTCTAGGGGATCTTCCCAATCCAGGGATCGAACCCAGGTCTCCTTCATTGCAGGCAGATTCTTTACCATCTGAGCCACTGGGGAAACCCATTCTATTCTTTAATTCCCGCAAGTCAAATTATCTTTTAGAATGTTGGAATGTCTTGAAAAGGTTTATACTCTCTGTAAGAGTATAAGTTACTGATGCTGAGAAAAGATGTATGAAGAATTCTAGCTGCAGTCACAACCATATGGAATCATGGTAAACTCAGTAACTACCATAAAGGGTTTTTCTTTTTGCCTAGCAACTTAAATCTTTTCTAGAATCTTTATCTTGGAGTGTTTTTGCCATGTTGACTCTTTGAAGATTAACCTGAAATGCAAATAGGACATGCGATGGATGTTCTATCTTATTCAGTGTTTAGAATGCCTCCTGGTGTCTGACTTATTGCTACAGGTTTGTTATCCTTTCTCAACCAGTGTTTGAACTCCTCCCACTCTCATCCATTCATCACCCTGATAGTCCTGTCCAAAGACTATCAGGTGAAATACAATAATCAGTCAAAGCCAGATGGTGCCAGTGGCAACAGCAAGCATTTCCCCCTACAGTGCCTGCAATAAATAAATAAATAATACCATCATGTTTGAGAATTTAATGAGTATAAATTTACCACAGCAGGAAAATCCTCCCCAAATATTTAAACAATTAAAATGTAAAGGGGGAGATAAATAAGCATTTTGTAGTGGTAGACAGAACCAAATTCTGCTTTCATTGCTCTCAGGAAATCCACTCTATTGCATATATTGTGATATATCTATCACAGATAGATTGAAATATACAGGCTATTGAAGGTCAGGATTAAGGGGCAGAAATCAAGAAGAACATGGCAGAAGGTGGAGTGAATGTATTAGCTATAGCACATCTGTGTGTGTGTGTGCTAAATAGCTTCAGTCGTGTCTGACTGTTTCAACCCTATAAACCATAGCCGACCAGGCTTCTCTGTCCATGGGATTCTCCAGGCAAGAGTATTGGAATGGGTTGCCATGCCCTCCTCCAGGGGATCTTCCTGACCAGGGATTGAACCTGAGTCTCTTATGTCTCCTTCTTTGACAAGCAAGTTCTTTACCACTAGTGCCACCTGAAAAACCCATGGCACATTTTTAGCTTACTGTTATTATTACATTTGAGCAGAGTTTAAATTCATTTATTTATTCAAGAAATGCTTGTTGATCATCTCAATGAGCTAGGTGCCAGGAAATATCAGTAGCTTAAAGAGTTAGGGAGCTCTCATGAAGTTTACATGCCACTGGTGTCAGAAAATAATACAGAATAAATATCTTGGGTGGATGCAAGGGTTAAAGAGAAAAATGAAAGAAAATAAAATGAGAGAGAAAGAGAGTGTTGGGTGGGTTCTTCTTTATACAAGATGATGTGAGAAAGCCTTCTTGAGATTTACAGAGGTGAGATCTGAGCAGAGTCCTGAGGAGGTAAGGGAGCAAGTCACAAGAACAGGCATGAACAAAGCATTTCAGGACGAAGGAAGAAGGAGTGCAAAAGCCCTGAGACTGCTGCCATAATATGAGGGAAAGTATTAGTATCTTTGGTCTGATTTCTTGAGAGTAGAATTGTGCCAGTCAGATTCTTGCATGCTAGACTGGATTTAGATAATATCAAAGCTCACATTATTGATGGGAAGGCCAGAGAACAAGGCTCAAAAAATAGGCAGGAACTAAGGAAAGCAAGCTGGACCCAGGAAACACAGTCAAGGCAAAACTGCTGACTGGTTAGGACCTCAGTTTGCAGGCACGATAGATACCAGACCCCAGATACCACTATCACTGCGGATAACTAATCATTGCCTTTGCATCTTTGTATTATTCCTTCAAGGTTCAGAGTGGCTGAGTCTAGGTCTTGAGATGCTCACATTCCAGTTCCCTGGAAGTGATAAGCCTCTCCTTCTAAGTGTGAAGCCAGCTAAAATTTCTATTCTTATTTTATTGGCCACATCTGTTAGGTAAGATGATAATAATTCCGAGTTCCAGTCTCCAAAACAATGCATACATATATATATATATATATATATGCATATTTGTGTGTGTGTGTTAGTTGCTCAATCGTGTCTGACTTGCAACCCCATGGACTCCAGGCTCTTCTGTCTGTGGAATTATCCAGGCAAGAAAACTCGAGTGAGTAGCCATTCCCTTTTCCATGGGATCTTCCTAACCCAAGAACCTAACCTGGGTCTCCTGCATTGTAGGCAGATCCTTTACTGTCTGAGCCACCAGGGAAGCCCATACTATATATATATATATATATAACTATTGAGAGCACAAGGTGTGAAAAATTTAAGCCAGTGACATCATTATCTCATTTCCCAATTAACCAATTGTATTTTCAATAAACTTCAGACATGTTTGTACACATGTACACACACATACACATTACTCAAAATTCAGAAACTAGTCCTTGAAGAATTCCTACCAAAAGATACTTAGACATATGATTCATTAAACAGAGACCCCACACCATTATCGGCAATATCAACAATAACAAGCAACAGCTAACATTAAATGCTCACTATATGCCAGGTATAGTTATAAGTATTTTATGTATATTAGCACAATTAATCCTTAAAGCCCTTTGGCATTGTGGTATTTAAATCTCAATACCTATGAACGTTCTCTTATTCACAAAACTCACTCTTCAGGCCTCCGAAGGAGATTGGACAGTCATATCTACATGAGAAGAAACACTGGTGTGTTCCTATAGTGGAAAACAGCTCTGAACAATTAGGAAAATATGTCTAAGATTAATAAAATTATCCAGAGCACAGTCTAGAATACATACTTTGAAATAAGTCTACTATATTATACAGTGAGCTGCTTAAGGGTAGAGAGTGTGTGTTTTTTAAAAGAAAATTATTTTTGCATTTTTCAGTACTCTGCATAATTCCTGACTCAGTAGGTGGCTAAAAAAATGTTTTTTGAATAAATATATGTCTTCCATATGACATTTGAAGGGCTTTCCTGTGGTCCAGCAGTAAAGAATCTGCCTGCAATGCAGTAGACATGGGTTCAATTCCTGGGTTGGGAAGATCCCCTGGAGAAGGAAATGGCAACCTACTCCAGTATTCTTGCCTGGGAAATCCCTTGGACAGAGAAGCTTGGCGGGCTGCAGTTCATGGGGTCACAAGAGTTGAACGCAACTTAGCAACTACCTCCAGCACCACCACCATAACATTTGAGGAAAATATTGTCTCCTAAAATGAATACTGATGAAAAAGACTAATTGAAAAATAAGATAAATTAATCAAAAGTTAGAAAGAAAAACTTTTTAGTCTTCATTTGTTAAAGAATCCTGTACGTTACAAACAACATAAATGCTGATTGCACAAATTTAGAATGTTCAGGGACTCATACATCCAGAAATTGAAGGACAATCTTCTGTTAGCCCTCTGAAAGAAGTGGCACTGACACAGGAAGTAATTCCATCTCAACCTTTTCTGAGCTCGATGACCTTAATTTCCCAACATCTGCACTATGAGGATTGGATGTAGATCAGTGTTTCCCAAACTGCTGCCTAGGCTTCCTCAGAGGGGATCAGGGCAGACAGGAGGGGACTGACAACACAGAAGGCTGGGCCACCAAACTCTGCTCTAGCCAAACATCACCTTTTATCTATTTTATGTATTGGTTTCTGAGAAATATCTGGAACAAAAAGTTCTGTGGCTCTAAAGAAATTAAAAAACAAACAAACTAGATAATCTGTGAGATCTCTTCAGGGCTTCCCTGGGTCAGTGGTAAGGAATCCACCTGCCAAAGCAGGAGGCTTGGGTTTGATCCTGGGTTGGGAAGATCCCTGGAGAAGGAAATGGCAACCCACTCCATTATTCTTTTCTGGAGAATCCCAAGGACAGAGGAGCATGGCAGGCTATAGTTTATGGAGTCGCAGAAGAGGTTAGACATAACTAAACAACTAAACATCAACAAATATCACTTAACCCTACTAATCAGTGATATTTATTACCATCAGGCATACAGTGAGAGGATGACAACTTTTCCTTGGGAGAGTATTAGTAGCAAGCAGTGTAGAGTACTTTGTGAAATCTAAAATAGTGGTGAACCCAGGAACGCAACTTAAGCAGTGTCCAGGGAAACAGGAAAGGACAGCAAGTACAGAACATATAAATGCTTTCTCTCTTTCTCTTTCTCTGTGTGTGGCTGTCTGGTGTGTGTGTGTGTATACATATATATATGGGCAACATATACACATACAGGTAGACAATACAGGGAAGGAAGAGTTACTAGGGAGGTTACTACAGTGATTACAGCATGGATTCAGATGGAGAATGAGGGAAGGTCTGGCATGATTTTATCAAAAAGGTGATTTTTCAACAGAATTTTTGGATTCAGAATATAGTTTGGCAGATGGAGTAAAGAATGCATTTCAGATGGAGAAGACAGTACCACTTAATGTTAGGAGGTAAGAAAAGCTCATATATATGGGGCTTCCCTGGTAGTTCAGGTGGTAAAGAATCAGGAGGTGCCAGTTTGATTCCTGGGTCAGGAAGATCCNGGGAAGGTCTGGCATGATTTTATCAAAAAGGTGATTTTTCAACAGAATTTTTGGATTCAGAATATAGTTTGGCAGATGGAGGAAAGAATGCATTTCAGATGGAGAAGACAGTACCACTTAATGTTAGGAGGTAATAAAAGCTCATATATATGGGGCTTCCCTGGTAGCTCAGGTGGTAAAGAATCAGGAGGTGCCAGTTTGATTCCTGGGTCAGGAAGATCTCCTGGAGAAGGGATAGGCTACCCACTTCAGTATTCTTGGGCTTTCCAGGTAGTTCAGTCAGTAAAGAATCTCCCTGCAATGCAGGAGACTTGGGTTCGATCCCTGGGTTGGGAAGATCCCTTGGAGAAGAGAAAGGCTACCCACTCTAGTATTCTTGTCTGGAGAACCCCATGGACAGAAGAGCCTAGTGGGCTGCAGTCCATGGGGTTTCAGAGTCGGACATGACTGAACTACAGAGTACAGCACATAGCTTATATGTATAATGCCTCCTAGATCTTGTTATCCCCTAGTTTAATTAGCCTATTCTCGAATCTTTTTGAACCAATTTAGGCCTGACTCGTTGAACCTCTACTGAAATCCAAGGAAAATTTTCTTCTTAGTTTCAGAGAATTGGGCTGAAATTTTGTTTAATCAAAACAGCCCAGATTTGTTGACTATTCCTGGAGAATGATAAAGTTATTGGCAACTTAAAATTTACATTGGCCTGACACTGTGGCATCTCTGGGTATGTAACAATTGAAAACGTAGAACCTTTCTGTGAAAATGGTTTTCCACTCTTTAAAAGGTCTACTGAGAAAACATCCTATGGAAAAGTCTGGAAGCAAAGTGAAGTGAAAGTTTCTCAGTCGTCTCTGACTCTGTGCGATCCCGTTGTCTATACAGTCCATGGACTTCTCGAGGGCAGAATACACTGGAGTGGGTAGCCTTTCCCTTCTCCAGGGGATATTCCCAACCCAAGGATCGAACCTATGGCTCCCATATTGCAGGCAGATCCTTTATCAGCTGAGCCACAAGGAAGCCCCAAAGTTTGGAAAGTGGTAGCAAAAGAATATTTGGCTAGATTAGCAGGATGTAAAATGAATTTTCCTCTAGAAGTGGCTCCAGGGGTTCCATCCATGTAAGGTACATCTTTCAGAGTTCTGTCATATCTCACCAATCCAACTTCTCCAGCATTGAATACTTGCTTCTCCCATCTACTTTCTCAGCAACCCAAACTACTCATGTATCTTCTTCACCTCCCACATAATTACCGAAATAAAAAATGTACAACTGAGAAAAGTGACTCATTTTTTTTCAGCTGAAGTCTGCTTCAGCTTGCCTTCCTTATGCTCATCCGTTCCCTAAACAGGAAAATTATATTCTTTTGGTCCTCCTCAAATTTGATTTTGGAATAAGCATTACCCCAACCTATAAATGAGATATATTTCTAAAGTTTGTTTTGCAAGTTAGCAGCTTGAAACTTAGAATATCACTTCCTGAAGAAAGAAATTTAAAAGAGATTTTAAGTTTCCAGACAGACAAAAAAAGTATCTTTAATCTCCATGTTATATAGATTTAGTTCAAAGGGGCCTAGCTGCCTAATGACCATGAATCATTCTTCTCCTTTCTTGATTATCATCTATTTTCTTAAAAAGGAAACAGAGTACATTGGAGATTATTCCCATTCTTCCTCAGCTCCATTCTCCAGTCAGAATCATAAATTTTGTGTGTAAGAGACATATGTTAGGTGCTGCTAACTCAGTGATTACCTGGCCATTTGTTTCATTCCCCTGCAGGAAAATCTTTCCTTTTGTTTATCAGTTTGTGGATAGATACAACATCGGACAGATGGATGCTTCCATAGCACATAGACAGGCACCAGACAAAACAACAATTAAACATCATAGTGCACATTTTTTTCTAATTTGGAATTAAAGAGAGTAAAAGGAAAAAGAGTAAATGCATGCAGACCACGAGTCATATCATTACCAAAGAAGATGTGAAATTTCACCAGGATTCCTCTGGGAGGGGTTTCAGTTGGAAGAAGGCATATTAATGGGTTAAAAAACTATATCATTTTAAACAGCTACTCATCCTTAGCTCGAATCAAGATAACATGGCTATCTTTCCATGTTGAAGTATCTCTCCACAACATGAGGACTGTTACTTGCTGAAGCAACCAGCTGGCACCACTTGGGTGAAATCCAACTCTGTGCGATCTTAGCTCTGTGTGAGATCTCTATCAGGTGCCTAATTATAAAGTGTGCCAGAGTGGGCACGTTCCATGATTAATTGGTGAGAAGTGGGCAATGTTTGCCTTAGACTAACCAAATTTTGACTCATTAGACACTGATATTAGGTCCTTTGCGTGGGCTTCATTGACTCAACTTCTATTTAATGTGAGCCGATAATGTGGAGCTTCTAGTATAGCCAAAGAGACAGACACATAAGTAAATACTTATAAAAGTCTGTGGAATGGTGTAGTATAGGCAGGTACTAGATACAACAATGGCAAACACATATCTACCTGGAAGATCAAGGAGTCTCCACAAAGAAGATAATGACTCTAGCCACATTGTGGAAATACATGAGAAATATGGCATGTAGAAAAAAATGAAAGCAAGACATTCTAGCAAAAAGGAATAGTGTCTAGAGAGGAATAAAGAATGAAGTAACATGGGTTGTTCCATGAAACTGAACAATTGCAATGGAGTGTGGGATATGAGTGTTAGTTACTCAGTCGTGTCTGACTCTCTGTGACCCCATGGACTGTAGCCCACCAGGCTCCTCTGTCCATGGGATTTTCCAGGGAAGAATACTAGAGTGTGTTGCTATTTCCTTCTCCAGGGGATTTTCCTGACCCAGGGATTGAATCTGGGTCTCCCGCATTGCAGGCAGACTCTTTACTGACTGGGCCACGAGGGAAGACCTGGAATGGGATATGAAGAGGAGTAGATTTTGAAGTCTGAGGAGATAGACAGGGACCAGAAAATTAGCNCCCGTTGTCTATACAGTCCATGGACTTCTCGAGGGCAGAATACACTGGAGTGGGTAGCCTTTCCCTTCTCCAGGGGATATTCCCAACCCAAGGATCGAACCTATGGCTCCCATATTGCAGGCAGATCCTTTATCAGCTGAGCCACAAGGAAGCCCCAAAGTTTGGAAAGTGGTAGCAAAAGAATATTTGGCTAGATTAGCAGGATGTAAAATGAATTTTCCTCTAGAAGTGGCTCCAGGGGTTCCATCCATGTAAGGTACATCTTTCAGAGTTCTGTCATATCTCACCAATCCAACTTCTCCAGCATTGAATACTTGCTTCTCCCATCTACTTTCTCAGCAACCCAAACTACTCATGTATCTTCTTCACCTCCCACATAATTACCGAAATAAAAAATGTACAACTGAGAAAAGTGACTCATTTTTTTTCAGCTGAAGTCTGCTTCAGCTTGCCTTCCTTATGCTCATCCGTTCCCTAAACAGGAAAATTATATTCTTTTGGTCCTCCTCAAATTTGATTTTGGAATAAGCATTACCCCAACCTATAAATGAGATATATTTCTAAAGTTTGTTTTGCAAGTTAGCAGCTTGAAACTTAGAATATCACTTCCTGAAGAAAGAAATTTAAAAGAGATTTTAAGTTTCCAGACAGACAAAAAAAGTATCTTTAATCTCCATGTTATATAGATTTAGTTCAAAGGGGCCTAGCTGCCTAATGACCATGAATCATTCTTCTCCTTTCTTGATTATCATCTATTTTCTTAAAAAGGAAACAGAGTACATTGGAGATTATTCCCATTCTTCCTCAGCTCCATTCTCCAGTCAGAATCATAAATTTTGTGTGTAAGAGACATATGTTAGGTGCTGCTAACTCAGTGATTACCTGGCCATTTGTTTCATTCCCCTGCAGGAAAATCTTTCCTTTTGTTTATCAGTTTGTGGATAGATACAACATCGGACAGATGGATGCTTCCATAGCACATAGACAGGCACCAGACAAAACAACAATTAAACATCATAGTGCACATTTTTTTCTAATTTGGAATTAAAGAGAGTAAAAGGAAAAAGAGTAAATGCATGCAGACCACGAGTCATATCATTACCAAGAAAGATGTGAAATTTCACCAGGATTCCTCTGGGAGGGGTTTCAGTTGGAAGAAGGCATATTAATGGGTTAAAAAACTATATCATTTTAAACAGCTACTCATCCTTAGCTCGAATCAAGATAGCATGGCTATCTTTCCATGTTGAAGTATCTCTCCACAACATGAGGACTGTTACTTGCTGAAGCAACCAGCTGGCACCACTTGGGTGAAATCCAACTCTGTGCGATCTTAGCTCTGTGTGAGATCTCTATCAGGTGCCTAATTATAAAGTGTGCCAGAGTGGGCACGTTCCATGATTAATTGGTGAGAAGTGGGCAATGTTTGCCTTAGACTAACCAAATTTTGACTCATTAGACACTGATATTAGGTCCTTTGCGTGGGCTTCATTGACTCAACTTCTATTTAATGTGAGCCGATAATGTGGAGCTTCTAGTATAGCCAAAGAGACAGACACATAAGTAAATACTTATAAAAGTCTGTGGAATGGTGTAGTATAGGCAGGTACTAGATACAACAATGGCAAACACATATCTACCTGGAAGATCAAGGAGTCTCCACAAAGAAGATAATGACTCTAGCCACATTGTGGAAATACATGAGAAATATGGCATGTAGAAAAAAATGAAAGCAAGACATTCTAGCAAAAAGGAATAGTGTCTAGAGAGGAATAAAGAATGAAGTAACATGGGTTGTTCCATGAAACTGAACAATTGCAATGGAGTGTGGGATATGAGTGTTAGTTATTCAGTCGTGTCTGACTCTCTGTGACCCCATGGACTGTAGCCCACCAGGCTCCTCTGTCCATGGGATTTTCCAGGGAAGAATACTAGAGTGTGTTGCTATTTCCTTCTCCAGGGGATTTTCCTGACCCAGGGATTGAATCTGGGTCTCCTGCATTGCAGGCAGACTCTTTACTGACTGGGCCACGAGGGAAGACCTGGAATGGGATATGAAGAGGAGTAGATTTTGAAGTCTGAGGAGATAGACAGGGACCAGAAAATTAGCCAGTACATTTTTTAAAAAAAACCGGTTGTGCACAATCCTTAAAGAAAATAGAAGTCGAGCAGTGTATTAGGAAGTGACCTGGACACCATTCAGATGGATTTGTCACAAAGGTCTCTCAAGAGTCAGAGAAAGAGCTTTCTGGGTAGAGACAGTGATACATGCAAAGGCTTTGAAGGGGGAATGTGTTTGGTGGATTTTAAAAGCTAAAAGGAGGCCAGTAGACTTGGTAAGCAAGAAGGGTATGTTTATAAGAAGAATTCAGGGGAGGAGGAGGTCCTGGATCATGTAGACTTTCATGGGCCTTGGTAATGAGTTTGGTTTTGGTTCTATGTGGAATAGGAAGCATTAAAGATCTTTAAATCATGGAAACACATAATCTGATAAACACTTTTAAAAATACCACTGTTTCCACTGAGGAGAGAATGATTGTAAGGGGTTGAGGATGAAAGATAGAAGATTAGAAGGGGAGGCCTGTGTATTAGTTTTCATGAGTGACAACTGGGTTAGAGATGATAGTAGAAATGAAAAGAAGGGGTCAGAGATAAGATGTTTTGAGGTAGAGGGCAGTGGCAAAGGAAGAATGAACAGCTATTTTGTTTGTTTATCACCTGTGAAAACTAGAAAAAGTAGTAGCATCTAACCATAAAAGGGAGATTTTGGGAATGAGTCAGGATTCCATTTCCATTTTGATGACTGAATGAGAATGGGGAAGATTTGGGACCAAAAGATGAAGACTTATTTTTAGGACATGTGGAGAATGGGCTCCTGATGGTCATCAGAATAAAATTTCTAGTGGACAGTTAGATACAAAGCTCTAAAGCCCAGGAAGTAGATGTGGCTAGAGACCCTGGAGAATCTGAGCCCCATTAGCTAAGAGTTGGACATGAATGAGTAACTTCACTTTCGCTTTTCACTTTCATGCATTAGAGAAGGAAATGGCAACCCACTCCAGTGTTCTTGCCTGGAGAATCCCAGGGATGGTGGAGCCTGGTGGGCTGCCGTCTATGGGGTCGCACAGAGTCAGACATGACTGCAGCAACTTAGCAACAGCAGCAGTCATGGAAAAAGGAAGAAAGCTCCAGAAAAACATCTATTTCTGCTTGACTGACTATGCCAAAGCCTTTGACTGTGTGGATCACAATAAACTGTGGAAAATTCTGAAAGAGATGGGAATACCAGACCACCTGACCTGCCTCTTGAGAAACCTATATACAGGTCAGGAAACAGCAGTTAGAACTGGACATGGAACAACAGACTGGTTCCAAATAGGAAAAGCAGTACGTCGAGGTTGTATATTGTCACCCTGCTTATTTAACTTACATGCAGAATATATCATGAGAAACACTGGGCTGGAAGAAGCACAGGCTGGAATCAAGATTGCCGGGAGAGATATCAATAGCCTCAGAGATGCAGATGACACCACATTTAAGGCAGAAAGTGAAGAGGAACTAAAAAGCCTCTTGATGAAACTGAGTGAACAAGTTGGCTTAAAGCTCAACATTCAGAAAATGAAGATCATGCATCTGGTCCCATCACTTCATGGCAAATAGATGGGGAAACAGTGGAAATAGTGTCAGACTTTATTTTTCTGGGCTCCAAAATCACTGCAAATGGTGATTGCAGCCATGAAATTAAAAGATGCTTACTCTTTGGAAGGAAAGTTATGACCAACCTAGATGGCATATTGAAAAGAAGAGATATTACTTTGCCAACAAAGGTCCATCTACTCAAGGCTATGGTTTTTCCAGTGGTCATGTATGGATGTGAGAGTTGGACTGTGAAGAAGGCTGAGCACCAAAGAATTGATGCTTTTGAACTGTGGTGTTGGAGAAG
>SJYW01034410.1:0-17912 GCA_006410735.1 Raphicerus campestris | reverse complement strand
CCAGAAAAACATCTATTTCTGCTTGACTGACTATGCCAAAGCCTTTGACTGTGTGGATCACAATAAACTGTGGAAAATTCTGAAAGAGATGGGAATACCAGACCACCTGACCTGCCTCTTGAGAAACCTATATACAGGTCAGGAAACAGCAGTTAGAACTGGACATGGAACAACAGACTGGTTCCAAATAGGAAAAGCAGTAGTACGTCGAGGTTGTATATTGTCACCCTGCTTATTTAACTTACATGCAGAATATATCATGAGAAACACTGGGCTGGAAGAAGCACAGGCTGGAATCAAGATTGCCGGGAGAGATATCAATAGCCTCAGAGATGCAGATGACACCACATTTAAGGCAGAAAGTGAAGAGGAAATAAAAAGCCTCTTGATGAAACTGAGTGAACAAGTTGGCTTAAAGCTCAACATTCAGAAAATGAAGATCATGCATCTGGTCCCATCACTTCATGGCAAATAGATGGGGAAACAGTGGAAATAGTGTCAGACTTTATTTTTCTGGGCTCCAAAATCACTGCAAATGGTGATTGCAGCCATGAAATTAAAAGATGCTTACTCTTTGGAAGGAAAGTTATGACCAACCTAGATGGCATATTGAAAAGAAGAGATATTACTTTGCCAACAAAGGTCCATCTACTCAAGGCTATGGTTTTTCCAGTGGTCATGTATGGATGTGAGAGTTGGACTGTGAAGAAGGCTGAGCACCAAAGAATTGATGCTTTTGAACTGTGGTGTTGGAGAAGATTCTTGAGAGTCCCTTGGACTGCAAGGAGATCCAACCAGTCCATCCTAAAGGAGATCAGTCCTGGATGTTCATTGGAAGGACTGATGCTGAAGCTGAAACTCCAGTACTTTGGCCACCTTATGAGAAGAGTTGACTCATTGGAAAAGACTCTGATGCTGGGAGGGATTTAGGGCAGGAGGAGAAGGGGACGACAGAGGATGAGATGGCTGGATGGCATCACGGACTCAATGAACGTGAGTCTGAGTGGTCTCCGAGAGTTAGTGATGGACAGGGAGGCCTGGCGTGTTGTGATTCATGGGGTCGCAAAGAGTAGGACAGGACTGAGCGACTGAACTGAACTGAACTGGGTCTTGTAAGAGTTGCAGGCATGGATTATTCTTGGAGCTTTTGTTGAATGAGAACATGCAAGAAAGACTGCACTGCTGCTGCTTAGTTACTTGAGTCATGTACAATTCTGTGTGACTATGGACTGCAGCCCACCAGGCTCCTCTGTCCATGGGATTCTCTTGGCAAGAGTACTAGGGTGGGCTTCCATGCCCTCCTCCAGGAGATCTTTCTGACCCAGGGATCGAACCCAAGTTTCCTACATTGCAGGCAGAGTCTTTACTGCTGAGCCATCAGGGAAGCCCAAGAAGAAGGACAAGACCTACATAACAACAATATTTCAAGGGTTGATAGAGAAGGAGGAGCCAAGGAGAAAACAAAAGAATGTGAAACTAAGGATAGAGAAGAGAAAACACAGCAGAAATAAGTAGTATGGAAGCCAAGAAAATAAATAAGAAGATATGTTTCGTGGTTTTAAATGTCCCAGAGAGGTCATACAAGATAGCTCTACTTATCTTCTGAAAGCTTACAGATTTATCACTTTGTCTTGTACACTCCCCCAGAAACACTCAAATGTGTATCTTGAGCCAGGTTCTGAACTCCATACCTTATTTTCAAACAGTTTGCAGACTAGTGTGGGAAGATCAGGTATATACTAATGGATAATCAAGTAGGACTTTGTTTAATGCATGCTGAAAAAACAGGATAGATAGTATATGCTACTGAAGACCTAAAAGGGGAAGAAGTCACTGGCCATCAAAGAAACCTTCACAAATGAGATAACTCTTTACTTAGGCCTCAAAGGGTGGGTGATATTAACCTAGACACAAAGGGCATATTTCAAGTTGAGGAAACTATAATGAACAAAAGTATAGGGACATGAATATTTACATTCATACTCAGTCTGGCCAGCTGAGACAAAGTGCCAAAGTGGAGGAGGAGCTTTGCTATAGAGCTTGTTATTTCATGAGTTGGAAAGCCTTAGAGACAATTTTGTTCAGTATTCTTATTTTATGTAGAGGAAAATGATAGCCCAGAGACATTAAATTTGTTTAAATTCACAATCCAAGTCCATGGCAGAGCCAATAGGAGGTAAGGCAAAATTAGAAGATTGGTACCAGATTCTGAGAAGCCATGAAAAACAATCATAAATAAATAAATTAGAATTAATGCTCTAAACAAAGAACAACCATTGAAATTTTGAGAAAAAGGGGAGTAAAAAGTAAGATTAACCATCAAAGAGTATGCAAAGATGTTGCCAAAAAAACAAGAAATTTTGGTGATTATCCAGCTTTTCTTACCTGGGGTTTCTCATCTGAACCACAGGCACATAAAAAATGATTTGAGTGTTTTCTGCATTCTGCCAAGGGTGGTGTGTAACTAGTATGGATCTAGATGTATCGGAAGGAGATTAATTCATTATGTACAATGAGGGACTCTAAGGCATTAAGGAGTGTTAAGGCTTGGCTCTATTCTAGAATGCTGGTTGAGAAAGGCTGGCAGAAGAAGGAAAAGACAGATGTATAAAATATTGCAAATAGAATTTGGAAACTGATAGTGTGGCTTTTATGAGGGAAGGAAGAGTAATCAGTTACTTCCATATTATGAGTTTGATAACTGACTCATATGTCTGATGTCTCTCCAAAAAGATATTGCAAGAGTAGGGGAGTCAGGGGCCTAGTCTAGGGAAAAGATAATTAGCTTAATAAGACACTTTCTAAGGTAATAACAAAAAGATAAAGAAAAATAATAATGTTTTCAGTATCTGGAACTCTTAGATTATGGGAAATTTAATTTTTCTATTGACTTTCCTGTGTTTCTCATAATTTTGGTCTTTTATGAGTGGATTTTTACAATATACCCAAGTATGGTAAAAATAATTTTGATAAGACGTATTTAGTAAAACAAACTTCAGTTTATATATATATATGATTCAATCAGTTTCTAGTGACACTACAATGAGAACATAGAAGAACTATAGAGCCTACAGGAAAGATATAGTCTTTTTTTTTTAAGCTAAGAATTAAGTTTCTTTTCACTTAAGTGAGGATAAAAACTGAATTTGTTGCTCAAATATACTTAGTATACTAGTGTCCAAACTTCTTGGATTCTTCCCTAAATACCCTTATTCTTGAATTCACTGTATCTTCCAGATGATGTTCAGAAGTGAAGTCTGAGCCATCTGTGGCCTTTAATGTTCCCCTGACAGTTTTCACTAGAGGGCAATGGACCAATTCCAAACAGTAAAATATTTTGTAACTCAAGAAGAGTCTTCATTTCCTCTTCTATCCTGGTTTTGCTCCAAAGGGGTAAGGTATGAAGTTCAAGGTGGAAAAACTACATGACAAACTTGTTGCTGTTTTCTGTACAGCTCTCCAGTTAGCTGTCCATCAGTATGAAGCACAAATCTGACTGAGTGATCAAAAGGTATCACTCTGTGTTCTCAGTCAAAGGCAATCAAAGTCATGAGGAGCACAGGTTTTAAATTAGCAAGAATGACTTATTCAAATGAATCCTAAATACCAACCTGATTTCTCCAAAGTAGCTTTCCAGGATGATAGAGAAAACAGAAATACTTTCTCTTTCACTGAAGTAAATAAGTCCCTGAGATGCAATCATTAAGGGAAGATTGCAAATAGTGCTTACTCTTAAGAAAAAAACATTTGAATAACTCAACCCACCCCGCTCAGTCAGATTTGTCTAAAGAAATAGCCAGTATTTTTTAAATGAGATAATATCCTCTCCTTCCTTTTGAAAATCTTAGAAGTTTTTAGAAATATTAATCCAATAAAACTGTGGAAGATAAATTACCCAAATGCCTAGCTGAAGCTGAAATGCAGGGTGTTTACAACAGATCAATTATAAAGTCTCACTATTCCTTTACATCTCACAAATAAAGATATCAAGAAAAATAGCTTTGAAATGCAATGTTCACCCTAAACATTGTTGTTGTTTCATCGCTATGTCTTGTCTCACTCTTTTGCGACACCATGGAACATAGACTGCCAGGGTCCTCTGTCCATGGGAATTCCCAGGCAAGAATATTGGAGTGGATTGCCATTTCCTCCTCCTGGGGATCTACCTGACCCAGGGATTGAACTCAGATCTCCTGTGTTGCAAGCAGATTCTATACCACTGAGCTACCAGGGAAGCCCCTGGTGAAAGTGAAAGTGAAGTTGCTCAGTCAAGTCTGACTCTTTGCGACCCCATGGACTGTAGCCCACCAGCCTCCTCCGTCCATGGGATTCTCCAGGCAAGACTACTGGAGTGTGTTACCATTTCCTTCTCCAGGGGATCTTCCCGACCTAGGGATCGAACCCAGGTCTCCCGCATTGCAGGCAGACCCTTTTAACCTCTGAGCCACCAGGGAAGCCCATATTTATTTCCCATCCCCCATTAGAACTCTGAAGAGTTTGGATAGCCAAAGTGGGTTGCCATCAATACAATATGTATCTAGAAATCTAACTGCAAGTTAATTATTTAGAAACGATTAATTTCTCTTTAAAGAGATCCTGCCTTAATTTTTTTGTGGGGGAGGGCAGGTACATATCAGAGATAATCAGCTGTACTGAAGTTTGAGTAGAATTGTGGAATGCCTCTCTTGGAATAGCTGATGAGGATCTAGTTTGGTGATTAAGAAGAACTTTTACTTTTCAGTTTATACTCCAAACTGGTAAATCGATTTCTGAACAAAAAGCAAAGTAGGAGAGGGAAGAGGATTTGCATGTTAACAGCTCCTAGTTTAAGCTAGTTCCTAGGCTGGTTGTGCTGACTAAGAGGTTCTGAAGCCATTTAGAAAAGCAGCCAATTCGTGAGTTTGCTTAACCTTTGCAGATAATTTCGTTTATTTTTTCTCTGCCTCATCTAGCTCTTATATATGGTCATTAATGGGAAGACATTAGGGTCTTTCAAGTTTTCATTTAAAAATAACATTCTGAATAGTTATTGGAACTGAGATTACAAATAGATGAAAGCTAATTACCAAAATTCTCTATTTAGAGCAAACTGGTGCATATGGAGACAACAGCTCAATATTTTAGAAAGTGTCAATTTGCTAAAAATAGATAAATATGATGATTACAGCTGGAATTAATTCAAGGACATTCAAAATGAAGTGACTAATATCAAGGGGTAGCATTTCTTTGATATAAATTCAAGGGAGATGTTTTATACTCATTATTGCTCAATCCTTTCACAGAAATGAATCCCATAAACCCAATGGAAAACATAGATCAAAGTTCTACCATGCCAAATTAGCAAGAATATATGGCAGCTGATATTCCTTTTAGTCAGGGGGTGCCTGCCAGAGCTTAACTCCTGGAAAAGAGTGAAGGCCTAGTGCTTGTCAACTCTAGGTATGGAGATGTGGCCTAACCTTCCTCTGTTAGGTATAAGAGCTCTTGAGATCAGTTATTTGTGTGGTTACTACTTCCTTTCAGAGTCATCAGTGATGACAACCCTAACAATAATAAGAATATAATATTGGCAAAATTAAAACAGCCAAAGGAAAAATAGTGATCTACCACTTTTGAAGTAAATCACTCCTAATTGGCTGAGCTTTCCTACTATGGACATACAGGTATATATACAGGAGACTCTTTCTCAGTGAATTTAGTCTCTCCCTAGATCTACAGGTATGAGCTTCCAGAAATTGTCTAAACCACATGATGTAGCTCTTCCTCCAGTCAGAGATGAATGCTGCTGCTGCTGCTAAGTCGCTTCAGTCACATCTGACTCTGTGCGACCCCATAGGTGGCAGCCCACCAGGCTCCTCTGTCCCTGGGATTCTCCAGGCCAAGAACACTGCAGTGGGTTGCCATTTCCTTCTCCAATGCATGAAAGTTTGGTCTACTGATAACTAGCTGAGCTGAGAAGGGCCCATCAGGTTTATTCAGTCTCATTCTTTCTCTCATATTCTCTATCTCCTTTTTATTGCTCTTTGTATATGTGTATGTACAGAGATATATTTCTATCTCTCAGCTAAAATTTATAATGGAAAGGCAGAGCAGCTGGGGTTATTAGTAACCAATTCTTTTAAATGCAGGGCTCCAGAAAGAAAGTCTATGAATTCCTTATATTGAGGTTTTGGTTCCCATAAGCTTGGCTTTTCAACTTTCTTAATTGTGATATCTAGTTTCCTTTCAATAGATTCCTTTTCTAGACCACTAAAGGTGGGGTCTGTTACTTATACCCAATCAAAGGACATATAAATAATACAAGTACATATGTGTGAGTGTGTGGATAGAGACAGGGAGGGAGAGAAAGAAAAACGCATACACACTCTCACACATATACACAGAGACAGAGAGAGGACAGAGAAAGGAAGGTAGAGTGAAAGATTAAAGGTGATCATTAACCAACTATAAATATACTCCAAATTTAAAAAAAAAATTGCTTCCCTCTGTGCTTAGCCTCTCAGTCATGTCCAACTCTTTGCAACTCCATGGACTGTAGCTTGCCAGACTTCTTTGTCCATGGGGATTCTCCCAGGAAGATTACTGGAGTGGGTTGTCATTTCCTTCTCCAGGGGATCTTCCCGACCCATGGATCAAACCCAGGTCTCCCGCATTGCAGGCAGATTCTTTACCATCTCATCCACAAGGGAAGCCCTGCTTTTCCCAAAATTTCTAATTAATATATCTTTCTAAACTCTAAATAAGCTCCCTTTATGAAAATAGTCTTCAAAATATCCATGATATTAATTTTTCTAAACTTTTGGCTTCTAGGATAAACAAATCTCTTGGACAAACTTGATCCAGTTGTTATACTTAAAAATATTTTTAAAATATTAGCCATACATTAAGAAATCAGATCCTTCGGGTTGTAAAATTTATTTCTTGTATCAGAATTGGGTAAATTTTGTATTATTAAATAGGTAACTTATCCCAATTAACTAGGGGACACAGGAGAACTAAAAGATTCTTTGTAGAGGTCCTCAGAGTTTGGATTATTTATGGTGATAGAGATGAATTGGCAAAGGTTCAAGGAATGTGCATCACTTCTGATCAAGGTTAATTCCTGATGCTGAGGCTCCCTGAAGTCCTATGAAGACTGTGCTTAAGTGATCACCTTTCCACAGTGCTGTCCCCAACCAGGCTCCATCCTCATTTTTAGTCTCCCAATCAGCCCCACATTTCCTCTCTACTCTTCTGCCTGACTGGGCCCTCCAGTGATTGATGTGAGCACAGCATGCCTGGTAATCTTAGTGCTGAGAACACAGTTTGGAAGTGATGTGGGGGTGGGGACGAGGATGGGGAGAAGCAGCCAGTTTAGCAAATGGAGATGAGAAATCTAAATGTGAAGAACAGACTAAAACAGAAAAAAAAAGGAAAAATAGAGGATAAAAAGAAAAATGTCTTTGAACCGATCCTTGGTGTTGCATGACAATTTGAACATCTGCTTATTTAACTTCTCTCACTGACGTTTTCAAAGGAAATGATAGAAATATGCTATTTTCCCACCCACTCGAGGGCTTTCCAGGTGGTGCCAGTGGTAAAGAATCAACCTTCCAGTGTGGGAGACATAAGACACATGGGTTCAATCCCTGGGTTGGGAAGATTCCCCTGGAGAAGACCATGGCAACCCGCTCCAGTATTTTTGCCTGCAGAGTTCCATGGACAGAGGAGCCTAGCAGGCTACAGTCCATAGGTTCCCAAAGAGTTGGACACAACTGATGTGACTTAGTATGCAAGCACATGCTCCCACCCATTAGCATGGTAGGCTTACTCTTTAGAGAATAGGAGAGGAGGAGTGAAAACTGAAAATGTATATATATTCTATAGAGAGCAAGAGTACTCCTTTATATAGAACCATGAGTACTTTAGGTTTCAATATGTGGAATTCCTCAATTAATAATACTTTGCACTTGAAAAACACATTGTTTACAAAACACTTTTATTTTATGACTTTATTTGAGCCTCACACCAACTTAGTAGAAAAGGCAGGTCTGGATTTGGAGTATTCTTTTTATGTGCCCACTTATATAGATGGATAAACTGAGGCTCAGAAAGATGCTGCTACTTACCCAAGGTCACAGGACAAGCAATTGGCAGAGCCGGGTCTAGAACCCAGGGTAGGGTTTATTCCACTACAAAGACATGAAACAGGACATTAAACACACAACATCTAAGAAAATAAGATCTATAAATAACTAAGGATAGGGAATCTAGAGGGTCATGCTCCCATTGTACAATCTAAACTCACTGCAAGGGTGTCACTCTCTTCTGAGCAGGACAGAAACAGAATTGTAACTTTGACCACCACCACCTTGAGGGCAGGGCTTCCCTGATGGCTCAGCTGATAAAGAATCTGCCTATCAATGCAGGAGACACAGGAAACGCAGATTCAATCTCTGGATCAGGAAGCTCCCTGGAGGAGGAAAATGGCAACCCACTCCAGGATTCTTGCCTGAAAAATCCCATGGACACAGTAACCTGATGGGCTACCATCCAAAGGGTTGCAAAGAGTTAGGTGACTGGGTGACTAAGCACACACACATACACACCTTGAGAGGAGGATCAGTAGAACTGAGTGTGCATATATACACATAGCCATTCTCAGTAGGTACACAGGCTATGGTCTTCTGTACCTTAACATATCCCCTCATGGCCCATCATGAGGATCTCTCCCTCCCTACTTTTATTCCCTCAATAAATATATTTTTTTATTGATAAGCTACTATGTGCTAGATATAGCTTAATGTACCTGTGTTGTCTAAAACATCTATTTGGAAAGTTGGAAGGGACATACTTTTTCTTAAAACTCTCATATTTTGGCCTTGTCCACTAAATGTGAGCTGGCATTACTTAATTAGAAAAACTCTACTTGAACATGAGAGAAAAAAAGGAAAGCTGAAAGAAAAACATCGAGAGCCATGAGCAAGATGGTGTGGAGACTGGGAAACACTATTTGGGTTCACTGATAGATCATCTGGTCTTACTGTTCTCAAGGCCATGCAATTAAGTCAGAAAAAATCCGCTACTGAGGGTCAGGCAAAGAGTATTTTCAGGTAAAGCTGTATTCACAATGTGCCTCATCCTGGCCACCATAGGCCTGCCCCAGAATCCAAATTCCTTTACCCTATTCCAAGCTAAGAAAGATAAACTTTATCTGATTCTCATTCATTCAACGGACATTTGAGGGACTACTTACCATTCAATCTCCCTTTACCTTCATGCAAGATTTCTCTTTGTGGAATATTATTTTGTGGCTAGTTCAGTGGGAAGAAAACAAACCCAAATGAAACTAAAATTAATTCTTGGATGTGGGCCTCTGAGCATAGGCCAAAGTACAGACATTTTTTTTAAGTTTGTGCGATCAATGAAATAACGAAAGGTAGTGAGCAATTGAGTCACGGTCTATGTGGAATAGTTGTGGAGCAAAGCAACATGTGTAAGCAACTGGGGCCCAAAAGGAAGGGCCTGAGAAGATCCAAGATAATAATAAGTGTGTACATAACCTGGGACTCTGCTAACCACAGAGGGTGGGGCTAGTGTGCTGAGTGGTGGGGAGGAGACATCAAAGTGCAGTTTGCCGATGGTACCACTTATGATAGTTGGGAGAAACGTAGTCTACCTGGGCTCACTTTGCATTCTGTATCTGCTTTCATTAAAAAGCAATGGTTTTCATGTCTGTTGATTATTAACAAGAATCAATAATGTTTAGTTCCACTTCAAAATTTCGTGCCAATAGATCCTGAAAAAATCGAGTAGAGGTTCCATCCATTTATATACACCACAACTCATGGAAAGACTGTAAAACTAGTTCTGTATTCATTTAACAAACAGATTATCCACAGTTAAAATCCATTACATTATGTGCCAAGCATTGTGGGAGGCACTGGAGATAGAAAAACGATTAAGGTTTCATCGTTTCCCTTAAGCAGCTCACAGTATGGACACCAGTATGTGGAAAAAACAAATGCTATATAGTACAACAAGGGGTATAATGGTGATTACACAGACTGTAGCATGGTCACAAAGAAGGTAGAAGAAAACAATTCAAGGGAGGTTAAGAATGGCCTAAAAAGCTAACTTTTGCAGAGGGAATGGAAATTTTCTAGGCATAGAGCAAAGACACCAAGGCCTGAAATATTGATGTGGCATCATCAGTTGCGAGAAGAGGTATTTGAAGACAGTACTGGAAAGATAGTCAAGACTAGATCATTCCATCAGCACTGAAGAGTTTGTATTTAGCTTACCATTAATACAGAACCATTAGAAGATTGTCAGGAAGGAAATAATCTGATCAGATTTGTGTTAGGTAAAGATAAGAGCAGTGTTATTTGCAAGAATGGAAGGAGAGTAAGATGGAGGAGGTAGGGAGTCCAGATAAGAAGTTATTGTCTTTGTCCAGATAGGAGGTAATGAAAGTCAGTTTATTTGTGGTGCAGGTGGAAAAGCAGAGGATGAATTCAAAATCTTTTTAATGAAGATCTAAGAATTTCATAACTAGATTTGGGGACTGAAAGAAAAGAATAGTTTTAGAGTCAATACCATTTTTCTAGAGTTTGGAAGCTGGATAGATGGTGTTACAGCAATAAGGGTGGGAATTTGGAGGAAGACTAAGTGGTACAAAATGGGAGACACTGTTTGACTTTATTCATCAGGAGCGTGGGCGTCTCTGAAATATCGACAGAGATGTCTATGGATCAGAGCTCAAGAGAGAGATCTAGTTTACAGATTTGGAAATCACACAGGTATTTACAACTCTGGAGGTGAGTGAGACCACCTAGAATTTAGTGTGTAGAATAAGAGAAAGAGATCAAGATAAATAATTAGCATATAATTGATACTTGGGGAGGGAGAGAATGAACAAAGCCAGCAAAGAACAGAAAAAGACCTATCTGAGAGGGAGGAGAAAGAGGAAAGATATGATAGGGCCAAATGAGGAGAGAGTTTCAGGAAGAGGGATGGACAACAATATAAAATAGCAAAGAGAGAGCAAATGAGATGCAAACTAAAAGACAGTCACTGGATAGGGTATCTCTTTCAGAACACGTTTTCGGGGAATTACAGGAACAGAAGCCCTCTATTTAAAAATGGGATAGTGAATGGGGAGTGATGAAGAGGAGGAATCAAGGATGAACAGAAGGAGCGACTTATCCAACAGGAAAAGGAAGCCTAGCAGGCACTTGACAGTCCTGAAAGGTGGGCAGTTTCTAAGCCACGCCTCACATCGCAAACCTCAGAGAGAAAAGTTTCTTTTATTTGTATCGTATCGATCTTTGTTTTCATATCAATTTTGCTTGATCCTCACAGAAACTTTCAAAGTAAGCATGGAAGGACTTTTGGTTTGTTTTCATTTTTTGGTTTTTAGTCTCCATTCTACAGGAGGAAATTGAAGCCAAAGATTATATGATTCATTCAAGACCACAGAATCAGTAAGTGGTATAAACTGAGGACTCTCAGCACAGTGTTCTTCCCAACACTAAAGAGAATGTTCTGAAAATCAGTACAGTGGTGCAGGGGCAACCAGACCATACTTCAGAAATTCAGAGAGGAGAATTCCTGCCCACAATCATGTCTTTGATTGACAACAGACACACTTGGTTGCCTGAATGCCTCTATGACAGCTAATAAGGAAGTAATTATTTAAATATTGTATCTTCTCTTGAGATGACCTAAGTATGTGCACCCTTTGCAATGTCCCTTTAATATTAGAGGAAGTTCTAGACTTTTCTTACTTTATCAGTATAAACAAGGAGAACATTTGGTTAATATATCTGCCTACCACTAATGCAAGGACACCCCCGCCCTTTTCCTTCTGGTGCCAGGTAAAATCGAAGTATGTAGATTAATCAGCCCCAGGCTTAACACTGACAATTTTACTATGACAGAGGAAAAGGAGACCCAGAGCCACTCTCCTTCTCAGTGAACAGGAGTGCTCCCCTTTAGCATAAAACATGAAAGGTTTCTGTAGTTATGCCAGCTCAGCAAGAGAGAAAATTAACCCTACGTTTTCTTAACCCAATTGCTTCACCATGGGTGGAGAAAGAGGGTACCAGGGTTATAGACTGTCAGCATGAGAGAGCAGGGATCATTGTATCTGCACCCTGGCATGGGCTAGAAGGAATTATAGATTCACCAGATATTAATGCATTTCTAGATTCACCATTAATTCTCTAAGATTCTCTGCAAGTCTAGACAATTTGGTAGAAAAAAAAATGCCCTTTAAATGATTTCTTCCTCTGTTTAAATTTGGAAATGTGAGGTAAAAAATCACCATTTAAAATAAAAAACTTAACAGTTTCAACTATATTAAGTAGAATGCCTCCATTTAATTAATCCTTAGTCCCTGGTGACACTGGGTGTGGCTCGGTGAAATTTAGGAGGAATTCAATTTATCACTAGAAGGAATCGTCTGCACCAAGCAGCCAGGCAGCATCCTTCCACACCTTTCCAGCATTGCAAGGGAAAGGCACAGCCAGGTTGGAATTCTGAACCACAGATCACACTAAGAATTATCTGTCATATGCAGACAAATGCAGATGTTGGTGGTATTGAGGGGTGTGGGCTAGAGAGCTTCTTGGTTGCATTGGTATTCTTTATACTTCAGTTACAAGTTAAAGTCTTTATTTTTCAACAAAAGAAACACCTCGCAGTTCTATTGCTTGTGGACACAGACCACATCTTGCAAGTTTTTCATCATCTGCAGAATGCATGGTAATTAAGCTATTTAAAGTTAGCCCCAAGACATTTGAAAATCATAAGCCAATAAAATCTCAGGGATCCTTTTATTTCTCTTTTAACCACTCCTTTATCATCTACTTCTCTCCACCCCACTCTCATTCTCTTCTTCCTGCTATAATAATCTATAGTGGTAATTAGCGGCTAATAAAGATCATTTATGCTTTCTTCGCAGCCATAGGCAATGTATTAGCACTCGGAAATCCAGGACTGCTTCTTTATGCAGCTCAAGTGGAAGAGGAAGGAAGTGCAGCCCCCAACCCCCTCCCATGTTTCTGCTGGATTTCATGGGTGTGGCAGAGTTTAGACCTTTGCAGGATTTTGCCCTTGTTTTACTCCCTGTTAAGCACTAGGATGGTAAATAGATGGCAGAAGAAAGATAAACACAATCGGAGTCTGTCATAAATGATATAGGATCATTTCACCCTCAAGCACAAAACCTGTGTGAGACTAAGTACTCAAGCAATAGAAATGCCAGTCAGTGCAGTGTGAGCCCACACCCTGAATACACCATTTCCTTCCATCTGATTTAATGGCATCCTAAATACTGACTTATGTGAATGATACATAGCAATGGTCAGTAGGGGCCAGGACCATTTCACACAGAAGTACACATGTGAAAAACGTATGGGCGAAAGAGGGCTATTTCTATACCTTTCCATTTTCTCTCTTGAATATGAATTATGCTAAAACACATGCCGACATATGGAAACCATACAGGGTACATGCATGACTGTCCTACGTGAAGTATGCAGATACTGTACACATTCACATATAAATTTCTACAACTCCCGAAACACACTACTTCAGCTTCATCACTTTGCACACATCCTAGTGAATGCTTGGGGCTGTCAGTGAGAGGACCCAGATGAAGGCAGCTGTCCCCTTTGGGGAAGGGAGTTTCTTTAGCCTCAATTCCCTTTCAAAATATCATGCTTGGTTTCCTTTGTCAGAGGGGGCATGTGTATATACACATATGTGTGTATACATAAGGTGACAAAAAGTTATAAACCAGCATATTTTTTTCTTTCCCCAAATTAAAGCTTTTTTTTTAATGACTAGCATTGGTTTCCTTAGGGCACTGCCTTCCTAAATTTTATTTCTGCAGCTCATCAGGAAGGCAACTTCAGAACATTTTCTTGACAGTGTGCTTAGCCCAGCCACCTGTATCTACTGCATTTATGTATTAGAATGAAGGAAGATAAGGAGAGGAAACGTGCAGGTTTGAAAAATGAGCGAACGGAAGCATCAGTCTCTGGAATCCTAGAGCAGTTTAGCAAAGTGCCACATGTAAGACTTTTCGCCTTCCCCAAACATCCTTACACAAACCACACGCAAAACCACAGGTGCCTGCTACTTTATCATCTATCTATTAATATCTATCTACCTAGTTATTTATTTATTTAGTTTTGCCCCCAGCTTCTCCACCCTCTCCACCCACTGCTCNACTGGGTGTGGCTCGGTGAAATTTAGGAGGAATTCAATTTATCACTAGAAGGAATCGTCTGCACCAAGCAGCCAGGCAGCATCCTTCCACACCTTTCCAGCATTGCAAGGGAAAGGCACAGCCAGGTTGGAATTCTGAACCACAGATCACACTAAGAATTATCTGTCATATGCAGACAAATGCAGATGTTGGTGGTATTGAGGGGTGTGGGCTAGAGAGCTTCTTGGTTGCATTGGTATTCTTTATACTTCAGTTACAAGTTAAAGTCTTTATTTTTCAACAAAAGAAACACCTCGCAGTTCTATTGCTTGTGGACACAGACCACATCTTGCAAGTTTTTCATCATCTGCAGAATGCATGGTAATTAAGCTATTTAAAGTTAGCCCCAAGACATTTGAAAATCATAAGCCAATAAAATCTCAGGGATCCTTTTATTTCTCTTTTAACCACTCCTTTATCATCTACTTCTCTCCACCCCACTCTCATTCTCTTCTTCCTGCTATAATAATCTATAGTGGTAATTAGCGGCTAATAAAGATCATTTATGCTTTCTTCGCAGCCATAGGCAATGTATTAGCACTCGGAAATCCAGGACTGCTTCTTTATGCAGCTCAAGTGGAAGAGGAAGGAAGTGCAGCCCCCAACCCCCTCCCATGTTTCTGCTGGATTTCATGGGTGTGGCAGAGTTTAGACCTTTGCAGGATTTTGCCCTTGTTTTACTCCCTGTTAAGCACTAGGATGGTAAATAGATGGCAGAAGAAAGATAAACACAATCGGAGTCTGTCATAAATGATATAGGATCATTTCACCCTCAAGCACAAAACCTGTGTGAGACTAAGTACTCAAGCAATAGAAATGCCAGTCAGTGCAGTGTGAGCCCACACCCTGAATACACCATTTCCTTCCATCTGATTTAATGGCATCCTAAATACTGACTTATGTGAATGATACATAGCAATGGTCAGTAGGGGCCAGGACCATTTCACACAGAAGTACACATGTGAAAAACGTATGGGCGAAAGAGGGCTATTTCTATACCTTTCCATTTTCTCTCTTGAATATGAATTATGCTAAAACACATGCCGACATATGGAAACCATACAGGGTACATGCATGACTGTCCTACGTGAAGTATGCAGATACTGTACACATTCACATATAAATTTCTACAACTCCCGAAACACACTACTTCAGCTTCATCACTTTGCACACATCCTAGTGAATGCTTGGGGCTGTCAGTGAGAGGACCCAGATGAAGGCAGCTGTCCCCTTTGGGGAAGGGAGTTTCTTTAGCCTCAATTCCCTTTCAAAATATCATGCTTGGTTTCCTTTGTCAGAGGGGGCATGTGTATATACACATATGTGTGTATACATAAGGTGACAAAAAGTTATAAACCAGCATATTTTTTTCTTTCCCCAAATTAAAGCTTTTTTTTAATGACTAGCATTGGTTTCCTTAGGGCGCTGCCTTCCTAAATTTTATTTCTGCAGCTCATCAGGAAGGCAACTTCAGAACATTTTCTTGACAGTGTGCTTAGCCCAGCCACCTGTATCTACTGCATTTATGTATTAGAATGAAGGAAGATAAGGAGAGGAAACGTGCAGGTTTGAAAAATGAGCGAACGGAAGCATCAGTCTCTGGAATCCTAGAGCAGTTTAGCAAAGTGCCACATGTAAGACTTTTCGCCTTCCCCAAACATCCTTACACAAACCACACGCAAAACCACAGGTGCCTGCTACTTTATCATCTATCTATTAATATCTATCTACCTAGTTATTTATTTATTTAGTTTTGCCCCCAGCTTCTCCACCCTCTCCACCCACTGCTCTGAGATTCTGCTTGTCTCTCGTCCCCTTCCTCTTCCTTCTCCTCCATCCTCACTACCTCGCCCCTCCCCACCCCCCACGCCCGCCCCTCTTCCTGGGCGCTGGCTAAAAGTGCAAAACTGGCAGCCAGGTTCTTCCCCACCCCTCCACTCTCTTCGGCTTCGCCAAGTATATTACAAATTGCCCCCCCTATCCAATACCTGCACAGAAATAATGCCCAAATCCTGTATCTTGCACCCCACCCACAAAGGCAGTCAATGTGCAAAGGGCTTTTTTGCCCAAGACATCCTCCCCTCCCAGGAAGACGCACACACACGTACAAGCACACACTCACCCAAATCCCACATCCATTTTCCTCCTTAACCTTCGCCAAAATCCCTCAGAGGTGTTCCCATCAATGTTGGAAAGCGTCTTTTGGCGGATGCCGCGGCACTGTCGGTTGCTGCGGAATACCGTCCTAGTCATTCATTCCTCCCCACCCTTACCCCAATCAAGTTTCTAAAATGTCTTTCACGAAATAAGGGAGCAATTTGAAAATGGAAGGAAAACCTGAGCAGTGGGAGCAGTGTGGGAGAGAGGGAGGGGACTCTGCTTCTTGCTGATCTTCTATGTGTCCCTTTTCCTGATGAAAATGAGTCACCATGCTTATAATCCGGAATGTTAGCCCGTCTTTGGTCACTACAATTCCAGGAAAGATGCAAAGGAAGGGGAGAAGAGACCTGGTTTCCAACAGGTAATTCTCCGCTCGTCTTTCCCATCCCGTCGGTGCTCAAAGCTCCTAGGGGCGTGGTCCACCCTCTCCTCGGACCAGCTGGTGCACAATCGACTGAATTTTCCCCTTCTACATGGCCAATTTCTTTCCCAGCCCCGGCAGTCTCTGGATTCTCTTTTAAAAATCTCCCATATTACAGTTTCATTCATTCATTGAAAAATAATTCAATCTTCACATGTTTTCCCATTAATACCTGCGCCAATGTGCAGCTCATGCATGTGGGAAATAGGGCTTCTTCCGCAGCACATGTGAGAAAATTGTACGACAGAACAAGCAATACTCATTACTGAAAATGATTCTTTCAACCTCCCGGTTTTTTTTGCGAATAATATAAAGGACTGCCTCCCCATCTTGTAAGCAGAGCCCACATTTTCTCCCCCACACCTCTCTTCATATCCACACCGGCAAAACCAGACACCTAAAAAAAAAAGAAATCTTTTTTCTAGCCAAACAGGCGTATTTTTTTTCTAACCTCCTCCTAATTAGTAGCAGCATTCCAAAACCAGACCATGAAAGAACAGAATAAAAGCTGGGATGCAAGCATCAGTTGCCATATGCTAAGGAAACAGGAGCACCATGGCCAGAGCAGAAGCGGTTAAAATATTTTTTTCTACCTTCACAGGGAAATATTGCACACTGGTAATTTCACAAGAAGAAGAAGTAAAAATCTTTAGGTCTACCTGTTTGGTTCTTCGCATACAGCACAGCATGGTTGTATCGTCCCTTGCCTTCTTCCTGCCTTCTCTCCTTTCCTCCTCTCTTTCTTACTCCCCCCTCTCCACCTCTTTTCTGCTCGCTTGCTCACTCGCTCTCTCTCTCGCGCTAGCGCGCGCTCTCTCCCCCCCTCCCTCTCTCTCTCCCTCACACACACCAGGGCAGTTAGCAGCAACAGTAAGGTCCACAGCTATTGCTCACCGCACATGCTCGCTCTCCCCCTCTGGCTCTCACTCTCCTCTCTTGCCTCTCTTCCTCTTTTCTCATCTCCCCACCCACCCTCTGCCTATCTCTCCTTTTCTTCCCTGTCTCTGGATCTCTTTCTCAGAATTGTTCACTAGCTTTCAATGACTAATCACTTCCCCCAGCCCCCACCCCCAC
>SJYW01034408.1:6338-34431 GCA_006410735.1 Raphicerus campestris | reverse complement strand
ACAACCCACCCAGGCTCCAGAGCCCACAGGAGTTTTAGGACTTACTCTGTATGAGAGCTTTGTTCTCTCCTGTAGCAACAACTATGGCCACTGGGACTGAGGAATTAATGATGTCATTACTTGCTTAAGGACGGCCTCTCCCATTAGAATGAAAGTTCTCTGAAGGCAGGGTTGTCTGTTTTGCTCACTGTTGGATCTGATGATTAGTCCCTCATTGGTGCAGAGCAAGTCATTGTTGCATACAAAAGGTGGGGACCTATACCTGTCTTTTTCATCCTTGTAACCACAGCACCCTGTGTGAGGTCTGCTCAGAGGACATTTGTTGAAGCCTTACCATGTTCAAGGTTCTACTAACCATGCTGTATACATGCTTCCCAGGTGGTGCTAATGGTAAAGAACCTGCCTGCCAATGCAGGAGACATAAGAGCCGCAGGTTTGATCCCTGGGTCAAAAGATCCCCTGGAGGAGGGCATAGCAACCCACTCCAGTATTCTTGCCTGGAGGACCCCCATGGACAGTGGAGCCTGGTGAGCTATACAGTCCATAGGGTCGCAGAGTTGGAAACGACTGAAGTGACTTAGCACTTAGCACATACAGTCTCTCATTTAATCCTCACAGGAAACCCTCCACTTCACAGAACAGGAAACAGAAGCCCAGAGAGGTTGTGTAACTTGCCCAATGTCACACAGGAAGTGAATAACTATCACAATCAGATTCCAGGTCTTACCTTGCAGTGAGCTCAGAGGTGGCCCCTCAATGGTAAGTCTACGTCCTAACCCCTGGAACATGTAAGTGTGACCTCTTTTAGAAAAGGAGTGTGTGCAGATATACTTAAGTTAAAGATCTAGAGATGAGATCATACTGAATGAGGGTATTCCCCAAGTCCAATAACGAGGACCCTTAGATGGGACACACAGAGAAGGCAGCGAGAACGAAGGCAGAGGCAGAGAGAAGAGTGATACGATGACAAACCAAAGGCCAAGGATGGCCTGCAGCCACCAGAAGTGAGGACAGAGGTCTGGGACAGATCCTCAGAGCCTCCCAAGGAACCTTGATTTCAGACCTCTGGCCTCCAGAAATGTGAGAGAACACATTTCTGCTGTTTTAAGCCATTTAGTTTGTTCATTTGTTCCAGCAGCCCTGGGAAATGAATATAGACCCCAAACCACATGGCCATGTTCCCGTGCCTCCTGCCAAGCCTGGTAAGGAGGGCCCCTTGGAATCCCAGGCTGTGTGACTATGGCCTGGCCACTTGCCNAACCCACCCAGGCTCCAGAGCCCACAGGAGTTTTAGGACTTACTCTGTATGAGAGCTTTGTTCTCTCCTGTAGCAACAACTATGGCCACTGGGACTGAGGAATTAATGATGTCATTACTTGCTTAAGGACGGCCTCTCCCATTAGAATGAAAGTTCTCTGAAGGCAGGGTTGTCTGTTTTGCTCACTGTTGGATCTGATGATTAGTCCCTCATTGGTGCAGAGCAAGTCATTGTTGCATACAAAAGGTGGGGACCTATACCTGTCTTTTTCATCCTTGTAACCACAGCACCCTGTGTGAGGTCTGCTCAGAGGACATTTGTTGAAGCCTTACCATGTTCAAGGTTCTACTAACCATGCTGTATACATGCTTCCCAGGTGGTGCTAATGGTAAAGAATCTGCCTGCCAATGCAGGAGACATAAGAGCCGCAGGTTTGATCCCTGGGTCAAAAGATCCCCTGGAGGAGGGCATAGCAACCCACTCCAGTATTCTTGCCTGGAGGACCCCCGTGGACAGTGGAGCCTGGTGAGCTATACAGTCCATAGGGTCGCAGAGTTGGAAACGACTGAAGTGACTTAGCACTTAGCACATACAGTCTCTCATTTAATCCTCACAGGAAACCCTCCACTTCACAGAACAGGAAACAGAAGCCCAGAGAGGTTGTGTAACTTGCCCAATGTCACACAGGAAGTGAATAACTATCACAATCAGATTCCAGGTCTTACCTTGCAGTGAGCTCAGAGGTGGCCCCTCAATGGTAAGTCTACGTCCTAACCCCTGGAACATGTAAGTGTGACCTCTTTTAGAAAAGGAGTGTGTGCAGATATACTTAAGTTAAAGATCTAGAGATGAGATCATACTGAATGAGGGTATTCCCCAAGTCCAATAACGAGGACCCTTAGATGGGACACACAGAGAAGGCAGCGAGAACGAAGGCAGAGGCAGAGAGAAGAGTGATACGATGACAAACCAAAGGCCAAGGATGGCCTGCAGCCACCAGAAGTGAGGACAGAGGTCTGGGACAGATCCTCAGAGCCTCCCAAGGAACCTTGATTTCAGACCTCTGGCCTCCAGAAATGTGAGAGAACACATTTCTGCTGTTTTAAGCCATTTAGTTTGTTCATTTGTTCCAGCAGCCCTGGGAAATGAATATAGACCCCAAACCACATGGCCATGTTCCCGTGCCTCCTGCCAAGCCTGGTAGGGAGGGCCCCTTGGAATCCCAGGCTGTGTGACTATGGCCTGGCCACTTGCCTTCCCTGGCCCTGATTTCTCTGTAGCAAAAGAAGCGCTTGGGACTCTGAGTGTCCTTTCAGCTCTGACATTCTACAGCCCTAAGAAAAATCATGAGCCGGGCAAGCAGGGCTCTGTTGGGATTTTCAAATTTATTCCAACGTGCTGTTTTTTTTTAAAAAATATCCTCAGGCTGAACACTCAGCCAGAGCTATAATAAAGGCAATTATTATACTTGTAAAAACTTCTCATTCACAGTACAGATGTAATTTACAACAAAGGTCACACATCAATACTGAGCAGTATTTTCTTTTTGTACATCAGACTCTGTGCTTTAGACCTGTGGGAGTGTTTGTTGTTTTTTTTTTCCTTTTGCACTGATATATATACCATACCGACATTGCAAGATGCAAGTAGAGAAACTGGAGTTTAAATAAAATTACAGGCAAAACTACCCCATCCCAGTGTGGTTGCTGTACATATCTACAGTACAATTTTTGGAATGTATTGCCATTTAAGAACATAGAAACTCTCTACAGACAATTTCACATACGGAATACATACACCTTTTAGGGGGAAAAAAAGGGCAAATTTCTATCTTACAGAGAGCGTGTTATCTTACATTTGCCTATACATTTCTTTTTTCTGTTTATCTTCCTTTTTTAACACTAGGCTTAGTAAAGTGATCATAAGTGCCGAAGCGGCTTTCTGATGGAAAGCAGACAGGATTCGCGACTCAGGAGCAGAATTGGTGGAGCAGGTCTTTGGAAACTTTCTCCCCTTGGTCAGTGCTGCAGATCTGTCTCCAAGGATGGCTGCCCAGGCAGGACTTTTACTTTGAAGAGGTTTTGTCTGGAGAAAGGGCTAGAAAGCAGTTCAGCACAGTTATCTTGCTTATTTTTATTCAAAAGAGTTGGGTGAGAATGGAGCAGGGGCTACTGGGACCCAGAAATTAAATCTTTTAGACTTGTTAACACAGAGAGAGGTGGAGGGACTGCTGGGTCTGGAGGTGATGGAGGTGGGAGGGTGGGCTCGCTGCTGTTGACTTCCTGGAGGGTCTTAGTGGTCGGGGCCTTGGTGGGTGGTGGGGCAGGGGGAGTAGGCTTGTAAAAGGTGCCTTGGAGAGGAACAGGTTAGTGCCCAGAATGACCCTGAGCTTGTCCTGAGGGTGAAGGGCATCCTGGAGAGGAGGCCTGGGGGCCAGCTGGCTTGGAATCCCCATGACAAGGGCTGGCTCTGAAACCCCAGCAAGTTGGTCTCCAGCCCCCAAGGCTGCCAACACCCAAGGACCAGAGCCGGCCTGTATCCAGGAATGACTATCCTGCACATTTCAGCAGAACAAGCGACAGGTGTCTGTGCCAACAACTAGCACTGCTTTCTCCACTGTGTCCCTTAACAGGGACAACAGTGTCACAGGCAAGCTGGAAATGTGCACGTGGCTGGGAGCAGGGCAGGAGGAGAGGAGGGTGTGATGTGAGAGTCTCTCATTGTGCAGGTTTGTGTGGGGGCTGGGAGCTCTGTGTTTGGGGGAGCAGGAGTGGAGTGTGGCAGAGGGGGTGAGAGAGAGCCATGCCCAGTGACACACAGCCCAGGCGGGTGGCATCAATTCCATGTCTCTGGGTGCCTGTGTAGGGCAACAACCTTTTGGCTAGATTGCTTGCACATTGTGTCTGTCATTGAAAAATGGGTCTCTGGTGACTCCTGGTCCCCATCCCCTCTGCCTGTGCCTGACTCTCCCCTACTGGCCACCACCCGCCATGACTAGGCCTCCAGGAAGGAAACCTTAGTAGCTGGCTGTTTGAGTACCGGAGGAACGATGCCCTGGGGAGGGCTGTGGGGCAGGGCTTGGAGGAGGGGCCTGGCTACCCCCAAGGCCAGGGGCTACCCTAGCAGAGCCCCCTGTTTGCTGCTCTGTAGGTCGGGAGCTGGAAGATCTTGCCCAGGAAGATTTCAAGCCTGGGCTGAAGCAATGCCCTTTATCTAGCTCCCAGGCCTTGGCCCTTGAAGTCTCCAGTCCTTAGGCAGCCACCTTCCCATGCCCCTCACCTCCGCCCTGGGGTAAGGTTGGAAAGCAAGGGTGAGGAAAAACCCAGCCTCTGGCCAAGGCTGTGGCTGGGGCCCAGGGCTCCTTTCAGCTTTCTGCCAGGCCCCACCAGTGCCAGCATAGCCAAGGCTGGGCTTGTTCGCCTTCTTCCAGGGGGACCAAGAGCTTCAGACCCTGGGTCAGGCAGCCAGAAAGTGCTGGGTAACTCTAGCCTCAGCACCCTGGAGCCCAGCTGCCCACCTCCCAGGGAAGCCCTTCCCCGTGGCCCCCCTTTTGTCTTAGCCAGAGGGAAATGAACCAGGTGGTCTGGCTACTTTGTCCTGGCAGCAGAGTCCAAGGAGGGAAAGGTCCTGAACTGGTGGAAGAGGGAATTACGCCCAAGGGTAGGAGCCCACAAAGGCGCCTCTGCACCTATGGTGTCCTGTCTAAACAACTTCAGCAGCCCAGGAGCCCCCTCTGGCCACAGGATTCATCCAGCCTGGCTGAGGGATGCGGGCCGGCCAAGGAAGTCCCTGCACTGCGGCATTAGCACCTAGACGGGCTGGGCCATGACCACGGTCCTTGTGCTTTCTCCTCCTGGTAGAGACAAAAGAAAATCATTTCTGGAGCTTGTGGAAAACCCCCCCTATCCTAGGGCTGGGTACACGAGCTAGAGTTCAAGTTCTATATTTCAACTTGGGATTTTAATTTGTAGTCATGTTATTATTATTTATTATTATTTTTTACAAAGCAGGCTTTTGCCCCAGAAAATAACAGGGCAGCTTCTTAAAGGAGGAGATGGGGATGAGGAATGAGGCACTAGTTATTCTTGATTGCTTTGGAGAAGAATTGAAATGACCTCGGACAACAGGAGGCTAGGGGAAATATCAAACGCCATTCTCTTTCTAGATAGATATATATACATATATATGTATATATACACATATATAATTTTATTTTTTAAAAGAGATTTAAGCCAACCAATAGGAGGCCTGGGCAGTTCCCACCAGTCATGGTTCTGGGTACTTCCTGGGGATAGTAGAGGCCTGACAGTGTGTGATACAGCAATAGGAGGACCGGTCCTGCTGCAAAGAGGTCCAGAAATGAGTCCTTGGAAACTTCCAGTGCCAAGTACCAGAAAAGCCCAGTCATGGCGGAAATAGAGCCCTTTGTACCCCAGGGACCAAATGTGAAATGAAGCCCAAGCCTGGCCTTGGGAATGGCAAGGCAATGCACCTTGGATCTTGACCCCCAGGGGTTAGGCCTTGTCCCTTCAGCCTTGTGGGTAGTTACTAGAACAAAGGCATAGCAACGGCTGGGGCCCTGAGAGCAAGGCCGAGGTCAGGTGCTCAGGAACTGGGAGATGGGTGGTCAGGGCTCCTTCTCCAGTCCAAAGGTTGAGGGCAGGGTGCAGAGTAGAGGTGCCAGGGTTGGGGGGATTTGCCTACGGGTCAAATGCCAGAATGGGATCACGATTCAGACCACCAGGGGGTCTGGGAGCCCTGGGGACCCAACCAGCAACTACCTTCTACCTGCTCCAAATAGTTTGTGTTGAAATCCTAGGAAAATTTACCTTGTCTTTGGAAAAGGAAAGTTGGAGTTTTCTGGGCCTGCCCATGGAGTCTCCCAGCCTGTCCCTCTGCCTTGGGCCGCTGACCCTTCTGCTAGCAGACAGGGGAGGTCACTAGCTGGGGTGGGATGAAGCAGCAATAAATAGGAACCATAAACTCTGTACATAGGAGTGCTTGCTTTTACATTTACTTATATATTTTTAAAAGTTTCTTTTTTTTCCCTCTGTCTCTCCCTCAGTGCACCCCCTTTCTTTCAGCAACTGACTGCCTCTTGCCAGCTTTGTGGGTGGCTGCTGATTGCAGTGGCCCAGGGTGAGGCCCCATCTAAATATTCACAGCCTCCGTCTCCTCGTGGGTTTTTTTTTTTAAATGTCTCTGTGTGTGTTGTTTGTTTGTTTTCAAGCAACAAAAGGTCATAGAAAAAGGCACAGGTAGCTGCATACGAGGTGGGAAGATAAGACAGACGGGGGCTGAGCAGAAGCTGCTTGGAAAGATCAACAGATGGGACACGGAGCCTGTGACAGCAAGATGACTCGAGGAAGTCGGCTGGAAATGTCTGTTGCCAAACACCAGAAACCAGATGCTGAAGTGGTCAGGGAGAGGCTAAGTGCTCCGGGGCCCCCGGTCCTCAGGCTGGTGTGGAGGTGCCCCGGGCCCCCCACTTCCCGAGGGCTGGGGGCAGCCCTGACTGGTCCTGGGTTCCCCGGAGAGGTTCCTCCTCCGGGCTGGGAAGCGAGCAGCGGTCTCGGCCAGGCAGCCCACGGAACTGCTGCGGTCCAGCGGCGGGGTGGCGGAGGCCACGGGGTTGGCCGGCAGCCGCGGGGACTCCAGGCGGGGGCTCCGGGACTCTGCCCGGTGGCCTGGGGGTGCCCGGGGTGAGGTCTCCGGTGGGGTGCAGAGGCGGTGCGTCAGCGCGGGCTCTGTGGGCACTTGGGCCGCACGGGGCTCCCAGTCGGGAGGTCTGCCCAGGCCCCCTCTCGTCCTCCCCTTCTCCATGGGGTCGTCCCTGGCCTCCAGCTCCGAGGAGAGTGTGAATTTGGAGACCTTGGCCACGGGGGACACAGAGGCTGACGAGCTCTCGGTGGGGCTCCAGCGGCCTCGCTCCTGGGCCTCCCGGGACCCCGTCAGGTCACTTCCGCCCCCCGAGAAGCCGCTGACCCAGGCCGTGCTGGGCCCAGGGAGCAGGATGGGGTGGGCCCCTGGCCGGGCCTGCACCATCTGGATTCCACCGATGGGAATCAGGGGGCACGGGGCGCGGGTCAAGCGCTGGGAG
Organism: Raphicerus campestris; assembly: GCA_006410735.1. Lineage (NCBI taxonomy): Eukaryota > Metazoa > Chordata > Mammalia > Artiodactyla > Bovidae > Raphicerus > Raphicerus campestris. The sequence continues at coordinate 27,073 of SJYW01034408.1, read as the reverse complement.
TGCAGAGGCAGGTGGCTGAAGATGTTCTCCGTCCGGGGCGGGCTGTGGCCGTGGAAGTCATGGGGTGCCGAGAAGGGTCGGGAGAAGAGAGGATGAGCGGGGGCAGGTGAACAGGACGGACTTGGCGACTCGGCCTTCTGCTAGGGTCAGAAAAGAAGACAGAGGAAGGCGAGGGTTACCTGCTGGGCACCTGCAGACCCTGAGGGCTAGAGTGAGGAGGGGGCTCGGCGAGATCACAGTGCAGGTCCTGGCTGAGCTGGGCCACCATCGAGTCCCAACCCTTGCCTACAGTGGCGCCCTGGCTGGGTGCCCTCTCTGGAATGGGCCGTCCCCAGCCCTACAGTGACCACAGGCACACTCAGGAACCAAGGTCGCCACGCTTCTGGCTGGTGCGTTCGTCTTCAGAGAATGGGGCTGCCCATTCTGTTGGCTCCCACGTGCTGGCCCTCTCTCTTGGTTCTGCTGCCTCTCTTGTTCCTCAGACAATACTGACCCAACTTTACCCTTGAACATGAGTTCCCACCTGNTTTTTTTTTTTTTCCTTTTGCACTGATATATATACCATACCGACATTGCAAGATGCAAGTAGAGAAACTGGAGTTTAAATAAAATTACAGGCAAAACTACCCCATCCCAGTGTGGTTGCTGTACATATCTACAGTACAATTTTTGGAATGTATTGCCATTTAAGAACATAGAAACTCTCTACAGACAATTTCACATACGGAATACATACACCTTTTAGGGGGAAAAAAAGGGCAAATTTCTATCTTACAGAGAGCGTGTTATCTTACATTTGCCTATACATTTCTTTTTTCTGTTTATCTTCCTTTTTTAACACTAGGCTTAGTAAAGTGATCATAAGTGCCGAAGCGGCTTTCTGATGGAAAGCAGACAGGATTCGCGACTCAGGAGCAGAATTGGTGGAGCAGGTCTTTGGGAACTTTCTCCCCTTGGTCAGTGCTGCAGATCTGTCTCCAAGGATGGCTGCCCAGGCAGGACTTTTACTTTGAAGAGGTTTTGTCTGGAGAAAGGGCTAGAAAGCAGTTCAGCACAGTTATCTTGCTTATTTTTATTCAAAAGAGTTGGGTGAGAATGGAGCAGGGGCTACTGGGACCCAGAAATTAAATCTTTTAGACTTGTTAACACAGAGAGAGGTGGAGGGACTGCTGGGTCTGGAGGTGATGGAGGTGGGAGGGTGGGCTCGCTGCTGTTGACTTCCTGGAGGGTCTTAGTGGTCGGGGCCTTGGTGGGTGGTGGGGCAGGGGGAGTAGGCTTGTAAAAGGTGCCTTGGAGAGGAACAGGTTAGTGCCCAGAATGACCCTGAGCTTGTCCTGAGGGTGAAGGGCATCCTGGAGAGGAGGCCTGGGGGCCAGCTGGCTTGGAATCCCCATGACAAGGGCTGGCTCTGAAACCCCAGCAAGTTGGTCTCCAGCCCCCAAGGCTGCCAACACCCAAGGACCAGAGCCGGCCTGTATCCAGGAATGACTATCCTGCACATTTCAGCAGAACAAGCGACAGGTGTCTGTGCCAACAACTAGCACTGCTTTCTCCACTGTGTCCCTTAACAGGGACAACAGTGTCACAGGCAAGCTGGAAATGTGCACGTGGCTGGGAGCAGGGCAGGAGGAGAGGAGGGTGTGATGTGAGAGTCTCTCATTGTGCAGGTTTGTGTGGGGGCTGGGAGCTCTGTGTTTGGGGGAGCAGGAGTGGAGTGTGGCAGAGGGGGTGAGAGAGAGCCATGCCCAGTGACACACAGCCCAGGCGGGTGGCATCAATTCCATGTCTCTGGGTGCCTGTGTAGGGCAACAACCTTTTGGCTAGATTGCTTGCACATTGTGTCTGTCATTGAAAAATGGGTCTCTGGTGACTCCTGGTCCCCATCCCCTCTGCCTGTGCCTGACTCTCCCCTACTGGCCACCACCCGCCATGACTAGGCCTCCAGGAAGGAAACCTTAGTAGCTGGCTGTTTGAGTACCGGAGGAACGATGCCCTGGGGAGGGCTGTGGGGCAGGGCTTGGAGGAGGGGCCTGGCTACCCCCAAGGCCAGGGGCTACCCTAGCAGAGCCCCCTGTTTGCTGCTCTGTAGGTCGGGAGCTGGAAGATCTTGCCCAGGAAGATTTCAAGCCTGGGCTGAAGCAATGCCCTTTATCTAGCTCCCAGGCCTTGGCCCTTGAAGTCTCCAGTCCTTAGGCAGCCACCTTCCCATGCCCCTCACCTCCGCCCTGGGGTAAGGTTGGAAAGCAAGGGTGAGGAAAAACCCAGCCTCTGGCCAAGGCTGTGGCTGGGGCCCAGGGCTCCTTTCAGCTTTCTGCCAGGCCCCACCAGTGCCAGCATAGCCAAGGCTGGGCTTGTTCGCCTTCTTCCAGGGGGACCAAGAGCTTCAGACCCTGGGTCAGGCAGCCAGAAAGTGCTGGGTAACTCTAGCCTCAGCACCCTGGAGCCCAGCTGCCCACCTCCCAGGGAAGCCCTTCCCCGTGGCCCCCCTTTTGTCTTAGCCAGAGGGAAATGAACCAGGTGGTCTGGCTACTTTGTCCTGGCAGCAGAGTCCAAGGAGGGAAAGGTCCTGAACTGGTGGAAGAGGGAATTACGCCCAAGGGTAGGAGCCCACAAAGGCGCCTCTGCACCTATGGTGTCCTGTCTAAACAACTTCAGCAGCCCAGGAGCCCCCTCTGGCCACAGGATTCATCCAGCCTGGCTGAGGGATGCGGGCCGGCCAAGGAAGTCCCTGCACTGCGGCATTAGCACCTAGACGGGCTGGGCCATGACCACGGTCCTTGTGCTTTCTCCTCCTGGTAGAGACGAAAGAAAATAATTTCTGGAGCTTGTGGAAAACCCCCCCTATCCTAGGGCTGGGTACACGAGCTAGAGTTCAAGTTCTATATTTCAACTTGGGATTTTAATTTGTAGTCATGTTATTATTATTTATTATTATTTTTTACAAAGCAGGCTTTTGCCCCAGAAAATAACAGGGCAGCTTCTTAAAGGAGGAGATGGGGATGAGGAATGAGGCACTAGTTATTCTTGATTGCTTTGGAGAAGAATTGAAATGACCTCGGACAACAGGAGGCTAGGGGAAATATCAAACGCCATTCTCTTTCTAGATAGATATATATACATATATATGTATATATACACATATATAATTTTATTTTTTAAAAGAGATTTAAGCCAACCAATAGGAGGCCTGGGCAGTTCCCACCAGTCATGGTTCTGGGTACTTCCTGGGGATAGTAGAGGCCTGACAGTGTGTGATACAGCAATAGGAGGACCGGTCCTGCTGCAAAGAGGTCCAGAAATGAGTCCTTGGAAACTTCCAGTGCCAAGTACCAGAAAAGCCCAGTCATGGCGGAAATAGAGCCCTTTGTACCCCAGGGACCAAATGTGAAATGAAGCCCAAGCCTGGCCTTGGGAATGGCAAGGCAATGCACCTTGGATCTTGACCCCCAGGGGTTAGGCCTTGTCCCTTCAGCCTTGTGGGTAGTTACTAGAACAAAGGCATAGCAACGGCTGGGGCCCTGAGAGCAAGGCCGAGGTCAGGTGCTCAGGAACTGGGAGATGGGTGGTCAGGGCTCCTTCTCCAGTCCAAAGGTTGAGGGCAGGGTGCAGAGTAGAGGTGCCAGGGTTGGGGGGATTTGCCTACGGGTCAAATGCCAGAATGGGATCACGATTCAGACCACCAGGGGGTCTGGGAGCCCTGGGGACCCAACCAGCAACTACCTTCTACCTGCTCCAAATAGTTTGTGTTGAAATCCTAGGAAAATTTACCTTGTCTTTGGAAAAGGAAAGTTGGAGTTTTCTGGGCCTGCCCATGGAGTCTCCCAGCCTGTCCCTCTGCCTTGGGCCGCTGACCCTTCTGCTAGCAGACAGGGGAGGTCACTAGCTGGGGTGGGATGAAGCAGCAATAAATAGGAACCATAAACTCTGTACATAGGAGTGCTTGCTTTTACATTTACTTATATATTTTTAAAAGTTTCTTTTTTTTCCCTCTGTCTCTCCCTCAGTGCACCCCCTTTCTTTCAGCAACTGACTGCCTCTTGCCAGCTTTGTGGGTGGCTGCTGATTGCAGTGGCCCAGGGTGAGGCCCCATCTAAATATTCACAGCCTCCGTCTCCTCGTGGGTTTTTTTTTTTAAATGTCTCTGTGTGTGTTGTTTGTTTGTTTTCAAGCAACAAAAGGTCATAGAAAAAGGCACAGGTAGCTGCATACGAGGTGGGAAGATAAGACAGACGGGGGCTGAGCAGAAGCTGCTTGGAAAGATCAACAGATGGGACACGGAGCCTGTGACAGCAAGATGACTCGAGGAAGTCGGCTGGAAATGTCTGTTGCCAAACACCAGAAACCAGATGCTGAAGTGGTCAGGGAGAGGCTAAGTGCTCCGGGGCCCCCGGTCCTCAGGCTGGTGTGGAGGTGCCCCGGGCCCCCCACTTCCCGAGGGCTGGGGGCAGCCCTGACTGGTCCTGGGTTCCCCGGAGAGGTTCCTCCTCCGGGCTGGGAAGCGAGCAGCGGTCTCGGCCAGGCAGCCCACGGAACTGCTGCGGTCCAGCGGCGGGGTGGCGGAGGCCACGGGGTTGGCCGGCAGCCGCGGGGACTCCAGGCGGGGGCTCCGGGACTCTGCCCGGTGGCCTGGGGGTGCCCGGGGTGAGGTCTCCGGTGGGGTGCAGAGGCGGTGCGTCAGCGCGGGCTCTGTGGGCACTTGGGCCGCACGGGGCTCCCAGTCGGGAGGTCTGCCCAGGCCCCCTCTCGTCCTCCCCTTCTCCATGGGGTCGTCCCTGGCCTCCAGCTCCGAGGAGAGTGTGAATTTGGAGACCTTGGCCACGGGGGACACAGAGGCTGACGAGCTCTCGGTGGGGCTCCAGCGGCCTCGCTCCTGGGCCTCCCGGGACCCCGTCAGGTCACTTCCGCCCCCCGAGAAGCCGCTGACCCAGGCTGTGCTGGGCCCGGGGAGCAGGATGGGGTGGGCCCCTGGCCGGGCCTGCACCATCTGGATTCCACCGATGGGAATCAGGGGGCACGGGGCGCGGGTCAAGCGCTGGGAGTGCAGAGGCAGGTGGCTGAAGATGTTCTCCGTCCGGGGCGGGCTGTGGCCGTGGAAGTCATGGGGTGCCGAGAAGGGTCGGGAGAAGAGAGGATGAGCGGGGGCAGGTGAACAGGACGGACTTGGCGACTCGGCCTTCTGCTAGGGTCAGAAAAGAAGACAGAGGAAGGCGAGGGTTACCTGCTGGGCACCTGCAGACCCTGAGGGCTAGAGTGAGGAGGGGGCTCGGCGAGATCACAGTGCAGGTCCTGGCTGAGCTGGGCCACCATCGAGTCCCAAACCTTGCCTACAGTGACGCCCTGGCTGAGTGCCCTCTCTGGAATGGGCCGTCCCCAGCCCTACAGTGACCACAGGCACACTCAGGAACCAAGGTCGCCACGCTTCTGGCTGGCGTGTTCGTCTTCAGAGAATGGGGCTGCCCATTCTGTTGGCTCCCACGTGCTGGCCCTCTCTCTTGGTTCTGCTGCCTCTCTTGTTCCTCAGACAATACTGACCCAACTTTACCCTTGAACATGAGTTCCCACCTGAGGCTCTTAACCTCCTCCCACCACCAAGAATCCGCCTGCAATGCGGGAGACCTGGGTTCGATCCCAGGGTCGGGAAGATCCCCTGGAGAAGGGAAAGGCTACTCACTCCAGTATTCTGGCCTGGAGAATTCTATACAGTCCATGGAGTCACAAAGAGTCGGATACAACTGAGCGACTTTCACTTTTTCACCACCAGGAATTTTAACTTGAGCCCCAAATTAAAAACCAAGTTAAGATTGCTGGATGGCGCTACTCTTGGAGCATGAATCGCTTTGAGTGATGGTGCTGATGCTGCTGGCAGTGAGCAGAGGTGTTGGGTCGTGACAATCCAGTGACAGAAAAGGTGTTGGGAGGGGAAAAGTAAGCCGAGGATGAGAACGGAGTCGGTGCTGGGGATCGGGACCGTGGTGGTGACAGTGATGTTGTGACTAGGGTGAGTAAGCTTATGGGGTGGCTGGAGTGTACTGACGGCAGATGGCCCCGCAACGTGACAGTGATGGTGCTCATGGTAGGACGGGAAGGAGTCGGCCGAAGTGACTCGGAGGGTGTTGGTGGCTCATGCTGGAGATGTGGAGATTTTGGTTGGGCTCTGCCATCTGCTCAGAGAATACGTGGATATGGGGTGGGAAGAGAGGGCATGAGTGTTTATACCCACATCTAAGGCCACACTGCTCGTAAGTGACAGAACCCGGGTTTAATTCTCGGTAGTCCAGAATTAAAAAACTACCAGGTAGCCCCTGGTGGCTCACATGGTAAAGAATCTGCCTGTGATGCCAAAGACCTGGATTCAATTCCAGGGTTGGGAAGATCCTCTGGAGAAGGGCATGGCAACCCATTTCAGTATTCTTGCCTGGAGAATTCCATGGACAGAGGAGCCTGGCCAGCTACAGTCCATAGAGTTGGACATGACTGTGCAGCTAACACTTCCACTTTCCCTTTCTTTTAGTCCAGCTCCACAGTCCATGCTCTGCTGACACACGACCGACTGGCTTCAGGTGCCCAGCACAGTGCCTGGTGTAAGTGGAGCCCAATGCACGCCTTATTGGTAATCGCTGAACTGGCAGGGGTGCGGCTCCGGGAGTGACGCTCAGGGAGGTGTGAGCTCGTGGCCCCCCACCCATCAGCCCCTTGGGGCCAGGAACTCACCCACGTGGAGGTGCAGGTCTCCGCCGGGCTTCTGCCGAGAAGCTTGTGAGGTAGAGGCGCGGGCGGGTAGAGAGCCCGGGGGGCCAGCCCTGAGCCTGGGCTACACTCGGCACCCGAGGGGCTGCCCGGCCCCACCAGGGCCCACTTCCCTGGCAGCGCTGACCGTGGTGGTGACTCGGCCTGGCCTGGAGACCATCTCCTGGTGGGCGAGTGTCGGGGGGGACCTGGGTCTGCAGCGCCCTTGCGTTCGGGGGGCAGGCGCGCTCGAGGAGGCAGTTCCCTTCCCAGGGGGTGGAGGGCAAGAGGAGACAGCTCGAGTCTTGGGGACCCGCAGGGTAGAGGGCCCGTCTGGGGGCCAGGTGGGCTCGGGGCTGAGGCCAGTGGCTCGCGGGCCGGTGAATGTCGCTGGGGAGACAAGTCGCTTTTGGTTAGTGAGTGTTTTGGGGTGAGTGGTAGGTGGCTGCCTGCTTCTTTGCTTGGGGACCATGGCCTCCTCGGGGACAGGGCTTGGGAGCTCAGGGCCGAGCCTGTGTCCTTCTCCACGGGGCCCCGGGGAGCCGGTGCCAGCCGGGGGAGGCACAGGATGCTTTGGCTGGATGTGGAGCAGCTGCCGGGTGCCGAGCGCTCGGCTTCTGAGACTGAGCTGCCCCGGGCAGCCTCTGTGGGCTGAGGGCCCTGAACAGGTGAGGAGTCTGCCGGCAGCATGGCTGGCGGGCCAGGCGGGGGCGCCTCCAAGGACGGGCCTGATGGCTCATCCTGGCTCTCCTCCTCGTCCTCATCCTCATCTTCGTCCAGGTCCGAGTCTGAGTCCGAGTCGTCCAGGTCTGAAAACTGGTGCTCTGCCACGGCCTCTGCGCCCTCTCGCCCTTCCGAGTCCTGGAATGGGTCATCACTGGTTCCTGAGGGACAGACACAGGAGGTCCGAGGTTACAGCCACTCCCCACGCTGCTCTGTGCCACAAACCCCGCCTGGCAGCCATGATCGTTGAGGGTATGGGAGCACTTTGCAAACAGAGCAAAAATGACCTTGNAGTCGGATACAACTGAGCGACTTTCACTTTTTCACCACCAGGAATTTTAACTTGAGCCCCAAATTAAAAACCAAGTTAAGACTGCTGGATGGCGCTACTCTTGGAGCACGAATCGCTTTGAGTGATGGTGCTGATGCTGCTGGCGGTGAGCAGAGGTGTTGGGTCATGACAATCCAGTGACAGAAAAGGTGTTGGGAGGGGAAAAGTAAGCCGAGGATGAGAATGGGGTCGGTGCTGGGGATCGGGACCGTGGTGGTGACAGTGATGTTGTGACTAGGGTGAGCAAGCTTATGGGGTGGCTGGAGTGTACTGATGGCAGATGGCCCCGCGACGTGACAGTGATGGTGCTCATGGTAGGACGGGAAGGAGTCGGCCGAAGTGACTCGGAGGGTGTTGGTGGCTCATGCTGGAGATGTGGAGATTTTGGTTGGGCTCTGCCATCTGCTCAGAGAATACGTGGATATGGGGTGGGAAGAGAGGGCATGAGTGTTTATACCCACATCTAAGGCCACACTGCTCGTAAGTGACAGAACCCGGGTTTAATTCTCGGTAGTCCAGAATTAAAAAACTACCAGGTAGCCCCTGGTGGCTCACATGGTAAAGAATCTGCCTGTGATGCCAAAGACCTGGATTCAATTCCAGGGTTGGGAAGATCCTCTGGAGAAGGGCATGGCAACCCATTTCAGTATTCTTGCCTGGAGAATTCCATGGACAGAGGAGCCTGGCCAGCTACAGTCCATAGAGTTGGACATGACTGTGCAGCTAACACTTCCACTTTCCCTTTCTTTTAGTCCAGCTCCACAGTCCATGCTCTGCTGACACACGACCGACTGGCTTCAGGTGCCCAGCACAGTGCCTGGTGTAAGTGGAGCCAATGCACGCCTTATTGGTAATCGCTGAACTGGCAGGGGTGCGGCTCCGGGAGTGACGCTCAGGGAGGTGTGAGCTCGCGGCCCCCCACCCATCAGCCCCTTGGGGCCAGGAACTCACCCACGTGGAGGTGCAGGTCTCCGCCGGGCTTCTGCCGAGAAGCTTGTGAGGTAGAGGCGCGGGCGGGTAGAGAGCCCGGGGGGCCAGCCCTGAGCCTGGGCTACACTCGGCACCCGAGGGGCTGCCCGGCCCCACCAGGGCCCACTTCCCTGGCAGCGCTGACCGTGGTGGTGACTCGGCCTGGCCTGGAGACCATCTCCTGGTGGGCGAGTGTCGGGGGGGACCTGGGTCTGCAGCGCCCTTGCGTTCGGGGGGCAGGCGCGCTCGAGGAGGCAGTTCCCTTCCCAGGGGGTGGAGGGCAAGAGGAGACAGCTCGAGTCTTGGGGACCCGCAGGGTAGAGGGCCCGTCTGGGGGCCAGGTGGGCTCGGGGCTGAGGCCAGTGGCTCGCGGGCCGGTGAATGTCGCTGGGGAGACAAGTCGCTTTTGGTTAGTGAGTGTTTTGGGGTGAGTGGTAGGTGGCTGCCTGCTTCTTTGCTTGGGGACCATGGCCTCCTCGGGGACAGGGCTTGGGAGCTCAGGGCCGAGCCTGTGTCCTTCTCCACGGGGCCCCGGGGAGCCGGTGCCAGCCGGGGGAGGCACAGGATGCTTTGGCTGGATGTGGAGCAGCTGCCGGGTGCCGAGCGCTCGGCTTCTGAGACTGAGCTGCCCCGGGCAGCCTCTGTGGGCTGAGGGCCCTGAACAGGTGAGGAGTCTGCCGGCAGCATGGCTGGCGGGCCAGGCGGGGGCGCCTCCAAGGACGGGCCTGATGGCTCATCCTGGCTCTCCTCCTCGTCCTCATCCTCATCTTCGTCCAGGTCCGAGTCTGAGTCCGAGTCGTCCAGGTCTGAAAACTGGTGCTCTGCCACGGCCTCTGCGCCCTCTCGCCCTTCCGAGTCCTGGAATGGGTCATCACTGGTTCCTGAGGGACAGACACAGGAGGTCCGAGGTTACAGCCACTCCCCACGCTGCTCTGTGCCACAAACCCCGCCTGGCAGCCATGATCGTTGAGGGTATGGGAGCACTTTGCAAACAGAGCAAAAATGACCTTGTATCTACCATGTTAAGGTTCAGTTCTAGGGCCTGCATGGGCGTTAATTCACCTAATCCACAAACAATCCTGCCCGGTCGGCACTATTCCTATCTTCATGTCACAGACAGGGAACCAAGATGAGAGAGCTTACCTTACCTTGCGCAGGTAAAGTAAGTAATAGGGCTGGCATCAAACCACAGCAAACAAGACAGGCCTTTTCTTTCTTTTTCTTTTTGGTTAGTACTCAGTCCTGGCTTCACCAAGAGCAAGTTAAGTCCCTCTGCTGGGCCTCTGTCTCCATCTTTGTCAAATGAATATGACAGTCTCATCTCATAAGGTTTGCTAGGAGGAGGAAACATAAGCCTGGCGCATATCAAGGGCTCAAATATTAATAACTGTAGCCACTCAATGCATTCATGGAAACATCTATTATTCTGGGACACAGCAGCCATGCTGGTGGGTCCAGCAGCACTGGGCAAGGTTGGTTTACATACACACCTGCCAGTGTGGCCATGCTGCCGATGCCTGGCACAGCAGCATCTGGCAGGTGGCAGGCCCTGTTCTCTGGGAAGCTTTGGCTAAGCTGACCTCAGCCTGCAGAGAGGGCCTCTTCCTAGCCACTCATGTCCAGAGATGGTGCTTGTAGAACCCCTGGTGCTCCCCACTGGGGAGGAGAGTAGAGCTCTGAAATACCAGCCTCCTGGTCTGACTTCAGGCGGGGCAGCCCCACCAGCGGAGTCAGCTCAAACAGAACACAGGCCAAGTTTGGGCATCTTTGAAGTTGGCAGCAATCAGGACTCTGGGGAGAACTCCGCTAACATCTCGCCCACCTGGCAGGCTCCTGCGGGTTTGGGTCCTGCTGGCCCAACACTAAGCTCATGTCAGCACCCACTCAACTACTAACTAGGAGAGCTGGACACAGGAGCTGACTCAGGTCACTGGTACAACCGTGTTTCTGGATCCCACTATGCCAAGCTGCACCAGGACCAGAAAGCCCAGCATTGAAAAACAGCTCAGCGCTCAGCAGTAAGAGGCACACAATGGAAGACAGTTGGCATGCAAGAGGATGCTGATCAGAAACTGTGGGGTGCAGCTGGAGCTGTCAGGTGAAGGGAGGCCAAGGGCATGACCTCCTGGCAGCTGGGAGCAGAATGACCAGAGAGGGGGAAGGCGCTGGGGACCAGAGAGCAGGGTCGTGAGGGGGGAATAAAACATACCTTAAAGCTTTGCCCTAAGACTTTAGCCCCAGGAGTTCACCTAGCCTCGCCTCTCATCAACCTGTGGGGAAACCCATGCCCAGAGAAGGCAGATGTTTCCCCAAGGTCACCCAGAAAGTAACAGCTGAGTCAGGACTAAGGTGTATAACCCCTACATCATTACACTGCCAGTTTAAAAATATTTTTATGCACCGAGAAGCGGGAAATGGTCTGGGTTTGAATCTCAGTCCCGCCCCTTCCTTACTGTGCAATGTTGAATAATTTACTTTTTCTCTCTGGGTTCAGTTTCCTTGTCTGAAAAATGGNGAAGCCCTTCCCCGTGGCCCCCCTTTTGTCTTAGCCAGAGGGAAATGAACCAGGTGGTCTGGCTACTTTGTCCTGGCAGCAGAGTCCAAGGAGGGAAAGGTCCTGAACTGGTGGAAGAGGGAATTACGCCCAAGGGTAGGAGCCCACAAAGGCGCCTCTGCACCTATGGTGTCCTGTCTAAACAACTTCAGCAGCCCAGGAGCCCCCTCTGGCCACAGGATTCATCCAGCCTGGCTGAGGGATGCGAGCCGGCCAAGGAAGTCCCTGCACTGCGGCATTAGCACCTAGACGGGCTGGGCCATGACCACGGTCCTTGTGCTTTCTCCTCCTGGTAGAGACGAAAGAAAATAATTTCTGGAGCTTGTGGAAAACCCCCCCTATCCTAGGGCTGGGTACACGAGCTAGAGTTCAAGTTCTATATTTCAACTTGGGATTTTAATTTGTAGTCATGTTATTATTATTTATTATTATTTTTTACAAAGCAGGCTTTTGCCCCAGAAAATAACAGGGCAGCTTCTTAAAGGAGGAGATGGGGATGAGGAATGAGGCACTAGTTATTCTTGATTGCTTTGGAGAAGAATTGAAATGACCTCGGACAACAGGAGGCTAGGGGAAATATCAAACGCCATTCTCTTTCTAGATAGATATATATACATATATATGTATATATACACATATATAATTTTATTTTTTAAAAGAGATTTAAGCCAACCAATAGGAGGCCTGGGCAGTTCCCACCAGTCATGGTTCTGGGTACTTCCTGGGGATAGTAGAGGCCTGACAGTGTGTGATACAGCAATAGGAGGACCGGTCCTGCTGCAAAGAGGTCCAGAAATGAGTCCTTGGAAACTTCCAGTGCCAAGTACCAGAAAAGCCCAGTCATGGCGGAAATAAAGCCCTTTGTACCCCAGGGACCAAATGTGAAATGAAGCCCAAGCCTGGCCTTGGGAATGGCAAGGCAATGCACCTTGGATCTTGACCCCCAGGGGTTAGGCCTTGTCCCTTCAGCCTTGTGGGTAGTTACTAGAACAAAGGCATAGCAACGGCTGGGGCCCTGAGAGCAAGGCCGAGGTCAGGTGCTCAGGAACTGGGAGATGGGTGGTCAGGGCTCCTTCTCCAGTCCAAAGGTTGAGGGCAGGGTGCAGAGTAGAGGTGCCAGGGTTGGGGGGATTTGCCTACGGGTCAAATGCCAGAATGGGATCACGATTCAGACCACCAGGGGGTCTGGGAGCCCTGGGGACCCAACCAGCAACTACCTTCTACCTGCTCCAAATAGTTTGTGTTGAAATTCTAGGAAAATTTACCTTGTCTTTGGAAAAGGAAAGTTGGAGTTTTCTGGGCCTGCCCATGGAGTCTCCCAGCCTGTCCCTCTGCCTTGGGCCGCTGACCCTTCTGCTAGCAGACAGGGGAGGCCACTAGCTGGGGTGGGATGAAGCAGCAATAAATAGGAACCATAAACTCTGTACATAGGAGTGCTTGCTTTTACATTTACTTATATATTTTTAAAAGTTTCTTTTTTTTCCCTCTGTCTCTCCCTCAGTGCACCCCCTTTCTTTCAGCAACTGACTGCCTCTTGCCAGCTTTGTGGGTGGCTGCTGATTGCAGTGGCCCAGGGTGAGGCCCCATCTAAATATTCACAGCCTCCGTCTCCTCGTGGGTTTTTTTTTTTAAATGTCTCTGTGTGTGTTGTTTGTTTGTTTTCAAGCAACAAAAGGTCATAGAAAAAGGCACAGGTAGCTGCATACGAGGTGGGAAGATAAGACAGACGGGGGCTGAGCAGAAGCTGCTTGGAAAGATCAACAGATGGGACACGGAGCCTGTGACAGCAAGATGACTCGAGGAAGTCGGCTGGAAATGTCTGTTGCCAAACACCAGAAACCAGATGCTGAAGTGGTCAGGGAGAGGCTAAGTGCTCCGGGGCCCCCGGTCCTCAGGCTGGTGTGGAGGTGCCCCGGGCCCCCCACTTCCCGAGGGCTGGGGGCAGCCCTGACTGGTCCTGGGTTCCCCGGAGAGGTTCCTCCTCCGGGCTGGGAAGCGAGCAGCGGTCTCGGCCAGGCAGCCCACGGAACTGCTGCGGTCCAGCGGCGGGGTGGCGGAGGCCACGGGGTTGGCCGGCAGCCGCGGGGACTCCAGGCGGGGGCTCCGGGACTCTGCCCGGTGGCCTGGGGGTGCCCGGGGTGAGGTCTCCGGTGGGGTGCAGAGGCGGTGCGTCAGCGCGGGCTCTGTGGGCACTTGGGCCGCACGGGGCTCCCAGTCGGGAGGTCTGCCCAGGCCCCCTCTCGTCCTCCCCTTCTCCATGGGGTCGTCCCTGGCCTCCAGCTCCGAGGAGAGTGTGAATTTGGAGACCTTGGCCACGGGGGACACAGAGGCTGACGAGCTCTCGGTGGGGCTCCAGCGGCCTCGCTCCTGGGCCTCCCGGGACCCCGTCAGGTCACTTCCGCCCCCCGAGAAGCCGCTGACCCAGGCCGTGCTGGGCCCAGGGAGCAGGATGGGGTGGGCCCCTGGCCGGGCCTGCACCATCTGGATTCCACCGATGGGAATCAGGGGGCACGGGGCGCGGGTCAAGCGCTGGGAGTGCAGAGGCAGGTGGCTGAAGATGTTCTCCGTCCGGGGCGGGCTGTGGCCGTGGAAGTCATGGGGTGCCGAGAAGGGTCGGGAGAAGAGAGGATGAGCGGGGGCAGGTGAACAGGACGGACTTGGCGACTCGGCCTTCTGCTAGGGTCAGAAAAGAAGACAGAGGAAGGCGAGGGTTACCTGCTGGGCACCTGCAGACCCTGAGGGCTAGAGTGAGGAGGGGGCTCGGCGAGATCACAGTGCAGGTCCTGGCTGAGCTGGGCCACCATCGAGTCCCAAACCTTGCCTACAGTGACGCCCTGGCTGAGTGCCCTCTCTGGAATGGGCCGTCCCCAGCCCTACAGTGACCACAGGCACACTCAGGAACCAAGGTCGCCACGCTTCTGGCTGGCGTGTTCGTCTTCAGAGAATGGGGCTGCCCATTCTGTTGGCTCCCACGTGCTGGCCCTCTCTCTTGGTTCTGCTGCCTCTCTTGTTCCTCAGACAATACTGACCCAACTTTACCCTTGAACATGAGTTCCCACCTGAGGCTCTTAACCTCCTCCCACCACCAAGAATCCGCCTGCAATGCGGGAGACCTGGGTTCGATCCCAGGGTCGGGAAGATCCCCTGGAGAAGGGAAAGGCTACTCACTCCAGTATTCTGGCCTGGAGAATTCTATACAGTCCATGGAGTCACAAAGAGTCGGATACAACTGAGCGACTTTCACTTTTTCACCACCAGGAATTTTAACTTGAGCCCCAAATTAAAAACCAAGTTAAGATTGCTGGATGGCGCTACTCTTGGAGCATGAATCGCTTTGAGTGATGGTGCTGATGCTGCTGGCAGTGAGCAGAGGTGTTGGGTCGTGACAATCCAGTGACAGAAAAGGTGTTGGGAGGGGAAAAGTAAGCCGAGGATGAGAACGGAGTCGGTGCTGGGGATCGGGACCGTGGTGGTGACAGTGATGTTGTGACTAGGGTGAGTAAGCTTATGGGGTGGCTGGAGTGTACTGACGGCAGATGGCCCCGCAACGTGACAGTGATGGTGCTCATGGTAGGACGGGAAGGAGTCGGCCGAAGTGACTCGGAGGGTGTTGGTGGCTCATGCTGGAGATGTGGAGATTTTGGTTGGGCTCTGCCATCTGCTCAGAGAATACGTGGATATGGGGTGGGAAGAGAGGGCATGAGTGTTTATACCCACATCTAAGGCCACACTGCTCGTAAGTGACAGAACCCGGGTTTAATTCTCGGTAGTCCAGAATTAAAAAACTACCAGGTAGCCCCTGGTGGCTCACATGGTAAAGAATCTGCCTGTGATGCCAAAGACCTGGATTCAATTCCAGGGTTGGGAAGATCCTCTGGAGAAGGGCATGGCAACCCATTTCAGTATTCTTGCCTGGAGAATTCCATGGACAGAGGAGCCTGGCCAGCTACAGTCCATAGAGTTGGACATGACTGTGCAGCTAACACTTCCACTTTCCCTTTCTTTTAGTCCAGCTCCACAGTCCATGCTCTGCTGACACACGACCGACTGGCTTCAGGTGCCCAGCACAGTGCCTGGTGTAAGTGGAGCCAATGCACGCCTTATTGGTAATCGCTGAACTGGCAGGGGTGCGGCTCCGGGAGTGACGCTCAGGGAGGTGTGAGCTCGCGGCCCCCCACCCATCAGCCCCTTGGGGCCAGGAACTCACCCACGTGGAGGTGCAGGTCTCCGCCGGGCTTCTGCCGAGAAGCTTGTGAGGTAGAGGCGCGGGCGGGTAGAGAGCCCGGGGGGCCAGCCCTGAGCCTGGGCTACACTCGGCACCCGAGGGGCTGCCCGGCCCCACCAGGGCCCACTTCCCTGGCAGCGCTGACCGTGGTGGTGACTCGGCCTGGCCTGGAGACCATCTCCTGGTGGGCGAGTGTCGGGGGGGACCTGGGTCTGCAGCGCCCTTGCGTTCGGGGGGCAGGCGCGCTCGAGGAGGCAGTTCCCTTCCCAGGGGGTGGAGGGCAAGAGGAGACAGCTCGAGTCTTGGGGACCCGCAGGGTAGAGGGCCCGTCTGGGGGCCAGGTGGGCTCGGGGCTGAGGCCAGTGGCTCGCGGGCCGGTGAATGTCGCTGGGGAGACAAGTCGCTTTTGGTTAGTGAGTGTTTTGGGGTGAGTGGTAGGTGGCTGCCTGCTTCTTTGCTTGGGGACCATGGCCTCCTCGGGGACAGGGCTTGGGAGCTCAGGGCCGAGCCTGTGTCCTTCTCCACGGGGCCCCGGGGAGCCGGTGCCAGCCGGGGGAGGCACAGGATGCTTTGGCTGGATGTGGAGCAGCTGCCGGGTGCCGAGCGCTCGGCTTCTGAGACTGAGCTGCCCCGGGCAGCCTCTGTGGGCTGAGGGCCCTGAACAGGTGAGGAGTCTGCCGGCAGCATGGCTGGCGGGCCAGGCGGGGGCGCCTCCAAGGACGGGCCTGATGGCTCATCCTGGCTCTCCTCCTCGTCCTCATCCTCATCTTCGTCCAGGTCCGAGTCTGAGTCCGAGTCGTCCAGGTCTGAAAACTGGTGCTCTGCCACGGCCTCTGTGCCCTCTCGCCCTTCCGAGTCCTGGAATGGGTCATCACTGGTTCCTGAGGGACAGACACAGGAGGTCCGAGGTTACAGCCACTCCCCACGCTGCTCTGTGCCACAAACCCCGCCTGGCAGCCATGATCGTTGAGGGTATGGGAGCACTTTGCAAACAGAGCAAAAATGACCTTGTATCTACCATGTTAAGGTTCAGTTCTAGGGCCTGCATGGGCGTTAATTCACCTAATCCACAAACAATCCTGCCCGGTCGACACTATTCCTATCTTCATGTCACAGACAGGGAACCAAGATGAGAGAGCTTACCTTACCTTGCGCAGGTAAAGTAAGTAATAGGGCTGGCATCAAACCACAGCAAACAAGACAGGCCTTTTCTTTCTTTTTCTTTTTGGTTAGTACTCAGTCCTGGCTTCACCAAGAGCAAGTTAAGTCCCTCTGCTGGGCCTCTGTCTCCATCTTTGTCAAATGAATATGACAGTCTCATCTCATAAGGTTTGCTAGGAGGAGGAAACATAAGCCTGGCGCATATCAAGGGCTCAAATATTAATAACTGTAGCCACTCAATGCATTCATGGAAACATCTATTATTCTGGGACACAGCAGCCATGCTGGTGGGTCCAGCAGCACTGGGCAAGGTTGGTTTACATACACACCTGCCAGTGTGGCCATGCTGCTGATGCCTGGCACAGCAGCATCTGGCAGGTGGCAGGCCCTGTTCTCTGGGAAGCTTTGGCTAAGCTGACCTCAGCCTGCAGAGAGGGCCTCTTCCTAGCCACTCATGTCCAGAGATGGTGCTTGTAGAACCCCTGGTGCTCCCCACTGGGGAGGAGAGTAGAGCTCTGAAATACCAGCCTCCTGGTCTGACTTCAGGCGGGGCAGCCCCACCAGCGGAGTCAGCTCAAACAGGACACAGGCCAAGTTTGGGCATCTTTGAAGTTGGCAGCAATCAGGACTCTGGGGAGAACTCCGCTAACATCTCGCCCACCTGGCAGGCTCCTGCGGGTTTGGGTCCTGCTGGCCCAACACTAAGCTCATGTCAGCACCCACTCAACTACTAACTAGGAGAGCTGGACACAGGAGCTGACTCAGGTCACTGGTACAACCGTGTTTCTGGATCCCACTATGCCAAGCTGCACCAGGACCAGAAAGCCCAGCATTGAAAAACAGCTCAGCGCTCAGCAGTAAGAGGCACACAATGGAAGACAGTTGGCATGCAAGAGGATGCTGATCAGAAACTGTGGGGTGCAGCTGGAGCTGTCAGGTGAAGGGAGGCCAAGGGCATGACCTCCTGGCAGCTGGGAGCAGAATGACCAGAGAGGGGGAAGGCGCTGGGGACCAGAGAGCAGGGTCGTGAGGGGGGAATAAAACATACCTTAAAGCTTTGCCCTAAGACTTTAGCCCCAGGAGTTCACCTAGCCTCGCCTCTCATCAACCTGTGGGGAAACCCATGCCCAGAGAAGGCAGATGTTTCCCCAAGGTCACCCAGAAAGTAACAGCTGAGTCAGGACTAAGGTGTATAACCCCTACATCATTACACTGCCAGTTTAAAAATATTTTTATGCACCGAGCAGCGGGAAATGGTCTGGGTTTGAATCTCAGTCCCGCCCCTTCCTTACTGTGCAATGTTGAATAATTTACTTTTTCTCTCTGGGTTCAGTTTCCTTGTCTGAAAAATGGGTGGGGGAGGGGTAAGAGTAATAAAAGCATCCTCATGAAGCTGCTGGGAGGATTGTGAGGGTCAGACACCTAGTAAGTACCCAATAAACCTCAGGTCTTGTCACCCCAAATACCCCACAACCTCAACACACAGGCAGCATGGCCAGCAATGTCATGCTGCAGCTGAAAGTCAGAGGGGAGTTAGGGAGTCAGGATCAGCGGCTCCTGATATTCAGCAGGAAAGATCCTAAAGTCTCTTTGTAACAGATGAAGACGCTGCAGGATAGAGGGCTGGTGCCCTGCCATAGGTACCCAACTCAGGAGTCACGGAAGCCAAGAGTCCCCTGCCCAGCACAAGGTTCGCCAGGCCGCCCACATCTGGGCTCTTGCAGAGCTCTACCGGAGGCCCCTGCCGATCAACCATTCCTCATGTCCCTCACTGTCAATCTCCACAAAGTCCCGCCTCTAGGGGCCAAGGGACGGGTGGAACGAAGCGCGCCGGGGCGCTGAGGCGGTCTGGCCACACGGTGGCGCTGGTGCTCAACCTCCTCACCCTCAGGGGCGGGGCTGCGGCGCCGGCCTGGCCTCCTCCCAACCACTTCGCGTCTAACAGACAAGCTCCTCCCTGAATCTTCATCATCGCGGGAAATGGCAACTCCATCCTTCCAGTTTCCTAGGCCATAAACCTCGGAAATCATCCTTGGCTCTTTTATTCCCATGCGTTCACCCTCCACCTCCCCCCACCCAGCGCCCTGATGTGTCAGCAAAACCTAACAGCACTTCTCTCCACCTCCCTCCGCCCACCCAGTCCAACACGTGCTCAGCCTGCATCACTGCCTCCAGCCGCGCCCCCTACCGGCCATCCTCTGCACACAGCCAGGGCAGTCGCTCCAGCAGGCGGCTAAATCCATCCCTTGACCTTCACAGCCACAGCTGTCTGACTTCCCCGGACTCTTGTCCTCAGGGGCTCTGCACCTGCTGGTCCACCTGCAGGGAGAGCCCTTCCCCAGGCTCCACATGGCTTTCTGACCCCCTGCCTCATGTCACCTGAACATTCCCTACCTGTCATGGAAGATTTGTTTCCTACCCAAGGCCCTTGCCCTATTCCACATTTGTTCACTACCCGGCTCCCCTCTAGAATGCAGGCTTCCTGAGGACAAGAACTATATTTCATTCATTGAAGAATCTCTAGCACCTAGAGTAGGACTTAGAATAGGGCTGGTGCTGGCAGGAATTATTTCTAGAACGATTGCACTGATTTCATGCATTCTCAATAGGGCCATCTGGTCATCATTTTTGGCCTCACTGGGAAAATGAAGCTGAACTTACCCAGTGGACCCCTGGTGCGGTGCTAGAGGACACACCCTGCCTCCTACCCAGGCAGGGCTCTGGGCTTGGGTGCAGCTACCTGTCCAGCCCACCAGGCACTGGAGTGGCATGGAGCCACATGGAGTGGTTTTTGTCTGACCTCAGGCAACTTTCATAACCTGTTTGAGCTTTACTAAATGTCTTCAGTTTAAAAAGGAGTGACACAAGTTTCTACCACAGTTATGAGGACTTAATAAGACATCTGTAAATAGCTTGATGTACTTTCTTGATCAACTCAGTAGCCCCACATTCTCATTTTGGAAGCCACAGCTCTGAGTTCACTGTATTCTGTTCAATAAAGCTGATTCATTTCACCTAAAAGGAAATATGATCTAACTTGTTTTTAAGACTGCACATACATTCCCAAATCAGATAAACAGAAAGAAATAAGACACAGGAACACATACCTCTCTTTTTCACATTCTCTTGACTCTGATTTTAGGGGATCTGGTCAAAGGTTTGCTCACTGCAGAAAGAATATCTCCAGTTGCTTATCTACCCCCTAAAGCTGCTCTGGCCTCCTGCTTGGATGTTGAGGCCCGACAGGGCCCAGCCATACATGCTGGCTTGGACTCACCTTCCACTCTTCCTTGTCTTCACAGAAACTGGCCCTAATATGGCTCTAATCTTGCTACTGGGGGACTGAGGCTGGGGTGTGGGGCTGGGATGTGGGATGGGATTGAGAGGTGATAGGGGGCTGTCAGGTCTGCCTGGCTTTAGGTCTCTTGAAAGCCCCTAGCTCTAAAAGACCTGAGCATCAAACCCATGTCCAGAGTGTGGAGGTGTGAGTGTGGGGTGTGGAGTATGGACCTCACTGCATCATTGTGAGGATTTGCCAAGATGCCCACGGCATGTGTCTAGAGTATGCCTGACAGAGTGGATGCTCAATCAATGTTGACTATAATTACTCATGTATTAATGTAACCAACATACATTCACTGAGCGCCCACTGGGTGCCGGGTGCTCTACCTGCATGACTGACAGTTGCACAAGTGCTCTGGCTCCAGGCTCGTGCTGTAGGAAGGAGGGGCGTGGGTGCCATCTTTCTGTAAACTTAACCTTTGCCTCTTTGTATTTGGGAAGACTACAGAAGAGGGTGAGGAAGCAGAAGGGGAGGGTGAGTAAAGGCGAGGAGGACAGAAAGGAGGGGGAGGGCAGGTGAGGGGGGCAGGGGAGGGAGGGGAAGGTGGGCAGAGGAGGAGGAGGGAGTTGGCAATTCATTACCTTCTTCAGCTTCCAGCTCCTCCAGCACCCCCGTCTCTTGGCACTTTTTGCTGTGGGCCTTCGACTTCATATGCTTAGTCAGATTCCCTGGAAAGGAATGAGAACAGACTCAGGCATTGCTG